>QEPC01000704.1:142945-254814 GCA_003113815.1 Sphenodon punctatus
GTCTGTGTTCTTGAACAGGCAGTTTGTTGGTGAAGCTACTAGGGATGCTGGTCTGGATGTGTCTGATTTGGTGGCAATGCATCCCTGAAACTGGCCATTATTTTTTTTTAAAGGCCTATGTGCTTGCACAGGTGTTTGGCTGCCGGGGATGCCTTTGGGGGCTTGTGGGAATGGTTTGTTTTGTTTGTGTGGTTGTCTGGTTTTTATATGGGTTTTGTTCACTTGATGATGTGGAGTGTTAAATACTAATCCCCCAACACACACACAGCAGAGGCTGAGAGGAAATTAGTATTTAATGCCCCGTGATTCAATTGAGATTTTGAAATTGTGAGATGTAACGGTTAGTCTGGTGATCTTATGGGTTAGAAATGTAATGTTTGTGATAAAATTGAGGTTTTGAAATCGTGAGATATAACTGTTAGTCTGGTGATCTGCCTGCTTTTAAACCTAGCAGAGGTGGTGAATATAACCTGCCTAACTGAAAGTGCTGGATTAAGTAATGTAATGTCCATCCAATGTTAACCCTGGGAACTCCTTGCTTCTGGCTGGGTTATGCCCTGGCTCCACCTACCGTATCCCTAGCTCCACCCCTAAGCTAGGCTCCACCCCTAGGCCCGCCAGCCCGGCCTTACTACCCCACTGCCCCTCCAACATCAAACCCACCAGCTGCCCCTGGGATCTATCCTTGGACAGTGACTCTGGAGAAACTCCCTTCCAGCAGCAGCATCTCCCCCTACTTGCCCTGCAAGCAGAGGGCCTGTATCTGGATGTTCTTACATATAGTTTTTGTCTTGCCTCTCCTAGATGTGCTGAGGGGGGATGTGCTTTTCATCAGCTCATTCAGTCATTTTCTTTTAGATTCATGGTGGAGTTTGGACTTTTTAATTTTATTTATTTTACATTTTTACTCCACCCTTCTCTGGGGATGCAGTGCAGCTTACAACATCAACATTAGAAAATCAAAAAATATAAAATATATTAAAATCCCTTCAAACCCCATCATCCCACCCATCCTCTCCAATTGCCACCCACCAATTCTCCTCCCCAAACCCAATCCCACCGAACCCTATTCCCGCCTGCCAAATGCCCGGCCAAAAAACCCAGATCTTACATCTCCTCTGGAAGACGAACAGGCTGGGGCTTAGTGGAGTTCCAAGGGGAGGGAGTTCCATACATTTAATTTAGTGTATTTATTTATTTACAAAATAACTTACTACCCCGCCCCTCTTGCTCCAAGCAGCCTGGGGCCGCTTACAATGTTAAAACACATAATCAATAAAACCAAAAAAATACAATAAAAAGAGAGTCACAGCGGGCATTAGATACTTCCGATTCCAGGCGGAGGGTAAATTATTATTATTATTATTATTATTATTAACAAACATTTATATAGCACCAGCAGTGTACCTGGCACTTTACAAAGTAATAAAATAGACACGGTCCCTGCCCCTAGGGCTTACAATCTGAGAGACAGGAGCTGGGGGAGAGACTTAGGAAGGGGAACAGAGGGAGAGACAAGGGGTCTAACATTCATGAAGATGCGAGGTCTCAAGTGCACGTACTTGGCTTGGTTACGATGAGAATGACAGCAGGCAGGTCCATGTTGCAAGGATAAGGGTAAACCGATCGTAGGTATAGGAATAGTGGCTCAGCAGGATAAAGAGTCAGACAGAGCAGAGCGAAAGAGGTGAGTTTTAAGGAGAGATTTGAAGGTATGAAGGGAGGGGACAAGGTGGATGTGGACAGGGAGGGAGCAACTGAGAATGTGGGGGAGCAACTGAGAACACTCCCCTGCACTGCAGAAATGCCACGGGCAGTTGGCACTTGCAAGAGGGAGCCCTCAGCTGACCTGAGAAGCTGCAACAAGACATAAGGGAAGAGACGGTCTTTGAGATACCTGAAACCCAAGTCATTTAGTGCTGGTTAAAACCAGCACCTTGAATTGTGCCCAGAAAGCTATCGGCAGCCAGTGCCAACTCTGGAGAACCAGGGACTGGCACCAGACTCTGAAGAACCAGTGTAATGTGCTCCTGGCTCCTTGCTGGAGCTTCAACTGCTCATTCACTTCCATTTGCCTAGAGCTGAAATGGAGAGGGGGAAAAACAACCAAAAAACCTATCTGCGGATAATAGCCGGGATTCTGGAGAGCTTGGTTATTATCTGGTCATGAGGTTAACCATGACATTGAAATGGCTGATATTACCACATTACCAAATTATCGCATAACTAGACCAGTCTGGACAGAGGAAGGAAGAAAAAAAGAAAAGAAAAAGTCAAACAGCAATTAAATGGTAACGTGGCATGTGATAAACTGTATTTTTGTAAGTGGCAATGTAGTAAGCGGTAATCTGGTTAACTGGAAAGCCACCAGATGCTAAATAGGATACTGTTGGTGTCCAACCGGATAGAGGATACCATAATATCCACTCAAATAGCAATCGTGGCAGGGTGTTGGTAGACCATTGGTCTGGCCCAGTATGGCTGTTCTTAAATATGAAGCAATGGATTGCTCATTGGCACTTCACCATTCATCCACCCAAATACCAAATAGAAGTTGTTCCAGAACCTCTGGTGCTCTCAGGCTTATTAGGACTCTAGCTCTGACCACCTGGTCTACACCTACCCAGTGCCCAATCAGCATGTGGACCCAATCCTGGGGTAAGTAACTGCCTGTTGAGTATCCAAACTCACTGAGTTTGATCCCGGCCTCCAGCTTCCCCCTAAGCCAGGCCTATTGCTACCAGTAGTGCCAAAATTCAATATCCTTAGGGGGTTCCGACACCCTGGGTGTCCTTGGGACCTTAAAAGGCATGCAGTCTGTGTAATAAAAAACAGGACAGGTCCAACTTTGATGTAGGCAACAGCAGACACACTGGAGCGAATCCCATATAGCTCCATTCACCCCTGTAGTCCTGCTCGCCTATCCTGCGTGTCCCAGTGTGGGAGAGCTCTCTGGAGAGAAACTTCTCCTACAGCCATCTTGAGATAACTGGGCTTTTGGATTTTATAGCCATTGCTCATGCCCAGTTAGGCCCTATTCTTCTGAGTATGCCTGGGGACTTAGCCTCTGAGGCCTGCCGTAGCCCCTAGGGAACATGCTAATTGACTAAGGACACTTTCACACCTGCCCGCTGTGCATATCTTGGCTGTGGGAGGGAATGCGCAAGCCAGGATATGTGCAGGGTTCGGCCAGTCTGAAAACCCCTCTGCACGGCTTTGCGGGCAAACACACACAGCGATACAGATGTATCGCTGCAGGTGTTTACTGGCAAAGTTGCGCGGGGGGGCTTTCAGACCGGCCGAACCATGCGCATATCCTGGCTTGTGCATTCCCTCCCACAGCCAAGATATGCGCGGGGTGGGTGGGTGAGGGGAATGTGTGAAAGTGGCCTTAGTTTCTGAGGACCGCTTTAGTCCCTAGTGAGCATGCTCATGAACTTAGTCTACAAACCAGGCTGAAGTCCTTGCAGCCTGCTACACTTTAAAGGGCCAAAAGGTCCCATTCATAGGCACTCTGCCACAGTAGCTGTTACTCATTTCAGCTCTACGTTGGTCCATTGTCTTGGGTGCATTGTATTGTGCTATAAGATCATGCCCAACATCATTGGACTGGGCCAACACACTTTGCTTCCACTATCCCCCTCCTTCTCCCTGCTGTGTACACGATCCAGCTGCATTAAAGTACTTGACCTCATGTCCAAGAAGCCTGACTCTCTCCTCTGAGGACACACTTCCTTTATATACTAGTTGCTATGAATAATGCATTGCAAAGCATACTTGTTCAGCTGCTAGGGACGGGCGAACACGGCTCGGAAGTTCAGAGTTCGGCCGGAACTCTGCCTGTTCGGACAACCGGACCGAACCAAACTTCCGAATATGAACTGACCGAACCGAACTCAATTTTGAACGTCGAAATGACAGAACAGTTCGGTCAGTTCGGGTCGCGTTTGGGTGAGTTCGGGTGGCAAAAAAAGGTTCACTGTAATGTCAAACGTGACAGGGAGGGGTAGTACTAGTCACTGAGGAGCAGACTTCCGGGCACTAGGGCTGGAGAGCCTTGCAATAAATGAAACTCCCCCCTTCCCAACACCTTCTGAGCTAGTTACTGTTCCTGAACAGCAGGCGTTGAGTAGGATTATTAGATTGCTTTAAGTTTCATTTCAGTTTTGTACTGAAATGAAACTTAAACCTTAAACTGAAACCTTGTGTTGTTTGTGATTCCCCCTCATCCCAGATAGATAGATAGATAGATAGAGATAGTTAGTTAGTTAGTTAGTTGTAGGAGTTAGCTTAGTGATAGAGATAGCGTTAGTGATTTAGTTTTAGTGTTTGTAGTAGGCCTGTGTACTTATTAGATAATCCATTTAGTTCATAGTATTTAGAATAGTTAATAGCAGTTAGATTTAGTGTAGATAGATATATATATAACATTAGATTAAAAAAACAAAAAAAACCCAAATAAAAACCAAAAGAAAACCATATAAAACCCAATAAAAAACCATATAAAAAACAAAAAAACCACCCATAACATTTCCCGAACGGCCGAACCGAACGGCCAAACCCGGCGAACTAACCGAACTGCCGAACCGAACGCAGCCAAACCGAATGGCCGAACCGAACACGTCCGAACCCGAACCGCGATCTGTTCGCCCATCCCTATCAGCTGCCTTCTTTCCACTCTCTAAGGCTCACAGTATCACCTTCACCATGCCCTCAGCTCCAGACACCGATGCCTCATCGTTGCCCTTGAACTTTGAATGAGAGCCACCAGGGCAGGTGGCTCATAATTCAGTCCCTGCCTGAGTGAGCTAGCCAGTGAAATGTGAAAAACTCTATCCAAGCCCATTCCAGCTCATTGCTTCTCGGTCTTCGGAATGGAAGCTGATTTAAGGTCTCTTTCCCCTCTCTTGCCAATGACTGGATTGACAGTTACTTAGTGTGTACAAAACAATTTGTTTTTACAACCCTTTAAAATATTTCAACCACTTAAACGGAAGTCTGACTGCTCCTTTATTAAATGAACAATGTAAAAAAAGATTATAAATAAGGAGAAAAGGGAATTTGCTGTGGTGCGATGTAATAATGAAGCCATTTGTCACTGTAATTAACTGTAGAGGGCCAACCACCTACCTTTATTAATAGTGATTATTTGGCAATTTAGAACTTTCCTGGATTTCAGAAATTAAAGGCTGCTTCAGTGCTTCCCTCAGCTCTTGTATGGAATGAAGACGGACTTGAGTGAATGCGGGACCTGGGTGATGATGGATTTTATCTTGTGTGACTGTGGTTTAAAAGTTTTATAAACCTACATTTTTCAGACTAGTGATAAAAATGTGAGAATCTCAGCTTTCTTTTTAATTACCACCCAGGACTCCAGACTACCCTCTGGCACATCTTGGACTCTGCCCTCCTGGCCATGGTACTCAACGCCATTCACAGCATGACTCCAGTACTGACCGAAACTGTCATTTTTAATATTGTCAGAGATCTTGCCACTCCAGGTCCAGGTTCCCCCATGTCTCCCACACCTAGTCCGGTTTCCCTTGTTCTAGCTCACCACAAGAGCGGAGACGGGTTCATGGTGTCACTCTCACTTTTCACGTTGGAGGTTTAGGTGCACTCCTCCACGTGGCTCAGCAAAGTGTCCCGTCCCTTTGCGGTTTGTCCTTCCGAGCTAAGACAGCCCAAAGTCAGCCCACACCAGTCTCTAGGGCTGACCCATTGCCCAATTAAGCCCGTTCTACAGGGTCAAGTGGCTACACCGAGATGATTGATCCTGGTCCCTCTCTCTCCCAGCTTGCTCTGCCAGTGTTGTGGAGAGTCTTCCCTCCGCAAGTGGCTTCTGTTGTCAGCACTCAACTCAGCTGCTCCTCTTCCCGCTTCTGACCCTCCACCAGGGTTACTACTCCACTGCTAGGGTCCCCCCTGGCTTGTTCTATAGCCAGGGTCTTCCTACCTTCCCACAGGGGCTCTATGCGCTTTTTCTCCGCTGCCCAGATCTTAGTCTAATGTCCACACACCAGACCTTGAGCATCTGGTTTCTGGCTCCCCACTTCCTCCTGAAACTGCCAGCAGATGTCCCAACTCACAGGTGTCTGCCTGATGTTTCGTTCCCCAGGCTCTTTAGCCCTATCCGGGCAAAGGAACTCTCTTTCCTTGAATTTCCTAAGGGAACCTCACCCAGCCACTGAACTCCTTCCTTGCTTTGCTGGTGTTCCGGCTGTTATTCTGTAAAGCTGATGAAGCTCTAGCCTGTCATGTTTGAGCTAATTTCATGATTTTAGGGGATTTTGTGATCATAATTTCATGATGCAGGAAGTTCACCAGTTGCCCCCCAATGCATGAAAATCAGAGTGAAGTTCTATATTGAGGCATGGCACAAAGGGGTCTGAGTCCAGGCCCCCAGCTTGACAGAGCCCCCGAGACCCAATGCCATGAGGCAGTGCTACAACAAGGCATGTGCAAGATGTTCCCTTTCACATGGCTCCAATGATCAGGGATGCTGCAAAATGAAGCGAGAACCCAAATCTGAACATGCACACTTGCCAAAATTCCAGTACTCAATAATTGACTTCACAGCCCAGAAATCTAGGAAGCACTCTTTCTAATTTAGCCAAACAGACATGATACTATAATAGCATGCACATGTAAAATACCGACATGTTGACCTGTGATATCATTTTGAACACAAAAAAATATTATTATTTTTTATTTACTTCCCATAGTCGAGACCCCCAAATCAACATTACGCCCAGGGCCTACAAATTCCTTAAAATCGCTCTGAGTTATGATGAAATTCTTTGCCATCCACAATAATAAAACTATCTTTACAACAGGCATGGATTTCTTTATTATCCACATGGCAAATATTTCTCCCAAGTGCACATCTCATTTCCATTCCTGACGATCGAGATAATTTTTCCCCTCTTTGTCTTTGGGATGATGTCATTCTCATAATCCCGCTCTATAGGCAATTTCCCTAAAAACAGCACCCAGCACGACACACTGAACATCCTTTTTTGAGTTATCTCTAATTATTTTCAGAGACATACCATTACAGTAGATGAAAATGTTCTTAATTTATTATGTGGGGAAATGACTTTTAAGTGGCACAATGAAACTTTATGACTTCCTTCTGATAGGGGGTTTATTGATAATTTGTCTCCAAAAGATGTTAATTGCTAATTACTAATGTGAATTTCAGCAACAGAAGAGACCCTCTGGAATGTGTCTCTCTATTCAAGCGAATGCTCATTTCTGTTCCCTCCATATCTTCGTGATGATTATTTTTTAAACTGAAAATCATTTTGGGTTTTAACCATTCCAGTTTGCGTGAGCTATTAATATTTATATGGTATGACACTCTTTAAAAAAAACAAAACAAAAAAACCCCCAACCTCTACGTGTTTGTTTAAATTGGGTTTCTCTAAAAATGTTTTAGGGACCAATCAGATATCTATACAAAGCCTTTGTGAGCATTTTGTAGCTGTGCTATATTGGGTAGAAGAAATTTATAGAAAGAATCTAATAGAAGGATTATATAGAAAATAAAATTTTGCCTTTTGAAATTAGCATTTACTTTTTTTTCTGTTTGCATGCATTTATGTGAGGTCACATGAGGCTCCAACTGAGATAACATTATACCAAAATAATACAGGAGCTGAGATCATACCTCCCAACATTTCCAGCAGGAAGAAGGACAAGCCCCACTCTGTGGCCAATAATCACCTTCCACCAGCAAAAAAGGCCCTGCCTGGTCACATATTTATTCAACTGCATCCACACACAAATATTCAACTGCATCCACACACAATTCCCAACAGTCCAAGAGCTAGAGGGACAGAAACTCTCCTGTTTTGTCATTTCCTCATCTTCCAATGAGGTGCTCATTGCTTGAATACCGGTCTTTGACTGCTTTCACACATTACACAATGGTCTATTATAATAACTGGAGATAATACCCAGTATTTTAATTCCACAATTTGTGTAATGTGTGTGAATGCACGATTCACCTTTTATGCAAGATCTTGGGTTGTTGTAAGAGGCTTTTACAACGACCAGAGATCTTGCAGCATAAAAGGGGAATTTGGAAGAGGAATTATAATCAGTATTAGCTCCAGTTATTATAATAGCCCATTGTGTATGTGTGTCACCAGGATTCTGGGGTTCCCTTCTCTTGGACTGTGCTCCAGAGTGCTGTTCGGTCAGCCACGACCAGATCTGGACCTCTCTAGGCTCTTCTGGACACCACTACTCACTGAATGCGTCAGTAGCCAAAGGGCAAATCCCTGATCGCCTGGACCTTAGTAGTGCCAAGGTGTCAAAGTTAACATGTGGGTCAGGTTTGTCTCAAAGTTGGTCGAAAGGTCCCCAGTCAGCCCCAGTGGCACTGGTAACTTGACCATACTGACACCTGGGAGCTAACCACAACTGTGGTCTGCAGCCTTAGTACTTGCAGCTCCCTAACAGCAAAGGGCTTCTGATTGGCTGACCAGCCTGCTTTTTGGATTGGCTGTCCTGAGTTACTTAAGGCCCTATCAGGAAGCAGGAAATGTCTCTGGACAAAATAACGATTATGTGGCTAGGCTGTTGTTGCTGCTTCCCAGTGCCTTGCCTAAAAAAATCCAGAAAACCCTAAGACTGAAAGGGGGACATGATAGAAGTTTTCAAGTATATAAAAGGCTGCCATAAAGAAGATGGAGAATGACACTGAGAGGAGGACAAGAGGCGAAGATTATGGTTAAGTATGAGGAAGAGTTTCCTTACTGTAAAAGAGTTGGGCAGTAAAACAAGTCACACAGTATGGGAAGGTGCTATCTCTGTGCTCAGTTTACAGAGGAAGGTGCAGATTTTCCAGAGGGGTGGGAGGGCTCAATGGACCTCCAGGCCCTTTCCCCTCACCTTGCATCAACAGTCAGTGGATGGAGGCAGCAGTACTGGGCAGGGTCACAATGGGCCCCAAACCAAGCAGCAAGGTCAGTCACTCCTGTGAGTTAGTCCGCCTAACTTTCCAACCTGGGCCTCGTCCCAGCAAGTGGAGATCCAACACCTCAACTCTCTAGGCCTCGTCTAGTCAATCTGCCCCGATGGAGCCGAATTGATTAATAAAAAATAATAAATCTTTTTGATCTATACAGTGCCCCTCATGCTTCCAAATTGTGCTTGGGGCACTGCACAACAATAGTACAGTCAAATATATTAAAAATGTCATGAAACAACTTCAAATCTTTGTCAGATCCATTTTAAAATAGTTTAAAACAGGAAGATAAAGGGGGAGGAAAAATACATGAAGGGGAGCCAGCAGTGGGTCCTCTGGATTCCCCGGGAGACTAAAAAAGACTTCAGGTGCTTTCTGAAGTTGAGACGTGAAGTATTGAGATTAAGGCTGAAACGAGAGTCTGGCTCGGATTCCGTTTTCAACGACTCCAGCTGTTTTGATCCATTCAGAGGAACACAGACCAGAATCTCCCATGGTTTCCAATACCACTTATACGCTGATGACACTCAACTCTCTCTCTCCACTCCTTCCCTCTCCCCCTCTGTTCAAGCTCGTTTCACCAACTGTCTCTCTGATATCTCTGCCTGGATGTCTCAACACCAACTCAAACTGAACATGGCGAAAACTGTGTTGGTATATGCAACATCCATAAGTTAAATGGCTGCTGTATTAAGAACAGTAATTGACTATAGAGCCACCAGATGGCGCTGCTAATTTATGTGTACATGGAAGGGAGATAGGCTTTTGCAGTTGAATTCCTTTGTGTAACCACTCCTTCTTCCCTTCTCTCTCATTATCTCAGTCTGCGTCTCCATTTTGTCTTACTACTAGCTAGATGTAACTAAGGATCTGTGCCTGAGAAAGCTTAAGTAAAGTTCTGTGTTTTAAAGCTTCAGCTGCATTTGTCCTTACTGATTGCGAATCAGTTATTACTCTGCAACAGGTTATGGGTCCAGACCTCTTCAGAACAACTCTAAAGACTGGAAGTGAGCTGAAAGGAAAAGAGGCCCAAAAGCAACTCCCAGAGGAGGTCTACTAAGTGTAAGTGAGCAGAAGAACCAGAATCCCAATCTGAGGGGAGGGAAGCAAGCATGGCCGGCAGCTCTGAATTAAAGCTTTCAATCTGCAAGCTGAATAACACAAACTACCAGTTGTGGAAATTCAATATAGAAATGCTCCTATCCAAAGATGACCAGTGGGAGATGATCACCACAGACAGACCTGTAGCAAACCCTGGGGAGTGGGACAGAAAGAACAGACAGGCAAAGCCTGCTAGTAGAAGATGACCAGTTAATCCACATAAGGGGTGAGGCTACAGCAAAGGGCATGTGGAATGCACTGCAGAAGCTACATGAAAGGACCAGTTTGAACAGTAAGCTGTTTCTCCTAAGGAAACTGTACCAGATGAGACTTCGTAAAGGGAAGGAGATGCAGGATCACAGAAATTCAATGCTGGAAGTGGCAGCACAACTGCGAGGGATAGGTGAAGAGATAAAAAAACAACCATGTGGTGGCCTTACTTCTCTGCAGCCTGCCTGAATCATACAGCCCCTTCATAAACGCCCTAGAGACAAGGTCTGAGGCAGAACTAACACTGGAATTTGTAAAAGGGAGACTCATGGATGAATTCCAGCACAGGAAGGAAATTACGCGAGACAATCAGGGGCAGGACAAGGAAACTGCCCTGAGAATTGCAGACAACAGATTGCACAAGAAGGAAACAAGGGCATGTTTTCGGTGCAAGAAAGAAGGACACCTAAAGAAAGACTGCTCCATATGGAAGGCAGAACAACAAAAGCGATCTCCACAAATGTCTAAGCAAAGGGTCAAGGCTACAACCAGTGACACAACCACAGAACAGTGGAGAGGATGTTTTAGAGCAACACAGACCAACTCATCACAGGACTGGTGTGTCGACTCTGGAGCCACAAGTCACATAACTAGCGACAAGAGCTTTTTCACGGTACTGGACCCAAGCAACAAAGAAGAGATATACCTCGCTGATGGAAGCAGAATCACTGCAGAAGGTATTGGCAAAGGAATTCTAAGTTGCAACAAGCCACACGGAGGCACACTAGCAATACTGGTAAAGGATGTGCTGTACGTACCTGGCTTAGAGGGAGGACTCCTATCCGTTAAACACCTAACAGAGAAAGGGCTCACCATCAAGTTCCGGGGTAATGAATGCACAATCCAGAAGGGGACAAGGATCCTAGCCAGAGCCTATGCAGATGATCACCTGTATCGCTTGAGTGCAACCAAGGAACAAGCAAAACTCACTGCACATGAACAACACAAGGACTGTATTCATCTATGGCATCAACACCTGGGTCACAGGCACCCAGAAAGTATAAAGGAATTGCAAAGACAGCAGCTGACAAAAGACCTGATAGTGACAGCATGTCCCTTGACCATGAGATGTGAATGCTGTATTAAAGCTAAAGTCACCAGAGCAACGCTCCCCAAGGGAAGCCAGACTAGAACCTCCAAGCCACTTGACCTCATACACAGCAATGTGTGAGCCCCATGAAAGCACCCACACCTGAAGGGAAAAGATACATAGTGATATTCATAGATGACTACTCAAGATACACAGTCACATACCTCATGAAGCAAAAGGATGAAGTACTGGAAAAATTAAGGGACTACATAACCATGACAAGCAACGGATTCCAATGCAAGCCGCTCATACTTCGAACCAACAACGGAGGTGAATACACAGGAAAGAGAATTGAAGACTTCCTGAGAGTCCACAGGATAGAGCACCAGAAGAAGGTACCATACACGCCCGAGCAAAATGGAACAGAACCTTAACAGAAATGATCAGGTGCATGTTGACTGACTCCGGACTGCCAGAAAAATATTGGGGCGAGGCAGTAGTTACGGTGACATATCTACAGAACCGACTCTACTCAAGAACAGTGAGTAAAACCCCATATGAACTCTGGTATGGAGAGAAGCCTAGTGTGGGACACATCAAAGTGTTTGGATGCAAGGCATACGTGTACATTCCGGAAGAGAAATGCACCAAACTACAAAACCGANCCCTTCATATCTCCAAATCCCTCCTCAAAACCCACCTCTTCTGCTCTGTCCTTCCTAACTCCTGCTAACCATCCCCAACCAGGATTACCCCCCACCTGTTATCTGCAAACTCCCAATATACTGTAACCAAGCCAAGAACATGGACCTGAGTTCTCGCATCCTCATGATTGTTTCATCCCTTGTCTCTCCCTCTGTTCCCCCTTCCCTGTCTCCCCTCCTCCTGTCTTTAGATTGTGAGCTCTCATGCAGGGACCGTGTCTATCTTATTCTCTGTAAAGTGCCAGGTACATCGCTGGCGCTATATAAATGCTTATAATAATAATAATAATAATAATATAATATGAACCGATCTGTGTTTTTCCAGAACAATCATCAAACTAACTCTGCCTTCTACTGCACGTGCACAAAATGGTGGCACAGTGTAGGGAAGGATACCATATATGACGTGCAGCTCTCCAGACCGATGCTTGTCCACCTAGTTCTTGAGATGTTTTCCTTATTTTTATTGGGTATCCACCTTTTAGCAATTCTGATCCCATTCCATCTTTTTCTGCCTTCTGTGGTAGTGGAGAGCAAATGTTTTCCATCTTTTTGGGAGGTATAATAATATTTTTTATATAGCACTCCCCTGCCATGGCACTTGGAGCGCTTCACACAGAACTAATTAACACAGCTTTTAATCCTTGCAACAACCCTGTGGGGTAGGTTAGGCTGAGAGAATATTGTGACTGGCCCAAGGTCACCCAGTGAGTTTTAGGCTAAGGTGAACCTTGAACCAAGGCCTCTGGTGAGTCCAGGAACTGCACACTTAGCCCCTACATCATACTACATCCTTTTAGATATTTGAGAACTGCTATCATGTCCATACTTAGTCATTTTTTTTCTAGACTAAACAAACCTTTTGTCATAGCCCCTTGATTATCTTGGGGTGAAAACAAATGAGATGGGGCTGAACTGGATCCCTGGTCACCACAGCGGCTACACTGCAGGCTGGTGGGGAGGGCAGTTAAACAATCAGCCCCACCCCAGGGGACCTGGAAGAATGTGCTCACCCCAGGCCAGGTGAGCATGCCAAACAGCTGATCGGGAGGGCCCACAGGAGCATGCTCACCCCACCCTGTTAAACTGCTGATTGGGAGAAGCATGGTCACCTGGGCTGGGGGCTAATCATGCCTCTCCAGACCCCTCCAATGAGTGAGCATCACCACCATTTTGGAAAAGGGCAGTCAGTCAGCACATGTGCAGACCAGCTTCCTTTTTCAAAATGGTGATGATGCTGCCACCAACATTTTTGAAAAAGTTGTGCTTGTGCAGAACATTCCGAGGGACATTTTGCACATGTGCAGTGATTTTAATTTTTTTTAAAAAAGTTCTTTATTTTAAAATGAAAATGAATGAAAGCAAATGTATGTAATTTGCTTATTCATTCATTTTCATGTCCTTAGTTAATAAAACGAATGGGCTCCATGTGTTTTAGTAACTAATAAAATGCGCACCCCTAGAAAATGCTCCCCAAACTTTCACAACAGGTCATTTCAATATCAATAGGAGGAGAAATGAGTCAATGCATGGGACTTATACAATTCCAACATTTTGTGTGCATATATGTTATGCATGGGTGTCCCCACCCACTGATGGTGGCCCCACCCACTGCTCTACCAGCCCAAATGTTCATCACCTGCCACTGGTTCAACAGTGGAAGAATCTGCCTAGCAGGAATGTGTGAACAGAACATGGTTTGGATGTTTGGCCGTTCGGTCGTTCAGTTCGGGAACCGAGTTTGCGTTCAGTTGTTCGGTTCGGGAACCAATTTTGGGCTTGGTCGTTCGGTTCGGTGGAGTTTGGTCCTGCCAAATGTTCGGCAGAGTTCGGTATTGGTATCGTTTGGTCCCGTGATCTCGTGATTGTGCTGGAAACCGGAAATGGTAGTTCGATTGTGTGTGTAGCTTGTGTGCGTGCCTATGTGACTGTGTTGTGGCTGTGTGGTTTGCTTTGCTTGAGGTTGGTTTGGTTGGTTGTGAGTTTTTTTGGTTGGTTGCTGGTTGGATTGCTGAGATTGGTACGGAGGATAAAAAACAAAGAAAGATGAAGTTGAGGAAGGTGAAGGTGAAGGTGGAGGAGGAAGAGGCCCAGCCTAGACCATCTGAGGTGGTGGAGGTCAACTCCTTGGCAGAGGAAGAAGAGGGCACAGGAGGTGCCACTTCTGCCAGATTTGTAAATTTTATTTTTCTTTATTGTTCCATATAACTTCGAAGACAAAAAGAAAACTATCCTTTAGAGCGAGCTCACTGGCATGCAGGTGGGTGGGTGGGTGATGGGTAGACTGGATCAAACAGTGGGCATCAGCGGGTGACAGCGGATAGGCAGGATTTGCACGGGCCTTATTTCTGGGTCTGCCACAGAGAGAAAGGGGGGGGGCGCTTTCAGCAGTGAGGCACAAGCTGAAAGCACCCACCCAGACACGTGTCAGCCAGGGTCTCTAGTTGCCATCCCTAGCATCCCAAGAAGGGCAGGATTTTCACATGTCTGATTTTGGGGTCTGACACACAGAGAGAGGGTCGGGGGGCTCTTTCAGCAGTCAGGCATGAGCCAAAAGCACCCAACCAGACACGTGCCAGCACCAGGGTTTCTAGTTGCCATCCCTACCACCCTAAGAAGGGCAGGATTTGCATGTGTCTGATTTAGGGGTTTGAGAGGGTGGGGGTGGGGGGCTCTTCCAAGGACTACATTGCTCTTGGAAGGACTTGAGGCATCACCATAAATGAATGATATTATTTAGGTGTTGTTTGTGTGTTCCTGTTTCAGAGAGGGTGATGCTGCTGCTGCCACTGGTGCCAGGCCCAAAACACCATCCTGGTGGAGGTTGTGGCCACAGGAGCCACCAGAAAACAGGCCGATGAGGTCTGCGGTCTGGCGGTAGTACGATAAACTGAAAGGCGGATTTGCCGAATGCAAGGTAAGGCACGGGGGCTGGAACAACAGGGAATGGATTGCCCTATGACTTGTTAGGAAGTCCCCTGCAGAGAGAGATTGGCCACCCACCCACTTGTGGAGACAGAATGCAGGCAGGGCAAGTTGATAGACCATTGGTCTGACACAGCATGGCACTTCTTATGTTCCTATCCTTTTATAATATGTTCTTTAGATGTGTGACAAAAAAATAAAGAGAGGGTCATAGGGGACCACATTGGGGCTCATCGCCCACATCGAGAATGTCCACTGACTGGAGGTGACGCGACAGGATGTGTCTAGCTCGGGCGCAGGAACTCCGGCACAGAGGAGCATCGCTGGAAGCAAGGGTGGAAGGCACGGCAGAAACACCACCACCACAGCCCTTCCTCCTCTAGCTCCGCTGAGGAGTCTACAGGCCCCCGGGAGGAGTCTGAAATGGCAAGGGCTTTTCGGGCCCAACTGGAGAGGCCCACACAGAACTATATAGAGGCCAACCAAAAATATATTGACAGGCTAAGGTTCCAAGCCCTCACCATGGAGGACCAGCTGGTGGAACGATTTCAGGAACTTGAAATAAGGGAGCGCAAGGTGGAGGCGTAGTCTGAGTACCTCCGCACAGAGATTGATGATGTGGAACTGTACCACCAGTCAGTCACAAAATGGAAGGCGTCCTTGGCGGAGGTCCTGGACTTTGCCCAGCAACATGGGTTTAAGCCGAAGGAGGACTTGATGCCCACCCCTCGGTCACGCGCACCTCTTTTCCCTTTCCCCCACTTTCCAGGGGACAGGCCCACAGACCCCTACGTTAGTTTCCTTTCTTTGTATATATACTGATGTTTGTTTTTTGTTTTATAAAGTTGTAATGTGTTGTTGTTGTTTAAAAAGTTGTTATAAAAGTTATATTTGTTACCTTACCAGCTTTGCTTGACGTGTTCAACATTTTCTCCCTCTGTGCTTCTTCTGGCAGGTGGCAAAATCTCATTGTATATACTAGGGGTGTGCAAACACTGGGGGGTTTGGTGTTCAGTCCATTCGGGGTTCGCCCCCCTGAAACCGTTTGGGTTTGGGCTGTTTGGAACAAACCTGTTCGGGGGGGCCGAACCCATTTGGGTGGGGGGTGGGAGACAGGGGGGAACCCGGTTTTCCCATTCCCTTCCCCCCCTCCAGGCTGCACGGGTGGAAGGGGCGTAGGGGCTCTCTTATACACATCTAGATGTGTATAAGAGACAGCCTCTGTCCCCTCCCTCGCTCTCCCTCAGCTCCCCGTCTCCCTCGCTGCCCCGCATGCCTGGAACTAACTCCCTGCCCACATCCGCCTTGCCCCCTCCCTTCATATCTCCAAATCCCTCCTCAAAACCCACCTCTTCTGCTCTGTCCTTCCTAACTCCTGCTAACCATCCCCAACCAGGATTACCCCCCACCTGTTATCTGCAAACTCCCAATATACTGTAACCAAGCCAAGAACATGGACCTGAGTTCTCGCATCCTCATGATTGTTTCATCCCTTGTCTCTCCCTCTGTTCCCCCTTCCCTGTCTCCCCTCCTCCTGTCTTTAGATTGTGAGCTCTCATGCAGGGACCGTGTCTATCTTATTCTCTGTAAAGTGCCAGGTACATCGCTGGCGCTATATAAATGCTTATAATAATAATAATAATAATAATATAATATGAACCGATCTGTGTTTTTCCAGAACAATCATCAAACTAACTCTGCCTTCTACTGCACGTGCACAAAATGGTGGCACAGTGTAGGGAAGGATACCATATATGACGTGCAGCTCTCCAGACCGATGCTTGTCCACCTAGTTCTTGAGATGTTTTCCTTATTTTTATTGGGTATCCACCTTTTAGCAATTCTGATCCCATTCCATCTTTTTCTGCCTTCTGTGGTAGTGGAGAGCAAATGTTTTCCATCTTTTTGGGAGGTATAATAATATTTTTTATATAGCACTCCCCTGCCATGGCACTTGGAGCGCTTCACACAGAACTAATTAACACAGCTTTTAATCCTTGCAACAACCCTGTGGGGTAGGTTAGGCTGAGAGAATATTGTGACTGGCCCAAGGTCACCCAGTGAGTTTTAGGCTAAGGTGAACCTTGAACCAAGGCCTCTGGTGAGTCCAGGAACTGCACACTTAGCCCCTACATCATACTACATCCTTTTAGATATTTGAGAACTGCTATCATGTCCATACTTAGTCATTTTTTTTCTAGACTAAACAAACCTTTTGTCATAGCCCCTTGATTATCTTGGGGTGAAAACAAATGAGATGGGGCTGAACTGGATCCCTGGTCACCACAGCGGCTACACTGCAGGCTGGTGGGGAGGGCAGTTAAACAATCAGCCCCACCCCAGGGGACCTGGAAGAATGTGCTCACCCCAGGCCAGGTGAGCATGCCAAACAGCTGATCGGGAGGGCCCACAGGAGCATGCTCACCCCACCCTGTTAAACTGCTGATTGGGAGAAGCATGGTCACCTGGGCTGGGGGCTAATCATGCCTCTCCAGACCCCTCCAATGAGTGAGCATCACCACCATTTTGGAAAAGGGCAGTCAGTCAGCACATGTGCAGACCAGCTTCCTTTTTCAAAATGGTGATGATGCTGCCACCAACATTTTTGAAAAAGTTGTGCTTGTGCAGAACATTCCGAGGGACATTTTGCACATGTGCAGTGATTTTAATTTTTTTTAAAAAAGTTCTTTATTTTAAAATGAAAATGAATGAAAGCAAATGTATGTAATTTGCTTATTCATTCATTTTCATGTCCTTAGTTAATAAAACGAATGGGCTCCATGTGTTTTAGTAACTAATAAAATGCGCACCCCTAGAAAATGCTCCCCAAACTTTCACAACAGGTCATTTCAATATCAATAGGAGGAGAAATGAGTCAATGCATGGGACTTATACAATTCCAACATTTTGTGTGCATATATGTTATGCATGGGTGTCTCCACCCACTGATGGTGGCCCCACCCACTGCTCTACCAGCCCAAATGTTCATCACCTGCCACTGGTTCAACAGTGGAAGAATCTGCCTAGCAGGAATGTGTGAACAGAACATGGTTTGGATGTTTGGCCGTTCGGTCGTTCAGTTCGGGAACCGAGTTTGCGTTCAGTTGTTCGGTTCGGGAACCAATTTTGGTCTTGGTCGTTCGGTTCGGTGGAGTTTGGTCCTGCCAAATGTTCGGCAGAGTTCGGTATTGGTATCGTTTGGTCCCGTGATCTCGTGATTGTGCTGGAAACCGGAAATGGTAGTTCGATTGTGTGTGTAGCTTGTGTGCGTGCCTATGTGACTGTGTTGTGGCTGTGTGGTTTGCTTTGCTTGAGGTTGGTTTGGTTGGTTGTGAGTTTTTTTGGTTGGTTGCTGGTTGGATTGCTGAGATTGGTACGGAGGATAAAAAACAAAGAAAGATGAAGTTGAGGAAGGTGAAGGTGAAGGTGGAGGAGGAAGAGGCCCAGCCTAGACCATCTGAGGTGGTGGAGGTCAACTCCTTGGCAGAGGAAGAAGAGGGCACAGGAGGTGCCACTTCTGCCAGATTTGTAAATTTTATTTTTCTTTATTGTTCCATATAACTTCGAAGACAAAAAGAAAACTATCCTTTAGAGCGAGCTCACTGGCATGCAGGTGGGTGGGTGGGTGATGGGTAGACTGGATCAAACAGTGGGCATCAGCGGGTGACAGCGGATAGGCAGGATTTGCACGGGCCTTATTTCTGGGTCTGCCACAGAGAGAAAGGGGGGGGGCGCTTTCAGCAGTGAGGCACAAGCTGAAAGCACCCACCCAGACACGTGTCAGCCAGGGTCTCTAGTTGCCATCCCTAGCATCCCAAGAAGGGCAGGATTTTCACATGTCTGATTTTGGGGTCTGACACACAGAGAGAGGGTCGGGGGGCTCTTTCAGCAGTCAGGCATGAGCCAAAAGCACCCAACCAGACACGTGCCAGCACCAGGGTTTCTAGTTGCCATCCCTACCACCCTAAGAAGGGCAGGATTTGCATGTGTCTGATTTAGGGGTTTGAGAGGGTGGGGGTGGGGGGCTCTTCCAAGGACTACATTGCTCTTGGAAGGACTTGAGGCATCACCATAAATGAATGATATTATTTAGGTGTTGTTTGTGTGTTCCTGTTTCAGAGAGGGTGATGCTGCTGCTGCCACTGGTGCCAGGCCCAAAACACCATCCTGGTGGAGGTTGTGGCCACAGGAGCCACCAGAAAACAGGCCGATGAGGTCTGCGGTCTGGCGGTAGTACGATAAACTGAAAGGCGGATTTGCCGAATGCAAGGTAAGGCACGGGGGCTGGAACAACAGGGAATGGATTGCCCTATGACTTGTTAGGAAGTCCCCTGCAGAGAGAGATTGGCCACCCACCCACTTGTGGAGACAGAATGCAGGCAGGGCAAGTTGATAGACCATTGGTCTGACACAGCATGGCACTTCTTATGTTCCTATCCNCCCCAGGCTAGTGCCACTGCTGGGAGCCTCTGAAGCCTGTCGCCTAAAATCAGGCCTGTGGAGTTTGGGTTGTGGTGATGGTGATGGTCTCTGGTTGCTGTTGCATGCTGCCACTCCGCTGGCATGGCCCCTACCCCGTGCCCCATTGCCCACCTTACGGGCAGCAGACCGGCCTCTTCTGTTTCCCTTCTCCATTTCTCCCACCCAAAGAATGCACACGAAGATTACATATATATATATATATTCAAAGTGGTAATCCTAATCTAATATTATATATATCTACACTAACTATAACTGTTGGAAGGGGGGAGGGCAATGACTTTTGTTACTTGCTGTGCCTGCCTTACCACAAGCTCCATTGGCTTGGTGCAGCCTAGCCACCTCCTCCGCCCCATCCCATTGCAGACTGCGAAGCCAGTGGTCTGAGGAAAAGAGGGATGGTGATTGGGCAGGCTGGCTGCTAGTCCAAGCCTCTCCACCCCTGGTGCCAGGAAGTCTGCTCCTCAGCTGCCTCCCCCTCCCTGTGCCTTCCAGTCACATTTTTCCTGTCCGAACGCGGCCGAACTGTTCAGTCGTTTCTGAGTTTGGATCAAGTTCGGTTCGGTTGGTTTGGGTTCGGTTTGGCTGTTCGGTTTGGTTGTCCGAACGGACCGAGTTCGGTCCGAACTCTGAACAGCGTTCGCACCTCCATACTGCCTAGGGAGGTTGTGGAATCTCCTTCTCTGAAGGTTTTCAAGCATAGACTGGACAGACATCTGTGAGGGATGCTTTAGATATAGGGTATTCTGCCTCTGGACAGGGGGTGATGGTTGAAGTGGCTTCCAGTTCTTCACTTCTGTGATTCTATATGTATATGTAGCATATACATATATTTGTTCTATTCCAAGGGTAATAGCATTATGAACAAAATCTAGAATGTGATTGGGGTCATAGCCTCAGAAATCTGGCAGAACAGATTTGAGAACCCTGAGATCACTTTTATACAAGGCGCTTGAAGCGCCTCTGGAGCCCTGGATTCAAGAAGAAAGCTGCTCGGGGAGTGTTTACAGCCACACCCTGTGCTACCAGAAGTGATGTGCCACCTGTTTTCAGTGGCGGCTGGAGACGTGGAGCTTTGAAGAGGCGCATTCTGAAAGTCTGCAAAGTGAGGCTTTCAGAACGCACCTCTTCAAACTCCCGTGTCTCCAGCTGCCATCGCTGCCGCGAACGGGCAGCACGTCACTTCTGGTAGTGTGGGGAGCGTGTAAACACTCCACACGTGGCTTTTCCCTGAAGGCACAGCTTCAGAGGTGCTTCTTTTATGCCTCGTGAAGTGGCCTCAGTGTGTGAAAGCGTTAATGGAATACAGCTAATATCGGACACTTTCTATGTGTCTCTTCAAATGCATGTTCCTCTCTGGATGGTGTTACGCTACAAAGACGTCTGAATCTGTTACTCCCAATTTTGCTTCAGCAGGACATAAAAGTAAAGCACTATTTTCAGAGCAGAACTGAAAAAGTTTCACCTGGTTCTACAATGGAAGTAGTAGAGGCAGGGGTGACCAATGGAAGTCTAGTCTGGGTTCCAAAAACACCAACTTGGCTCATCCTGTTAATATCCAGAGCAACGTAAGTGGAAGATGCTTGATGATTCGGAGGAACTATAGTATATACAAGAAAAAGACAGTTATCGAATGATTCTTTGTCTGCTGTTAACTTCTAGCTTCTGGCAGTTGGAATTTTAGGGGGACAGCTCAACATCCCTGAGCATCTTGATTAGTATCAATTGGTGGACCTATTCTCTGTGAATTTGTCAAATCCTGCTTTTAGGCTTGTTATAAAAACCACGTTCATAGCATCCC
Organism: Sphenodon punctatus; assembly: GCA_003113815.1. Taxonomy (NCBI): domain Eukaryota; kingdom Metazoa; phylum Chordata; class Lepidosauria; order Sphenodontia; family Sphenodontidae; genus Sphenodon; species Sphenodon punctatus. The sequence continues at coordinate 164,233 of QEPC01000704.1, forward strand.
ATGGCAATACATTCCACAGATTAACTGTGCATTGTGCAAAAAGTATGTCCTTTGTTTTTTTCTTCTGCCAGATGCCTGTTGTTTTCATAGTCAGGACAATCCTCTCCCGTTAAAGTCAATGGAAGTTTTGCCATTGACTCTGATGGAAGAGGATTGTGTCCTTTCAGCAATGCATACTCCCAACATTTTGAGCAGCCAAAAAGGGTCAAGCCTTACACCCTTATCCAATAGACTCCAAACCACAGTAAATAAGCTCTCCTCCCTCATGAACCTACAACCAAAACACAGACTGTCCAACATTCCAAATGCATAAAGAGGGACAGACGTTCTCCTGCTTATCATTCTACTTAGCTCACTCCATCATCACCCCATTGTACTCTCAAGTATTTTTCATGGAAGATAACCAGGAAAGAGGTGCCTGAAGCTTAAATTCTAATCTCTCACTCTCTCTCAAGATGGACGTTGACACTCTTCAAGAGGCACAGTGGGATTCACTACCCAAGAGGGATGGTCTCTCCTAAACAGGACCCATTGGGAGGTATGCTGGAGGCGTACGCAGCTAATAAAATAATAATAATAAATAAGTAAATGATGTAAAACAGTAAGTTGTGAATGTTTCAATCAATGTAGTTGAAAGGTCCAAGGGGCAAGTGTGTGCCTTCTGCAGACTGACAGGCTGAGGAGGGTATTTTTATTTTATTTTTATTATCCAAGATATATCTTCTGGGTGAGTTGTTAACAATTTATTTGGCCTGCTGTCTCTGACAGCTATTGCCTACCCTCACAGTAGAGGTTACAAACGATTGCGTCGGAGGCCGAGAAATATCTGAAAAAGATTGTGATTAATGCTTTCCTTTGTGCTATTCTCCCCCTTTTCAGAACATGATAGAGAAAGAAGATGAACAAGGCCCTTTCTTTGGAGGAAACAAGACCTTGGAGGTCTTGCCGTATCCTTTCATGAAAATGATTTCCAGAGGAACGTGAGGTCTGAGTGTACTTGTGCTCCGAGAAGAGTGAATGATGATATTCTAAATGCTTTGGAGAGATAAGAAGCTTGCACGTATGCCTCTAGGGTCATGGACGAGTATGCACAGTAGAGGAAGGTGAAGCCAACAGATTGGTTTAAAATGTGTCAGAGAATACTAAATCTTTTGATTTAAGAGGACTGGGAATAGTATTAGATCCTTAGCACCAATGGCCCATGGCTTTCGAGATCAACTGGGAACGAAGCTTGAATATAAAGTTAACACAGGGTGTTTTTAGATGTGACAGTGGCATGGTTTACTCCACTTTAGTGCAGATTAAACTGGATGCCACCGTCATGCCTAAATGTGCCCACCAGACTTTAGCTCGGTCTGGCTTCCGACTGTGGTGGGGGCTAGCCCAGGCTGTGACTCAGGGAAATCCTCATGTCACAGTCTGGGCTAAGCTCCACCATGGTGGGGATCCAGCTGCTTGACCTGAAGTAAAGCAGGCTATCACGTGTGTTAACCCGCTGTACTTAGCATGGTCTGGAGTGGTGGGGGGAGCCGGGCGCCATGGTAGCTGTCATTGGCCACCATGGCCTCCTGTCAGCTGGGGGTGAGGCCGCTCCATGCAGCGCTGTGGTGGGGCCAGGTGGATGCACATCCGGGCATCTCCCCGCCACCTCCCCAGTCACCGTCATGATTGTTCGGTGGCTGGGCCAAATCCTGGCTGGAGCGATGGCTCCTGCCACCACCCAGCACAGTCCGTGGTGATGGCAGAAACTGTCACGTCAGAAAGCACCCACAGTTACATGTGGCCAATCTAGAATGGCAGTAAATTCTGTCTCTTGCTTGCATGGTAGCAAAGCTGACTTCATCACAGGGCCACCTGAGGCAACTGCCCCAAGCCCTGCTATTTTGATTTTCTCGACTTCTGTGAGGCCCCGCTTTGACCCCTATTTTCAGAAACTGTCAGCAGGAGGCAGAGGTCCCCACCCCCCAGGAACACTTCGACAGCACACTCAACAGCCCCGAGAGCCCAGAAACTTGCCTGATGAGCGCCCCGACCTGGAGCACCACCTCCGGTGCCGCCAGTCTCGGCGGCGGCACCACGCATCGTGGACACGCCCCCAGCAGCGACGGACAATGGAGGGAGTCCCTCACAAGTGCCGCCACGCTCGGCGGCAGAAACGCGAATCGTGGTCACGCCCCCAGTAGCACTAGGCAACGCAGGGATCCCCCCGCCCCTGCTGCGCCTCTGAGCGGCTGTAAGCACATATGGGGGCGGGGCTTAGAAATTAAAAGCCAGCGCCGCCAAAGGAGCGGCGCTGATGATTAGTTGAAACTGGCCCCTTGTGTGAATTGTGGAGATTGGAGAGAAATTGCGTCTAATGACTGGTGCTCGACCCAGCCCGTGAGACTGGACTTCCTACCCTAACCCTTACCTATGATGTGACTGCGAGTGTGGACCAATGAGTGTGAGCGTGGTTGGTGAGTGTGCATGCCCCTCCCCCTCCCCAACCCCAGGTGCGTCGGAGGTGAGTGACCAGAGTATTCCCTTCCTGTGGACCCTTCGTGCACCACGTGCGGTGAATCCTCACCACCTATCCTCCCTGACATCGTGTGTACATGTGGGATAAGTGCAATTGGGGCAGCCTTGGTTTCTTGGTCAGTAGCGCCCTATGATGATAGGGGCCTGTTCTCTTTAATTAGAGGTAAAGGCCCAAACACTATCCTGACGGGTATTCTGACTCCGCGAGATCCTTGCTCTGACCGAGGCGAACCAAGGCAGTGTGCGTGGAACCCCCTCCTGGCCCCAGTGACACAAACACAGAATGTGGGACCCCTATTCCTTCCCAGCAGGACCTCCAGTATGACTACTTCTAGAGCCCAGTGGAAGGTGCAATTCCTCATCTCATGCCGTTGGGGCTACCAGGGGCCCTGCATTTTATCTTCACCCTGGCCACCACAAATTCTAAGACCAGCCCTGCATGGGAGTAACTGTGAGCGAACGTTTGTAGTGGATGCTGACCCACATACGCTCTGCTCCCATATCCCTAGAACTGCATGGAGAGGAAATTTGTAGGGGATGCATCCCCACATCCCCCATTATAATTACTCCCATGATTAGCCATAATTAATGCTAGTTGCTGATGTTTAGGAAAATATCCAAGGCTAGGTGTATCACTCCAGACTAGAGTTCCCCCCGGAAGGTGAGCTGAAGGCTAAATGCGGCCCCTCCTGTGGCTCCCAGCACCTTGCCACTCAGCCTGAGCTGCTGCAGTTGACATCTGAGCAGAGCCCCATTCACTCACTCTCTCTCTCCCACTCCATTCCAATTTTGATAAGACGAGCAGAAAATGAATGAGGCTAATAATCTAGGATTGTTCAAGTGGTTAGCCCACCCCTTCCTTTTCCCTTCTTCAAGCTGAGCCACAATTGGGGTGGCGTGGGCTCAGCCAAAGACCCTGGAAAAGGGAGTACTGGTCTTCTCTTATTCTCCCCATCTTTATCCTGACTACAAGGAACTAAGGCCCCAACCTCCTCAAGGGTGGAGATGAGGTTGGACGGTAGAGATTGTATGCGTGTAACTCCCCTTGTTTGTTCCTGAGCCTGCCCTCTTTGTCCCATTTCACTTCCTGTCCCCCCAGTCCCGCCTTCAACAGACTCCTCCCCATTCCAACCCCCTCTGTGCTGCCCATTTCACTCCACCTCTTATCCTGCCCATTCAGGTCCAGCCCTACCTGCACCAGCTCCTTCTCAACAGCCACAAATGGGCACATTTAGTTTCATGCAAATATACCTAGAAAGTCATGTCTTTTCTAAAATCTGCCCGACCACACTGCTACAGACTGTTCTGGCTGGCATTGGCAATAGCCAAGGGCTTTCTTTGAGCATTTTCAGGCAAGCGCCTCTCCACCCAATCATGCAGGTTGCAGGGGTGCATTGGCGCCCTATGCCTGGATTTTATTGTTTTATTGTCCGGTGATTTTATTTTGTTGTAAGCCAGCCTGAGCTACAGTAGTAGTAGGGGGTGGCCCATAAATATGAGAAATAAATAAATAAATGATGGGGAGATGCTTGTCTAAAAAAATACCCTTTGTTTTGTTTTGGACAAATCCTGTGACTGGAAGTCATTTGTACATTTTCTTTCTAACTACAGCCCTACTCACAACCGCCTCGGTGGACTAAAGTTCACAAAGGTGGAGGATAGGGGGAACAGTGTCACAAACACTAGTTACATCATTACCCACAAAATCAGTTTAATTTGCCATTTTGAGTCAGCCAAATAGCCTTAAATAGCTTTTGCAGTTTAAGAAGTTCATTATAAATGTCGCTGAGCGATGCACTTAAACCTCTTCACCTTGGCTTGGGCAGTGTAATTGCTCACCAAGCAATGATGAGGTCAACCATTAAAAGTGACAGAATTGTCCTCCCCCCGCCCAATTCCATAGAATAAATTGGCGGGGGGGGGGGGGGGAGGGAGGGAAGCAGTGTTATTGGTCCCATTTCCAGTCTATGGTGAAGATAAATTGGCACCTTTTCACTTTGGGTGTGCCGTGCTCAGTGGTGTAACAGGCCATTTTTGCACGGACGCCCTCCCTCCCTGCAGGGTGTGGGGGGGGATGGAGGAGGGGGGAACGGGGGACCATTCATGCTCATGCTGTGGCGGTGGGTGGGGGGTTGTGCGTCTGCCCCTGGCAACACCATGGGCGGTAGGTGTGCACTCCCAACACACACCCATCTCCACCCATCACCCACCCACTGAGCCATCCGACAAAACGGAGGAGGCTCCATGGGTAGGAATGGGTGGAGATGGGTGCGTGCCAGTGGGAAAGGGAGCGCATCCACCTCCACCTACCGCTGGCACGCACCCATCCCCCCCACCCAGCATCGCCATGTGAAAATGGCCATAGTCCACACCCCATGACTTCTGCTCAACTGCAATTGCAACCATTTTTGCAGAAGTATGCATTGGGTCAAATTCTTGCAGGAACTGCCTCTACCAGAATTTCAGAATGACAGCCTGAGGGGGTGGGGAAAGAACTATGAGGTAGCCAATGAGATGTCAGCACTGTGATCTAATGGGATGCTCGGTTTGTTAGCTGCTTGTTATATACTCCACAGAGCTGCTGAAAGGAAGCAGTCTACAAGCCCTACCCTATCCCCATGGGGAGAAAAGCACTGTACCATAGGCACACACAGATAGGTCCAAGTGGTATATTGTGCTGGGGTTTGTTTTTTAAGTATGAGATATTTAAAATTGATGGACTATTGCTGGGAAGTTGCAACTAGAGGGGACATGAATATTCAATGAAAATATATTATCCTTCAAATTTGACCACTTCGAGCCAAGTCTGATGGAATGGATATCCATCCCTCTTAATTTGGATATTTCAGTTTCTGGTTGCTTGTCTTGGTTTCTTAGGTTTATTCGATTTATTGCAATGTGTACAATAGCAGTTGAGATGAATAACTGAACCGAATAAAATGAATAACCCAATCAGAACCATTGGGTATGCAAATACTCATTTTGGATGTGCCCATGATTTATCTATTCCAACGGCTATCCAAATAATATCTGTGAATACAATAATATCTGTGCCCTATGCAGCCCTGAAACATGCATAAGAAATGTTAAAGCAGTGTTAATGTGAACTTAGCATTATGTCTGTTTTCACCCAAAATCGTAAGTGGTGCAGGGCAAGTACATTATTTACCATTTATCAAAGTAGTAGAACTAATGGACATGCTATGAAATTACCTAGCAGCAGACTAAACAAAAGGAACTACTTTTTCATGTGATGTACTATTAACTTGTGAAACTCATTGTCAGAGGATGGTGTCAAGGCCAATAGCATAACTTGGATTTTTTTTTTAAAAAAAAGTTGATAAATTCTTAAGTTTTAGAGGACAGACCCACAGGTCCACAAATGTACATTTGTCAAGCTGGTTTGGGGGACATAATCTGTCAAGAGAAGGGGGGGGGGAATAGGAGATGGATCACTCCATTATGACCTGTTGTGCACTTTCCTGAAGCAACTGAGGATGGCCTCTGTTGGAGACAGGATGCTGGGCTGGATGGAGCATTGATCTGACAGAGCGTGTCCTAATGGAATGTTTTGTCCCATTCAGCGGAAATCAAGATATGCTGCTTAATGGGTCTGATTAGCAAAACATTAAGTAACACAGATAACACTCCAGAGCTTTCAGGTTTTACAGCTAAGCTCATTGTCTCAGCCTTTGCAAAGACTGTTTTTTTTCTAATGCTTCAAATGTCACCATTGCAGCTGGGTTGCTATTACATGGATGCCCCTTGGCCTGTTTGACATTTCAGTACCGCACTCAAAATTAGAACTGGGGTAAAGCTATTCTACCTTAGAGCAGGGAGGTGGGAAAAAACAACAAACAAACAAACACACAAAAGTCCTTACATTGACATTCAATAAAGGAAGGGAAAGGAATACATTTTGCATCACCTTGATTAGCGGTGTCTGTCCAGAGGGAAAAGCTAGCACACGTGTGTGCTCGCATGCAGAGGGAAGTGCACCTCATACGCACACAATGCAGAAGGTGCACAGGAGGCGTGCAAGGCTTGCACAATGAGTGAGTGCAAGGTTTGTGCACATGCACCTTGCACACAAAGCCTGGATTGGGCCCACTATCTATAACTGTGTTTCATGTTGCATAACTGAGCAGCAGGATGAAAATCCTGCCCAGCAGGATGTTGACAGTCTGAAAATATATGGGGCTGAGACAGGCAAACTGTGGAGGAAGCGTGAAGAATGGAGAGAAGGTTCAAGAGAATCTCAAAATGTGAAAACTGACCTGGGCGGGAGAAAGAAAAAAAGGAAGAGAAGGTTAAATGAGGAGGGAGCCAGGGGAGATGTAGTGTCAATTGCTTGTGTCTAACCATGAGGACTCATCAGGGGCAGTAGCTTCTTTGCTGCTTTGGCAGCTGTAGCTTCCCTTCCTCGTGGAGCTGTGCTGCCAGAATTTTAACAAGGGCTGTGGCTCAGCCAGCGACATGTGTGACTATCCCTGATAATAAAACTCTTTGCTCATCCAAGAAAAGCCTATCAGCGTTATACACTGCTCTCTCTTGGTACTGGTTCTTCAGCCAGGCACTGACTGGCATCAATCATACGTTCGACAGAAACCTCCAGGGCCATCTACTCCAGCCTCTTGCTCCAAGGCAGGACAGGGTAGGGAACTTTCTCACTCCCATGGGCCACTTTGAAAACGAATCCATGTTTTGCAGGCTGGATAGGGGCAGTGGAAGCTTAAAGGATGTGCTTAGCATGCAGAGCTGGTCTTATGAACTGCAGAGCCCAGCACGGGGGAGAAATGTGGGGCCCTTCTACCACTGGCAGCAAAGTTGCCAGTAGCCGGCAGGCCTAGGGGCACTCCCTGGCTCGGTCTGGGGGCACTACCTGGGCCTGGGCTTGGGGACAGGCGGAGGGGGCACTCCCCTCCACTCATCCCTAAGCCCAGACATTTTTCAGGGTACTTACCCCATATGCTGCCAACTGCGACTCCGCTGCCACTAGGGATGGGTGAACAGATCGCGGTTCGGGTTCGGCCGTTCGGTTTGTTCGCTGCGTTCGGGTTGGTTTGGTCGTTTGGTTCAGGCGTTTGGGAAAAGGCTCTCTGTGCGAGGAATGATGGCCCCAGACCCATGACGGTGGGTCCTGGGGCTAGAGTGGCAGCTTCTAGGTATTAGCCACAGTCCTCCCTGCCAGAAACTTGGCCCCAGAACCCTAATGGTGGGTCCTGGGGCTGGAGTGACTGTTTCTTGATATGGTGGAATGACATCGTCTCCATGTGAGGAATGATGGCACCAGACCCATGACGGTGCGTCCTGGGGCTAGAGTGGCAGCTTCTAGATACATATTGGCCACAGTCCTCCCTGCCAGTAACGTAGGCCCCAGAACCCTGAAAGTGGGTCCTGGGGCTGGAGTGGCTGTTTCTTTTTTTATATATGTCTATCTCTACACTAAGTCTAACTGCTATTAACTATTCTAAAACCTATTGAACTAAATGGAGTATCCTAATAATTAACTACAAAGGCCTTGTCCTACAAACACACTGTATCTCTATCTAGCTCTATAACTAAGCTAACTACTATGTATATCTATCTAGTAACTGTCTATCTAATAACTGTCTATCTATCTATACAATATTACACGGGGGAAACACAAAGAACACAGGGAGGGGTACAAAACTGAAATGAAAATCAATCTAATAATATTCCTACTCTAAATAAATCCAAAACTTAAAACAGGGGAAGGGAATCAGGGATGGAATAAGAGGGAGAGGGAAAAGGATTGAATGGAGGGGGGAGGGAGGAAGGAAGATTGAACACAGGGANTCTAATATAATCTAAATAAATGATAATATGGAGGTAAATGGGTTGGATGGGTGAAATAGGAGGAGGATGGCAATGGATTAGGAAGGAACAAGAACTGCTCGGAGAGAGGGAGCCTTCTGAAATGCCTGCTGTTCAGGAACAGTGACTAGCTCAGAAGGTGTTGGGAAGGGGGGAGGCAATCAGTTTTGTTTCTTGCTGCGCCCGCCTCACCGCAAGCTCCATTGGCTCCATGTAGCCTAGCCTGTGGCCAATTGCAGACTACGAAGCCAGTGGTCTGAGGAGAAAATGGATGGTGATTGGGCAGGCTGGCTGCTATTCCAAGCCTCTCCACCCCTGGAGCCTGGAAGTCTGGTCCTCAGCTGACTCCCCCTCCCTGTCACGTTTTGCCTTCCAGTGACACGTTTTTGCCACCCAAACGCGATCCAAACTGACTGAAATGTTTGGTCATTTCGACATTCAGAACTGAGTTCAGTTCGGTCAGTTCGTGTTCGGATTCGGTCTTCCGAACAGGCTGAGTTCGGGCCGAACTCCGAACTGCGTTTGTCCATCCCTGGCCTCCACTGGCCTGGACCCCACACCAGGCCAGCTTTCAGGTCACGCTAGGCACCGCAGCAACTTGAATTTGCTGACACCCATGCTCAATGCCACTGGACGTTGCTACAGGCCACAGAGTGAGGGAGAGGCAGGGTCTCTGCGTCTCCCTCACTCCCAGCCAGAGGCTGGGAGTAGTGGCTGGGAGTTGGGGGCTGCTAGCACGGGTTCCCCCCATGGAGCAGGCCCCGGGGTAGTTGCCCCGAACTGCCCCAAGGTAAGGCCGGCCTTGTAAGCATGAGGGAAGGACTGTGGTTCTATGCCACGGATTCATGTCTTATCCTCAAGTGCATGCTCTCTCATCTCTCATCCCCTTTCCCCCAGAGCTCAGACTTCCTCTACCTAAAATCAGGGACTGGATCTGTAGGCTAGATGAAGGAAGTGGAGAAGGGCTAACTGAAAAAAGGCTCCAGGCCAGATTAAGCTGAAGGTCAGAGATTCCCCAATCTTTCCTTATACCTAGGTACAGTAGATGTTCCCATAATGAGGTCATAAAGTAGAATCATATTTGATAGACTGCAATTCCAGGTTTTGTAATCGCAGAACAGAATTTAAATCTTAAATGTGGACAAGTACAAAGTGATGCACATAGGGAAAAATAACCAAAACTATGAGTACACAATGCTGGGTACTAAGCTAGGAGTTACCACTCAGGAAAAGGATCTGGGAGTGATTGTGGACAATACACTGAAATCCTTAGCCCAATGTACAGCAGTAGTCAAAAAAGCAAACAGAATGTTAGGGGTTATTCTCAAAAGGGATAGAGAATAAAACGGAGGATGTCATAATGTCTCTGTACAAATCAATAGTGAATATTGTGTGCAGTTCTGGTTGCCCCACCTAAAAAAACCCATAGCTGAACTAGAAAAGGTACACAGAAGGGCAACGAGAATGAGAAAAGGTATGGAACGACTTCTGTACAAAGAGAGGCTCGACAAGCTGGGTCTCTTCAGCTTAGAGAAGACTGAAAGGGGACATGATAGAGGTTTATAAAATCTTGAGTGATGTGGAACGAGTAGATAGGGAACGGTTATTTACCCTCTCAAATAGTACTAGGGAACACTCAATGAAACTAGCTGCCGAGATTTAAAACGAATAAAAGGAAGTACTTTTTCCACTCAGTGCATAATTAACGTAAGGAATTTGTTGCCAGAGGACATTGTCAAGGCCAGTAGTATAGCCTATCTATGCCACAACTCAAAACACCTGGGAGTCGCCCAGTGCCAGTATTTGTAATGGTGTCCAAGCAACTTCCAGTTCACAGAAGAGTGTCTAAAGCCCCCCTCGGAGGTTTCCAACAGCCACCGTTTTAAACTGAGGGAGAAATCCTGCTTTTTAAAAAAGGCCCAGAGATGTTTGTCCAACCGATATTGGAATTGGCTGCTTAGGCAGATGCTGGAATTTCATTACCCAGATGTTTCCAATTAAGGAGAATCCAACATCTCCAATAGGCAATCAATTTTGTTATCTGAGGTGGCTGCAGAATGACAACTGCTTGTCCGCTGTTAGAATAGGCGGTAGCCAAAGGGCCCCTGCGTGTAGGTAGCTGATACATCGCCTATTCTACCATGCCACTTTGCGGTCTCTACGGTAGACCAGGGGTGCAGGTTCTTGCCATTACTCTTGTCCGTGGGGCGGGGGGGCACAAGAGGGTATTCTTGGTTGCTGCCCCCATTTTGTGGAACTCTTGTCCCTGGGAGGTTTGTTTGAGCCCAAGTAACTTCTGGAAATGGTGCAAAACTTTATTTGAAAGAGCATTTGGCAGGCAGGGATAAATAGGGCTTGGGTGGATCTTTTTGGTAGGGTTGTAGGGGAGGGAGGGAGCTTGAAGGAAGGGATGTGTGGTTTTATTGTTGGATTTTATTGTTCTTTTATGGATTGTGAACCACCTTGAGTCTTATGGGAAGTCTTATGGGAAGGGCAGCATATAAATTTGAAAATAAAAATAAAATGGCTTCCAGCTTTTTTTCCTAAGCAACTATTTGGGGACATATAAAGCATGAAACCAGACACCAATGATATGCAAAAAATATTTAATATCATATTCGGATGGGGCAACCTCACTTAGACCCTGATCCACAAACTAGACCTGAAACGACAAATCGTGGCAAATAGCATTTCCATTGGAAACAGGTCGTTGTCCTTCATTTGCATGACACAAATTTACCAACTTTTCTGATGTCTCTGCCATTTGTCGTTATTTCCCACAAGATGAACAGAGGTGCTACGGCACTGATCCCGATGTGCTCCCCCCTGCACACCCTACAGGGGCTGCAGACATGAAAGTGCTGACTAAGTGCCATACAATGGTCACAAAAGTCCCAAAATATCCTGGAAAATGACAGGAAATGATGGAAAATCAGGCGCTAACATTGACAATGGCAGAGGTGTGGAATCACCAGAGACCTATGAAGTTCTGGTTACTTGCAAGTGCTCCTAAAAGGTCAGTATTTCCCTAGGGAATGGGAACTCTTGCTCTTGTCTCAGCCTTAACTGAAACCTGTGTAGACGTGTCAGTTTGGGATGTAGTGTCATCCTTTGATGTAGCAGATCCCTTGAGGAAGTGAGAAGTGATGCAAGAGTTCTTACTGGAGCAGCAGCTGCTGCTGCTACAGCAAAATTAATAGCAAGTGAAATCACCGAAGACTCGGTTTTAACAAACAGAGCTGGCCGTAGCATTTTTGGCCCGGTTATGAAACAGCTTTCTGTTGTAGCTCGTGTCCCCCTTCCTACCTTCGTATGAAGCTAGCTGTCACCCATGCTCTGTCCTTTACCCAATTCCAGTCTAAGCATTTCTAGCAGCTATAGAAAGGTGATGCTTTGGGCTACGTTGACACATTTTGCCTAATAAGTGTGAGAGGCTGGGGGGGAAGGGGACTTTCTTTCAATGGGTGAAAACAGACGTGACGCCAACTCCACTTTCACATGTTGCAGGGCTGCATTGGTGCCCTATGCAGCTCTGCAACGTGCGTAAGAAATGCTGAAGCGGTGTTAAAGTAGAGATAGCGGCATGTCTGTTTTCACCAAATCTCTCTCCTCCTGCTCCAAGTTGCATCTCTCCTTCAGTCTCTAAAATACAGGAACACAAAGCAACGTGAAGAAACGATTCTCTAAAAGGAAAAAGGTCAAAACACTTCTGCAAGGAAAAAGATCAAAGCCTTCCATTAAGAAGAAAAAAAATTAAGACCCTCCTTTGTAAGGCTTAATGGCTACCTCCATTAACAAGAGATCTAACCTTCCAGCTCCCAAAGGCTATTAGCATTCCTTGAAAAGGACACTTCTTTCAGAGCTCACTGCTTGTGACTCAGCAGCCTGTCTTAGTCAGGCACACAAAGAGATTACACCCACCTTGACTTTACAGCAGTGGGCCACTGCTGATTAGTCAGTCAAAAACATATTAGCAAAAACTGCTTAGCAAAGAAACCTTAGAAATCATAACCATCGGCAGCTAAGATTGTGAACGTTGTCTATAGCGAGGGTCCAGGCACATTCAGCCTTTTCTTTTGCATAAACTGAGGTTCCAATAGATAAATAGAACCTGGTCAAGCAGAATTCTTGCACAGGATATAGAACCATTTTTTAAATATATGAAACAATACTGCTATATTGATTCTTGTTGTTTATACTATATTGACAGGGTTGTAGCTAGGATGGAATGGGCATCCACCACACATTCACATTCTCTCCCACTTCCCACAACCTTCCTTCGTTTCTCTCCCCACCCTCGTGCCTCTCCCTCGGTTTGCTTGCTGCACCCAATCCCTGGAGGCTGCAGCTCTGCTTGCCAAGTGCCACTGGTTCTTGCTCCATCCTGTGCCACCTGCCAGGCGGGTCCCATGAAGGCACTTCCACTCAGCTCAGTCTCCACCCAGCCATGCTGCAACAGGACAGGATTTGTGCCCCTTCCACCCACTTGGACTCCAGGACAAGTGTTCCTCCTGTCCGTAGGATAGCTATGCCACTGTATAGTGACATTTTGTTTACATGCTTTAGAGCCCTGCATGGACTCTAAACTCGGGTTGAATCCTCGGGCAGCTGGGCTCTACCACAAGTGCAAGTGATGCAGACCCCTCTCCTGGAGCATTGTGATACCATACCAAGAGGAATTAAGGTAGAATAATCCCCCCCCCCATATGCCTCTTGCCCCCACATTTCCCAGTCCATCTCGGACATTCTTTCCCCCCCTCCCTCGCACCGGCTACCGGAAGTGCCCGAGGGCACTTAAAAGAACTGACCGGCAGCTGAGCCGAAGGGCACTCTGCTCCCACCCACTCTGTACGTTTTCTAATAGTGCTCAGCCAGCCTTTAACTTTAGGCAGTCTGCTCCTAACCCTCAAGGAGTGAACAGCTCTACGAAGACTGCCTGGAATGATGCTGACCAGAAGGTTCCTGCTGGAAGGAGACCCTAGAGGGGCCCCTTTGGGGTTCAGAGGGGGGAAAGCTTTTTTTGGGGGGGGGAATAGTGGAGGGAGATAGTAGAGTGTGTATCATTGGTATTAATAGGGATAGAGAGAGGAGGGTGGTATTGGAGGAGAAGCAGATAGTGGCAGCATTTCTGCTGAACCTCCATCCCCCTGGTGAAAATGAGAATAGGGGGGGTATGGAGGGGACATTGTTGACATCTAGGGAGGATGATAAAGGGGGGTTGTCCTTGGCTGTGTCCCTGGGGTGAGGTTGGGGATGGAGATGGGAGAGGAGGAGCAGCTAGAGGAGTTGCATATGATCACTGATGTAGGGTTGGTGGGACCACCTCCCCCTGGTGAGAGAGGGGTGGAGGTGGTCAGGTATTCCCTGGTGGCAGCAGGGGATGGTTGGAATGTAGTTGGGACCTACCCCGTTGTTGTAGGGGAGGTCATGGAGTGGGCTGTCAGGTGTCATATGGGGTGTGTGTGTATCTTTTGAAATGTATCTTTTGAATTGTTTTGTGAATGCTATAAATTGTTTATTATGTTAGAAATCGTATATATTGACTTTGGGCCCCTGTGTGGAAAACCCAAGAATGTATTACCTTTGTAAGCCGCCTCGAGTCCTTTGGGAGAGAGGCGGGGTATAAATAAAAAGTGATATGATATGATCTCCTGCTATGGCCTTGCCCGCACAGAGCACCATTGTTATTATAATCAAGCATTTACATAGTGCCAGCAATGTACCTGGTGCTTTATAAAGTAGTGGAATAGACACGGTCCCTACCCTAGGGCTTAGACTCTGGGGGGGCAGGGGGGGGGGATGGAGACAAAGGAAGGGGAACAGAGGGAGAGAAGGGGTGTAACATTCATGAAGATGCGAGATCCCAGGTGCACATACTTGGCTTGGTTACATCGAGAATGGTAGTTGGCTGGTCTGTGTGGTGAGGATAGGAGTTAGGAGAGAGGAGGGAGGATTCAGGGAGGGCAGAGCGGAAGAGGTGGGTCTTGAGGAGGAATTTGAAGGTACAAAGAGAGGGGGCGATGTGGATGTGGGCAGGGAGGGAGTTCAAGGCATGGGGGGCAGCTAGGGAAAAAGGACGAAGACGATGACATCATGGCACTTCAAGGACTGGAGCCTCTTGCCCAAGAACACCACACCTCAGGGGCTTGGAGAGGGAGGCCTCCCCTACTGAATTGACAGGATCATTTGGATCCTGACTGGCTTCATTCAGCATGCAGACACTTTTACCATGACCACATCTAGAATACATGTCTTGGTCCATGGGGCTAAAGTGTTCTCTTGATCCAAGAGGACACTGGAGACAGGACATGAAATTCAGAATATACCTTTGGTAGCCTACCTCCACAACTCTGACCAACTGTATAAAACAGTTTCTTTTATGGAATAGAAAGACCAGAAACACATTTGGGAAGTGGCATAACTCAGTCTTCAGTTGCGGGGGGACAACTTTGCATCCCTGGTGCGGGGGGTGAAATGTATTTTGTGAATGTAATCAGGTAAAACTCTGGTCAGGAGCACAGATGTACACAATTAATTAATTGGGCAATAATTGTGCCTGCCACATTGATCCCCAATCTCCCCCACAAGTCAGGACTATGCATCGGTCTGCTTTTCTTTAGTCAGCTATTCCAGTTTTAAAAGTGGAAGCAAAGCCACGTTACCTAGAAGAACTGTACAATTCCCCAAATCCTCAATCGGGATTGCACCCTGTGAAGATTTAGGTCCGCTCTAGTCCCACTGAAGTCCAGAGGACAACTCAATGAGGAAACTGATGAGTAGTGCAACTGTCGTCCTGTATAATATAGCACTTAGGTGTACATCTTTGCAGGAGTCAGACCACAGATGTAATTATGTGCATACAGCATAACCATTTCCATGGCACCTTCTAACTTTCCCGTCCGTCCTTGTATCAAGCTAAGCCTGTTCCCACATTACTTGTACCCATTGACTTGAGCAACATGAAACAAATGTGAAGGAAAGTAAAACATCTTAGCAAAGCTGCATGGTAGAATTGTTGGATGGATTGTCTGTTGCCCTTTCTCGTTTGTGTTGCCATAAATAAAAAATCAAATGGATTTGTTGACAAGAATGGGATGTCTGCTTGTATGACAAAGATAGCCCATGATTTCATGACCGATTGCTTACAACACACTGATCTATTGCTCCACAGCTCAGTACGCTTTACATGAATTACAGATCCAAATGAGCCTTTTCCTACACTAGCTCAAACAGGAGGTTCAGGTAGAACCCCATTCTCTTTGTGGTTTGTTATACAACTGTGTGGCACTGCAGAAGGTTGACGAGCAAATGGGAGGGAGATCCACTATGCAGCATCCAACACCTGCTTATTTTGTAAAGACTATTTATTTGATGAAGCCACACAATTAGGGATCCATCATTTTACTGTCAGCCTTACCCTTGCAACATCTTTCACGCCGAAGAAAGAAAACATGAGTGCATCTTCATTCTGCAAAGCAGATCCCAGTATTAATTCATCTTGTCCTCTTTCCAAACAGGGCTAACTAAGGTTAGAACATTATGGAGACAAGATGTTCATTGTTGCTCTAAAGGGTAAAGGCAAGATTGCTTCTGAATGTAAGAATTCAGGACAACGTATCAATACGTGAGGAAATTAAAAGCATGTTACCTCACTTCCCCTTAAAGAGCTCACTACAGCTGGCATATAGGTGACGTTTGGGAAAATTTCCCAAGCATGTGAAGCAATTTGGATAATGATGTCATTTGACATTTTGCTCAGTCTTCTTCCATTAAATGAATGATTTATCACACCATAATTTCTCTACATATAGAGTTAATACACTGAAGCTTTTCCAACAGTGAAATTATTTGAGGTTTACGTTCAACCTGTTTTTTATGCTCAATTCTAACTATCAGGGGGAAATATTCCTTGAGTTTAATGCAGTACCCTCCAAACTATGGGTGAAAAGGAGTCCACGTGCGGTCACTGCACCTGCATGATGATGTGATTTTGACCAATACTGGTCCACTTTGCATGGTCTTTGTTGATGTCTGGGGCCATAGGATTATATTTAAATATTAAAATAAGGTCATAGGCAAAATGAAAAATGGTTAGGTAGTACTGTCTTAAAACTTGCTATACTTAGTCTGAACCCAAGAAGTTTCTGGAAATCCTATTACCCATTTCTGAGTTACTGAAAAGTGTCAGTAACTCAAAAACAATTCCCTACTGTGCAAAAGAAATTTTAAAATGTGAACACAGTTACTTCAGAGCCATTGTGTTGCTATAGAGATTAATAGGTTCCTGAGAATCCATTATGAGGATCTTAACTGTCCTCTGGCATAAGAGGTCACAGAACATAAGTGGGCAAACTGTGGCTTTAGCACCACGTGCAGCTCTTTGACCCCATTAGTAAATGGGGGTCTCCTGACAATGCTCTCCTGACAATCATCCCAATAGAACCAGACATCAGGACAGCACGGAGCAATTCTGGAAGTCCAATACTGCTTCATTTCTCATCGCTTTAAACCACTTTTCTCTTTGATTTTCCATTATGTACCTTGTATTCTGGAGTACAGACAATAATGTCCTTACAAAATAATTTATAATAGCGTCCTTACAAAATAATTTATATTGTCTGATAGCTAACCCCACCTCTTAAACAGATATTGTATTGGAGGTTCAAATTCCTTGTTGCTACCTGAAACTAATCCAAATAAAATGGCAAAATGTGTTCAGCAATTACAGTCCAACTGGAAGTGGCAAGTTGCCTTTCTTTTTTAATTATCGCAATGTGTAACCTATCTTACAACATAAACAAGAAAATTATACAGTAAAAAAAAAAAGTCACATTCAATGTGTTTCTTACCGTGTACCCGGCAGTATTACAAAGTTTGATTTATGCCTGTGATACAGCGACAAGGCTTTTGCTCTCCAGGACATCTCTCCCAATGAGGTTCCCTTTAATATTTTGTTTTTAATATACAAAGCAAAGCCACAATAAACTGCTTACTCCAGAGTAGCTTCATGAGTGATTTGTGGCTCACAGCTCTACAGTAGAACCTCCCACCCCGTACAATAGTTATTTCTTCTTCAGGAGAAAAAAAAATAAGGATCTAATTTTATGAAAAAACACAATTTATGTAACAGTTTGGATATATTTTATGTCAAAAAGTGATCACCAGTCAAGCTAGTGACAACCAAAAATACATTATTGTAACTCTTCTAAAAAAAGAGAAAAAAAAAAATCAGAAAAAACTAATTTTCATTCTGCCTTCATTCTATACCAGGTGTTTGTGGATTAAACACAACTAGTTTTCTTTAAAAGTGTCTACTAAATATAATAAAAACAATAACAATTAACATTTAGTTTGTTACATTAAAAAAGATGTACATATTTCTATTGCCTGTTAGCTTTACCTAAGCCTCTTAAACATACAAAGAAAAAATAATCATTCATTCAGATCAGTTGATACAACATTACAGTACAGTCAGCTAACATCATTCAAGATCTAGTCTTCTTTTCTCAGATTAAGAGTCCTTAGACCAGACTGTTACAAAACTGGTTCAATGCAGTTTCAAAAACGATGTTAGCTTTTACAGGATACTGTACTTTCTACTGATGGCTTCAGAAGAAAGGGGTCATACTATTTTTAAATCATAGGGTAACCCCAACCTGTCATCATTAATTTTTATTGAGCACTGTAGTTAGAACAGCAATTGTTAAAACTGAGCACGACAACTAAAAAATAAAATAAAATTGGAAGCTAGGTGAAGCTGCCATTTTTGTGTCCAACAATTGCGATACGCTATACTAAATTTTTTTGAAATATCCTCCTGTCCTCACCACTCTGCCACAAAAACTAGCAAAGTCAAAAAAATACAAAAGTCTTCAAACTTTTCACTTTTGCAGAATAAAGCAAAAAAGTCTTTGTGCTCCTTACTACCAGAAGCAAAATATCCTCCGAGTTACCACATGTAATAGCTTCTGGATGTGTCAAATTGGCTTGGCTTGGTTTCCGCAGAACCCTCCTTGTCTTTTTCGCTGTCACCTTACCAGAGATTAATAAGTGGAGGGTAAAGCTCATTCAGTGGAATTGAAGAGGTCTTTTGCA
This sequence comes from Sphenodon punctatus, assembly GCA_003113815.1. Lineage (NCBI taxonomy): Eukaryota > Metazoa > Chordata > Lepidosauria > Sphenodontia > Sphenodontidae > Sphenodon > Sphenodon punctatus. The sequence goes on from QEPC01000704.1 coordinate 182,683, forward strand.
TATACTTTTTCAGTGAATGGTGGTAGTTTTTTCTCTTAAACCTTTTAGCAATGTAAACAGAGATGGAGGCGAGGCTGATAACAGCAAACATTGATCCCATTACTGCTGCAAGGGCAGTGCTAGTTTCCTGGTCAGAAATATCAAGCGCAAAAGCTGCATTTTTTGTGGTGACGTTGACACAAGACTTCTGAGTCTGCTGGTGGATGTTTGACACGGTGAGACAGACCTCGTAATCTGTAGATGGCTGCAAATGTGTAAGGTTATATTCATGTACATCCACCGGGACCCTAGCAGTGTATGTGATATGAGGGTTGTCAATCTTCATCGTGGCCGATGACCATTTTAAATTGGATGTCATGACATTAGAATTAACCTTCCAGGAAACTAGGATGGAATGAGATTCTGCTTGCTTGACATATATTTTCAGCATTTGAGTACCATCCAAAAGAGTCCCATTCACTCTTATAGTAGCCACCCTTGTATCGGCACCTTCCACGTTTTGGGCAACACAAGTGTATCTTCCAGAGTCTTCAACCTGAATATCAGAGATTTCTAAAGTGCCTTCACTGCTTAGCTTGTACTTGTCTGAAAGAGTATCTACTGTGATTTTATTTCCGAGTGGAGTTACCCAGTAAATTTCTGGTTCAGGCTCTGCCATGGCACGACAGTCCAGGAACACAGTCATGCCAATGTCCAAATTCAAATGATTTGGGAAAGTGTCATGAGAAATCATGGGAAGACATTGCTCACTTGAATCCTGGGTTAATACTTCTTTCACCTGTTGTCCTTTGTATTCTGGTGGCATGGCACAAAACATTGCCAGAGGCTCCATGAAACGGATGTTGGTTTTGTTGGAGTTTATCCAGTGGATGACACAGTCACACCTGAGTGGATTACTGTGAATGCTGATCTCACGCAGGTTTGGAAGGGATTCCACCGTCTTGTGGTAGACTGCATTCAAGGCATTGTTATTTAGCATCAGGCTTTCTAGTGCTGGGACGTTACGAAATGCTAAACGATGTATATAAGATAACTTTGGATTATTGGTGGCTTCAAGTTTTGTGAGTTCAGGCAGATTGTCTAGTGCATACCTATCAACAGAAACAAGTTCCCCCATGTTGTTGATTCCAAGTTCTTTCAACCGAAGCATATTTTTAAAGTCTCCTTCTTGGATCTTGTGGATTGGATTTTTGTTGAGGTCTAGGAATTTTAAATTTGGAACTTTCTCAAGAGCAAGCTGAGGAACCTTTACCAATCTGTTGTCATAAAATGAAAGACTTTCCAAACTATCCAAGCCTACTAATGCATTTCCAGGAATATCAGTCAGATACATACCTGCCAAAACTAAGCTTCTTAAATTTGAGAGTGGCTTGAAATTCATATCTAATATTCCAATCACTGGATTTTCCCCAATCATCAGAATCTCCAAGTTAGGAGTAGAATAAAACCAACGACTGTCAATAACCTTTAATTTGTTGGAGTTAAGATGAAGTCTTAAAAGATTCTTCAGACCAGAGAATGCATTTGCAGATATGCTGCTGATCTGATTATGGTTTATATAGAGTTCCTGGAGATTACAAAGGTCTTGCAAACAGTAGTCAGTCATCTCGGTTATCTGATTTTCTTCCAGATGTAAAGTAGTGAGTTGAGTAAGATTCGATAGCCCCACATCTTTGATACTAGTGAAATTGTTCTGTGAAAAGTCCAACTCTGTTAAATTGAAGAGCTGTTGGAGCTCATCTGTGGTCTTTGCAATATTGTTGCTTTGCAAGAGAAGAACTTGAGTGTCACTGGAAAGGTTGCTGGGGATTTTTGTTAAACGAAGGTCATTGCAGTCAACTGTTGTAGCTTCTCGGTAGGTTGACTGTGGCGTAAACCATGGTCTGATTTCACACACACATTGTTGTGGACATTCATTATTCTGTATGGAAGACTCAGTTAATGAATTCATTAGCAATCCTAGCACCAACTGGCAAGCTGTTAACACAAAACTAATCCTAGCCATGCTGGTCTGCTAGTAAGACCAACTGTTTGGCTCCTGAAATTAGCAAAAGATTGAATAGATATTTATCAAGCAGAAAATGTAAAAACTAAAGTTTAGATTGAAGTTCTTGGACATCCAGACGATGGAAGATGCTCCTCTGAGATTTCTAAAGGCAGGAAATGATTTTGGATCCCTTTACTTTTCCAGTCAGTCCCAGATGCTTGCATCAAAAATCCTGCTGCATGAGGCAGTTAAGCCAAATCAGTGTCTGGAGATGTACCTGAAAAGCAGAATAGGACAGATGTTATGTTCATTTCAGAGGCTTTCTACATCATTGTCTTTACTCATTTTTTAGAAGATAAAAACCGTTATGATAAAAAACCTTCTAAGTTCCAGAACCCATTAATGAAAATCCTAGTCAAATACAAGAAACCAGATGTTTTTAAAAAGATCTTTTCTATATGCAATTCAAATGAGAGCAATCACCAACACTCCTAGCTGACTGAGCATTAAGAATACATGTGGAAATATATAAATACTAGGAAACACTCATGAAATATTCAGTTACTGCCTCTTCACCAAGTGTTTTTCAGCACTGGGGAGCTTGAAACCCGCTGAAGAACTTGTCGTAAGGGATCACCCATTCATCCAAACCTTGATTAAATTCAAGATTAGTGTTTGCAGTTTGTGCTTGAGTCCAAGGCAGCGTGGGTATTTCAGAAACAAAACACACCAACACTTAGTACAACAGTTCCCAAACTTTTTGCCTGTGATGCTCAACTTTGAGACTTCAATATAATCCTGTGACAGTGACCAACATGCAAAATATTTGAAACATCAATTTGGATCACAACCTTCATTGATATTTCACACCTTGAGGTCCTGACCCATAGTTCTGAAACCTCTGATCTAGCAAGATATTAACTAGAAGGTTTAACCAAGAACAGAAGAAATGGCATGAAAATTTCCACCATTACCATAGAACGGTACAGTTGCAAGGGACCTTGCCAGTCAACTAATCCAACTCTCTGTAATTAACAGTACCGGAAACAATCCAAGGATTAGGCCTGTATCCACCTGTCTCCAAAAAATATATCGATAGTGTGCATGTGTGTGTGTGATATACAAACACCCAAGTCCACTGTGTTTTTCCCATTGGCAGCAGTGGGGGAAAATGCACCAAACATGGCTCCCTGGCTTTATTTATAGATGGAAAAAAAAATGAAATGAGAAACTGCATGCCTGCCTAAGAAATGAAAGAGTGGGGTTGCTGAACAACAAGGTTAAAATGTTTTTTGCAAAAAATCCCCAACAAATTGGGTAGGAAAAGTTTAAATTTCCAAGGTTAATATTAAAAACAGGAGAGTGTATTCTGTAAATTTACATACTAACATCAATCCAGCCATGGCGAGAGTTAGTGCCATAATATATCAATCTAATAAAATAATAAATACTAACATCAAGTATGTTTATATCCATGTCGGATAGCGAATCAAGACACTAAAGACATTGGGCCTCCTGAAATTTAGGCTTATAGTTATGGAGTTTTTGATGGAACTCCTACTTCAGGGAAGTTATGGACCAAACCCATCCAATTATTTCTATGAAGCATTATTAGAGCGCGGGAGCGCTCTAATAGTTAAGGTGCATTGCACCCTCCATTGTAAAGCCCCAACATTCTATTTATTATAAAATTGGCATGATTAAAGTTAGGATAGTGAAAGTTGTAGTGGAGGGTCACTGGGGTAACCAGTTCATGCTACGTAAATGTCAGCCACATCAGCTGAACAACAGCTGAGATATCGCAGTTTAAAAAAATGCTCTTTGAAGCCTGTTTTTTTCAAAAGTCTGACCATCTCGATTTGGGCAGGGTAGAGGGGTTTAATCTCGGTGGGGAGGAGCTATGAGCCTTTTAGAAAATTAAAAGGAGGCTGGCAGGGGGTGCCTTGGGGTTTTTATTTATAAATCTGATTAATAGTTTTAAAGTTATGGGGTTTTGAAAAAACCCATGTCAGCCTATGGAGCGGGAAGGGGCTGCTTCGAAGAGGAGCGGTGCCTCCCCAGCGTGGCTTGGGGCAATTGTGCCTGGGGGCTTTGAGGTGCAGGGGTGGACAACTGCCCCCACGCTCCTGACCCTCTCCCTCTTGTTGCTTCTTGCTCCTGCATGCACCGGCCCCAAGATCATCATCGCTGCTATTGGCACCAGATTAGAAAAGCTTACCTGGAACTCCACTTCCCCATGCTGCTGCTACTGCCGCCATCGCCGCAGTCACTGCCACAAGTATATTTCAAAGGCCCCGTGCTGGTGGCTTGTGCGGCCGGGGCCATATTCTCTAAATTGCATGCTGGGTAGTTAGAGAACATGGCCCCAGCCGTGCATGTGCGTGGGCCGCCAGTGCGGGGTTTTTGAAATTCACCAGTAGCGGTAGCTGGGCTTAGAGGTGTGTGTGCGCGCGCGTGTGTTATCAGCTGCCAGCAGAACGAAGACAGCAGCAGAGAAATTGTGATAGAGTACTCCCCTCAAGCATGTGCCACCACCACGGTGCCTTATGCTCGCTCTGGAATGCTAGTGGCTTCAGGAAGTGCAGCTGAGGCCTGTGAAGTGAACCAAGGAGCCTGCTTACACAGTGCTAGTGGATGGCATAGGTATACAGGTGCCTAGAATGGCCATATGCATAAAGATCCCAATGGGGAGGAAGCCAGGACCTAGGATCGGTTTCATTATTTGGAGACAACATGGCCTCGGCAAAGGAGGAATCAAGGTGCACCAACGTACGAGGTCTTGTTGATGGAAGGGAGCTCCTTTGGTAAAGAACACTCAGGTATATGTAAATGACCCTATATAGCAAGCCATTCACCCCTACAGGAATTCAGAAAAACAAAACCCAAAGTCTAACCAACTGAGAAAGAATTTTCTGTATATCTAAGCAAACATCCCAACCCTTTTCTGTCCATTCCAATTCTACTCTTCTCTTAGGGCCATGTTTACACCCGCTCCACGCCAAAAAATCTGAGAAGGAAGCAACGTGGTTCAAATTATATTTGTTATTGGACAAACTGTTGTTGGTGGAACTAAGCAAGCTTTGGGGGCAATGTATCAATCAATCAATCAGGAAGCAATCTAAACCACATTTTATGATTAAAACTGTTGTGTAGCTAAAATAGACTGACACACTCAGGTCTCACGCTACACAAAAACAGAGAGTCTATAAGTGGGACATCAAAACGTGTATTTAGAAGTAATTAAGGAAAGAGATATTACATAAACACCAATTTTCAAGAAAAAGACCATGACCTCAGTCACTGATGTTTTCTTTCAAGTGAAAGTATTTTGTATTAGCATCTAAATCAGGGGGAGGGGGAGGAAGGCTGCACCCCTGCATGGTGCCCCAAGCAAAGTCCTCCACCTCCCAACTGTCCCACCACCCAACAGAAGGAGAGGTGGGGTGCAGCAGCCAATGCAGGTGGCAGCAGCACCGTCAGGAGACCGGGGACTTCACCCAGGGCACCATGCATACATGGCCGCACATGCATGGACCTTGGATCAGGGCATTAACGCATAAGAGGAGATAATGGAACAGTGGAATGACAGCCCATGGGACATGAATGACATACCTTATACTTTAATAATAGTTCTTGGGACTGCAAGGACAGCTTCAGATACAGTGGAATGGTAACCCATGGGAGTTGAAGGATGTCCCTAGTACTTTAATGATGGTTCTTGGGACTGGAATGACAGCTTCAGGTAAGAACATAAGTAGTGCCATACTGAGTCAGACCAATGGCCCCTCAAGCCCAGCATCCTGTCCTCCGACAGTCGCCAATCTCAATCACATGGGAGAACCAACAGTCACAATGGGAAATCCATTCCCCGTTGTTCACTCCCAGCTCCTGACAGTAAGATGTTCATCCCGTACGCCACGTGGTTAATAGTCATTAATGGGCCTACTCTCCAAGAACGTATCAAGTTCTTTTTTAAACCGAGCTATACTACTGGCCTTGACAATGTCCTCTGGCAACAAATTCCAAAAGCTAATTATGCGTTGAGTGAAAAAGTACTTCCTTTTATTTGTTTTAAATCTGCCAGTAGCTAGTTTCATGGAGTGTCCCCTAGTTCTAGTACTATTTGAGAGGGTAAATAACCGTTCCCTACCTACTCGTTCCACACCACTCAACGTTTTATAAACCTCTATCATGTCCCCTCTCTGTCTTCTCTTCCCTAAGCTGAAGAGACTCAGCTTGTCAAGCCTCTCTTTGTACGGAAGCTGTTCGATACCCTTTATCATTCTCATTGCCCTTCTAGTCCAGCTTTGTCTTTTTTGAGATGGGGCAACCAGAACTGCATACAATATTCCACGTGCGGTCGCACCGTCGATTTGTATGGAGACATTATGACATCCTCAGTTTTATTCTCTATTCCTTTGTGAATAACTCCTAACATTCTTTTTGCTTTTTTGACTGCTGCTGCACACTGGTCTAATGTACAGTGGAATTACAGTCCCCTGTCCCTATGCTGTCCCTAGTACTTTAATGATGGTTCTAGGGACTGGAATGACTGCTTCCGGATGCAGTGGAATGACAGCCCCCTGCGAGTGGAATGATGTCCTACGTACTCGACTCTGGAGGAGGTCCTAGAGCAAATTGACAAACTAAATACTAACAAATCACCAGGACCAGATGGTATTCACTCCAGAGTTCTGAAGGAACTCAAATATGAAATTGCACACCTACTGTTAGTAATTTGTAACTTATTGCTAAAATATGCCACTGTACTGGAGGACTGGAGGGTGGCAAATGTAACCCCGATATTTAAAAAGGGATCCAGAGGTGATCCTGGAAACTACAGGCCTTTAAGCTTGACTTCTATGCCAGGCAAAATGATGGAAACTATCATGAAGAACAGAATCGTTGGGCATGTTGATAAACATGGCTTAATGGGGAAGTCAACATGGATTTAGCAAAGGTAAGTCATGCCTCACTAATCTGTTGGAATTCTTTGAGTGTGTAAATAAGCATGTGGACAACAGAGACCCGGTAGATATAGTGTACCTGGATTTCCAGAAGGCATTTTATAAGGTCCCACATAAAAGACTCTTGAGAAAATTAAAAGAGTCATAGGACAGGAGGTAGTGTCTTACTATGGATTGGTAATTGGTTAATGGATAGAAAGCAAAGAGCAGGACTTAATGGTCAGTTTTCACAATGGAGAGATGTAAAAAGTGGTATGCCCCAAGGATCTGTATTGGAACTGGTGCTGTTTAATGTATTCATTAATGATATGGAAAAGGGCGTTAAGAGTGAGGTGATCAAATTTGCAGATGACACCAAGTTATTCAAGGCAGTTAAAACGCGAGCAGACTGTGAAGAACTGCAATAGGATCTTACGAGACTGGGTGCCTGGGCATCTAAACGGCGGATGAGATTTAATGTGGACAAGTGCAAAGTGATGCACATAGGGAAAAATAACCCAAACTATGAGTACACAGTGCTGGGTACTAAGCTAAGAGTTACCACTCGGGAAAAGGATCTGGGTGTGATTGTGGACAATACACTGAAATCCTCAGCCCAATGTGCAGCAGTAGTAAAAAAAGCAAACAGAATGTTAGGGGTTATTCTCAAAGGGATAGAGAATAAAACTGAGGATGCCATAATGTCTCTATACAAATCAATAGTGCGACCGCATCTGGAATATTGTGTGCAGGTCTGGTTGCCCCCACCTCAAAAAAGACATTGCTGATCTAGAAAAGGTACAGAGAAGGACAACGAAAATGATAAAGGGTATGGAACGACTTTTGTACAAAGAGAGACTTGACAAGCTGGGACTCTTCAGCTTAGAGAAGAGAAGACCGAGAGGGGACGTGATAGAGGTTTATAAAATCTTGAGGGGGGTGGAATGAATAGATAGCGAATGGTTATTTACCCTCTCAAATAGTACTAGAACTAGGGGACACTCCATGAAACTAGCTGCCGGCAGATTTTAAACAAATAAAAGTCCCTCCTCTCCTCTCTTCACTGGCTCCCCCTTCCTGAACGAATCCTGCACAAGCTCCTAGTCTTCACCTATAAAAGCTCTTCACAACCTTGCTCCCCCCCTACCTCTCTGCGCTAATTTCCCTCCGTACCCCAGTCTGTGAACTCTGCTCCTCCTCTGTCCCCTCTCTTGCCCTCCCATGCCTCCCCTGCTTCCCATACCGCCTTCATCCCTTCTCCCTACCTGCCCCCCATGCCTGGAACTCCCTCCCTGACCACATCCGCCTCGCCCCCTCCCTTCGTACCTTCAAATCCCTTCTCAAGACCCACCTCTTCTGCTCTGCCCTCCCTGACTTCTTGCTCCCCTCACCTAACTCCTGCTGATACCCTTCATCCAGTACAATCTGCTACCTGAGGTCTGTGTACTCATATCCTCACATGGACAAACCAGCCACCATTCTTGGTGTAACCAAGCCAAGAGCATGTACTGGGGACCTCGTATTTTCGTGAATGTTACATTCCTTGTCTCTCCCTCTGTTCCCCTTCCTTCGTCTAAACCCCCCACCCCCGTCTCTCAGATTGTAAGCCCTAGGGCAGGGACCGTGTCTATTCAATTAATTTGTAAAGTGACAGGTACTTTGCTGGCGCTATATAAATGCTTGCTAATAATAATAATAATAAAAAAGGAAGTACTTTTTCACTCAATGCATAATTAGCCTGTGGAATTTGTTGCCAGAGAATGCTGTCAAGGCCAATAGTATAGTTGGGTTTTAAAAAGGACTGGATACTCTCTAAGAATGTAGGTCCATTAATGGCTATTTAACCAAGTAGCTTACGGGATGAACTTCTTACTGTTGGGAGCTGGAAGTGAACAATGGGAAATGGATTGCCCATTGTGACTGTTGGTTCTTCTCCCATACAATCGATATTGGCCACCGTTGGAGGACAGGATGCCACACTTGATGGACCATTGGTCTAACTCAGTATGGGTCAGAGGATGGGGTGCAAGGGGGCGATGGCCAGCAAGGGGCACCCAGGAGGGGCTACAATGGGAGGGAATAGTGTGGCCAGAGGAACAAAGGGGAGCTATGATACAGAACGGGCAGAGCTTACTATCAGGCTCCGGGGCATGGGACCAGGGAAAGGGGAGTAGAGAAGGGCAGGTAAGAGGGGAACGGGTTGAAGGGAATAGGGGATGTCCCAAAGAAACCTCTCACCCATTCTCCGGGAGACTGAATATTCAGCAAGAGCACCAGACAAGCTGGCCTACGAACACTGATGGTTCATCATCGAGGTCAAGGGGACAAGGGGCCGGGGAACCAGAGACAGGGAGCTGGGGAATGAGAGTTGGGGGAGCAAACAGGGAACTAGGGAAACTAGGGGAGCAACGGAGAACTGGAGACAGGGGACTAGGGAACCAGAGCTGGGGGAGCAACAGGGAACTATGGGAGCAATGAAGAACCAAACACAGACACAACACAGAAGTGTAGCTAGAGCCGTACAACTATAGACGTGGGCAAAGCAAGAGTCAGGGACAGATTAGCAGAGCGGGGAACACAGACCTTAGAGAGACTGGGGGGGGGGGGAGGGGAGATCCCTACACCAGAGCATGACTACAGCAACCCCACAGCAGGTGTAAGAACAAGGTAAGAAACTGCTAATGAAAAACAGATGAACAGGAATCAAGAGGGCAAGACCATCAGAGCTACCAGGAGGGGAAAGGGGGAACAGAGTCAGAGGGGATTAGACAAGAAATAGGCCAAAGAGCTGTAGACTAAGAGGCTAGAAGACAGTAGGCAGACAGGATCATAGGCAAGAGCTGATGTCCCACCACTTGCAACTGCTCCCATCAGGCCTTTTATCCTGCTGGGAGCCAATGAGGAATCCAGGGTGGAGGAGTCAAGCACGGCAAGGCACCAGGCATAAAGGGGGAATGTTATATCAAGCCTGGCTACCATATGGTGCTGGGGAAGCTTCCCTACCTACCAAAGCCAGGGTCACAGGTTCAAGCCTGTACCCTGACAGTATGGCACTACTTATGTTCTTTTGTACTTTAATGATGGTTCTTGGGACTGGAATGACAGCTTCAGGTACAGTGGAATGACAGTCCATGGGAGCTGAATGACGTATCTAGTACTTTAATGATGGTTCTTGGGACTGGAATGACAGCTTCAGGTACAGTGGAATGACAGCTTCAGGTACAGCACCTGAAGTCATAACAACCTGACATACTTGAGGTTAATTGGCCTGCTTGTTAACCAGAGAAGATGTCTTTGAAGGGAAGATTATTTTAGTAATTGTTTTAGAGCAGGTGGCACAGGGCTCTGTTGTGCTGCTACAGTGTCTGCTGGGGAGGAGAGGTCATCTCTTCTCCCCCATGATCATGTAGTGCTTACATTCACTTGTCAAGCTAAGAGAGACAAGCTTGAGAGGTGTGGGGAGAGTTCTTTTGGGTTCTGCAGGAAGGCGAAGCTGATAGGATTGTAGCAAGAGTCAGTGGTGTCCTGAGGGATTGCAAGGTTCTACGCAAAACTGCAGGCTGGTGTCCCCAAATACCTTGCTGGGGTTCCTCCTAGAATCAGGACCACTGAAAATCAGTGCCTGGTTTATTTGTTCATTGTATTTAAATGTATATCCTGTCCGTCCCACAAAAAGTAGTCTTAGAATGGATTACAGTAATATAAAAACAGATGCATGCATAGGACATTAAAAGGAAAAAAGAAATACAATTACAAAATATATACACCTTTAACCCATCCATCACCCACTAAATGCCTGACCAAACAAAAACGTTTTCCAGTGCTTGCCTATTTGAAAGAAGTAACAACCTTCTAAACTGAAGGGAGCAGCTCTTCCATCTTACCCTCCCCTAAGCCCTGCTCCCATAGTGGCTATGTTGTTCATTATTCTACTGCGGTTAGCAGGACAAATTTTCTCCATTGCATTTTATTTAACAAAAAACATGGATATTCCATAATAAAAAACCCTCCGGTTTAAAAGAGTTAAGGCGTTTGGAAATTCAATCCTGCACTAAAAAGCATGGAAATTGCAAGTTAAGGCTCCCACCTTAACTTCCATACCATGATAGCAGTAAAGACATTGTACAGTCTCACATATTGTGCTCACTTACAACTTAGGCTCCATGCACCCACACTTTCCCTTCGTCTTTCAACCCCCGTCCTCTTCCTCTTTACAGGTTAGGGGCAACACTGAAGCTGGGGACAGAAGGGCATGAGGTGGCCCCCTCATCCTCTCCTTTCCTTCTATCCTTTCATTTCAGTTGGGGATAATGGAACAGCTGACTAATGGCTCTCATTTTAAATTACTTAATTTAAAGATGGCTCGGGCCTCTCTTCGAATCCTCAAATTTTGGAGGAAGGCCGTCAATTTCCTCCGGCTATAAAGTTACTGGAGCAGAAACTGATCCCACAGGCTATTTACGGGGCAGAAATCTGGGCTGGGCATTCGGGAAGGAAACTTGAAGGATTCCAAAATAGCTTTCTTCGTACCATTATGGGGGTACCTAAATATTCTTTAATAGCTTTACTTAGAACTGAAACAGGGATAGTATCGGTGCAAACCAGGGCTTTACAAAATCTGCTCCGGTACTGGTTTAAGCTTTTTGAACACAAAGTGAATTTCCTGGCCAGGCTTTGCTGGGAAGAAATGCTAACGAGTGAAGTAAAGTTTCCATGGCTTGTGTTTTTGTGCAATTTGCTGATTCATTTAGGACACGGGAGTCTAATCTCTCTCCAGACATCCTATCAGATGGTCAAGGAAACCGTGATGCAGCGCCTTTTGGACGCTGCTAAGCAAGATGATATGGCCACCATCAATATGTCGACGGTGGCGCCCCTCTACCCAGCACTCAAGCAAACCTGGGGTAGAGAGATATATTTAAATATTCTTCAGAGTTTTAAGCTCAGGAGAGCATATACAATGAGCTGTCTTCAGCTAATTCCCTCTAAAATAATTGAGGGACGTTTTGCCTCGATATCATGGGAGATGCGTTTATGCCCCTGTGGGTTAGGCCAAATAGACGACATACATCAGGTCATATTAAATTGTTTATATTCCAAGGAATTAACACAGTGTTGGCTTAACGGATTATTGGGGCATAGGAGATATTGGGACCCTGTCTACAAACTGAAATTTATCATGACTCACACAGATGTTCAAAGGTTACAGATAGCTGCAACATATTTACATCTGATAATTAAACTAAGACAGAACTTAAAACTCAGCATGTAAAGTAATAATTTCATATTATTTTCTACATTGTAATAGTTGTACCATGGTTTAATTTAGTTGATGGGTGTTTTCGGCTTCCAATTACGGACAGGGAAACTATGTGTATAAAATATTTATTATATGTTTTATTGTTTTTAGGAAATGGCAAAAACCAATCCTTAATAAAATACTCGACTTGACTAATGGCTCACTAGTCTCCACTGCCCTCCCAGAGCACAGTGAAGCTGGGTAGAGTCGTATACAAATGTTTAATTAAAACTAAGTTGGGTATGCATTGAAATTAATAAAATGCAATGGTCATTGGAAGGAATGGAGGCAACAGCAGTGCCAATTTCTAAATAAACTATTGTCATTCCAACATCCAATTAAGTGATTGTGAAATTCTTTGGGAGTACACAGCGAAGGCAAGAGGGTATGAAGTGATGAGGAAGGCACCAGATGTAGTAAGTGGAATGGTTGGAATGACAGGGAAAAATACAGAGTGTGTGCAGAATTAAGTAAGAGGGTGGAATGACAGGAAGAATTAGAAATAATTACAATAATAAGGTTCTGAGTGAAATAACCGATTCAGAAGACTGATGGGATATCGGAGGAAGCAGTTCTATCGTTTTACTCACTTACCATAGCCGACGCCCTATCCACTGACTCCCAATAGTCTCCCTGTTACTCCATTTCCTCTCCTGTTTTTTTTTTGTCATTCCACATACACACTTCTATTCCATGATACATATAGACAAACATTGTATTTCCCAGGCCTTTTGAGTTCTCTGTGAGGGGAGTGGGGGCTACAGGATTAGAGGGGCGACTTGGACCCAGGACTCCTGTGTTGTTTGTTACAAGGCTGAGAACAGACTCCAAACCAGGAATATTGAGTTGCCTGTGAAGGGAGTGCAGCCTACTGGATTAGAGTGTGGTGGAGAAGCTGGAAGCCAGGAGACCTGAGTTCTCTGTTACAGGGCTGGGACCAAGTGGATTAGAGGAAGAGAAAGGGTGGGAGCCAGATCTCCAAAACTCTCTCTTTCCTAAAGAGGAAACAGAGGGGGTGAGGGACCAGCTCATGCACTCCTGTTCCCAGCTTCAGTGTTGCGCCCAACCTGCAAAAAGGAAGAGGATTGAGGCTGAAAGATGAAGGCAAAGTGTAGGTGCATTAAGCCTAAGTTGTAAGTGAGCACAATATGCGATACTGTAACATTGTACAGCTTTACAGCTAACATGGCATGGAAGTTAAGGCAGGAGCCTTAAGTTGCAATTTCCATGCTTTTTAGTGCATTATTGAATTTCCAAAAGCCTTCTTGTAAACTCATTATGGAATATAGATTATGGAATATAGATATAGGACATGAAGCATATCATATCTACATGCTTCATATCTATATGAAGCATATGGAAATGGAGAAAACAAATGGGATACTTTACTCAAGCTTATAGATTCTAATAATTAAACTTTATCTTTTAAACTAAGATTGCAAGGTATTATCTAGGAAGTTTAACCAAGAATGGAAGAAACGGTATGAAAATTTCCACCAGTATCATAGAATGGTAGAGTTGAAAGGGAGCTTGCCTGTCAACTAGTCCATCCCTCTGTCCTTGGCTTTAACCTTTATCTTTTAAAGTAAGCTCTTCGAAGCAAGTTATGTAAACGTATGTTCCAGAGGTGGACAAATGGCCGTTGGGAGCCATATGAGGCTCTCGGGCACTTGTACAGAGGCTCTCAACCAGAGGTGGCTGTTGGGAGGCATACCCACATGGCTCCCCCAGGAATAAGAGAAGGTGGGCCACTGTATTTGCTACTGGAGCCTCCTTGAGTCTGTGGAAGCAGGGAGTGTGCACCACTGTTGCTGCTGCCTGAACCTGTCAGACCACGGGGGAGCCAGAGCTTTGATGTAAAGTGGGGAAGTGATGCTGCCACCCCCTCCCTGGGATTGAGGGAAGCTACGGTTTGTGTAGTGTGTGTTGTGGCTCTTCGCAATATGAAAAGGTTGGTATGTGGCTCTTGGGCTTGGGAACTTTGCCTACCCTGGATATATCCATTGCACAGCATAAATAAAATGGGTTATTATTTATTTGTTACATTTCTAGACCGCCTCCTCCTGCCTAACGGCAGCCCAGGACAGTATACAACATATAAAATATTATATAAAATACAAAAAATGAATACAACATATGAAATCCCAACCCTCTAAGGCCTAGAAAACAAATCCTAATACTCTTAAAAGAAAATATGCCCCCCTCCCCCAAATGCCTGGCAAAACAGCCAGGTCTTGCACTATTTACAAAAGGAGGGGAGGTCCGGAGAGAGGTGAACTTCTACCGGGAGGGAATTCTATAGCTGCGGCACAGCCACTGAGAACGCCCACTCAAACGTGGCCACCCAGGAAACCAGGGGGACCTCCAAGCGGGCATCCTCAGCCAACAGCAGAGGTCGATCCAAGACACAAGGAGTGAGGCGGTCACGCAGGTAAATGGGGCCCAGGCCGTATAGGGCTTTAACTGTATCCAAGGTTTCTGCTGTCAAGCAGTATTCTGTCTATTCTAGAATCGCCTGGAAGGAACACAAAAGGACTCCCCAACTTCAAAAAGCAGAAAAGAAGGTTGAGAGCATTGTTCCTCGCTTTTCATATCAGAAGCCTCCTCTTTGGTTCCTTCAAACTAAAGTTTTGAGAAGTTAACATTCCTTAAATTACCAGACAACTGGTGGAGGAATTCAACATTCCAATTCCAGAGTAGGAATTGGAGATGGCTATTTGGACAGCCGGTACGAACAGAGTAGACGTATTCCTGATAAATTGTTCAAGACATATAGCATTAAATGCATGCATGGGGAGGATAAATGCTTCCATGGGCATTTGAATAGGGGACAGTATCAGAAACTTTAAGGCAGTTACAGTCAAGTGGAGAATGCATTCCTGCTTTTTAACAAGCACAAGAGCGCTTCCTTCCTTAGGGATAGTGCTATGAAAAAATTATAGAGGGAGTGTTCTCTCTCTCATGTATTTTAACCACAACTTTAACGGAAGCTAATTCTAGTCTATGTGAATGATGCACGTCACTAAGTATAACATACATTTCTGCAATGTCTTTTCTACCTTTTTTTTTTTACTTCCTTGCAATTAAGCTTATTACATGAGGATTCCAAAATCATATTGGATTTTGTTTTTAAAGGCTAGTAAATCACTAGAAATAATATGCAATTATTCCGCTCTCATCTATTTTAACCACAAACTTTAAGGGAAGCTACTTCTAGTCTATGGGTGATTTCAGACGTGCAGGGCCCGGAGGCTGAAGCCTGGAACTGGGATTCATCTCGGATCCCGGTCAGTGATAAACCGGCCGTCCTTTAGACATGCCGGCTTCCATCACGCTGGGGAATCTTGGAGAGGGTGGGGCTGTGTGGCGCAATGTGCAGCCACACGGCCCTGCCCCCCATGCTCCCCTGGCCGCCTGTCTTCAGGAAGAGAGGTGGGCACAGCAGCCAATGCGGGCGCTGCGCCTGATCCCATGCCGTGGTTGGGGTCATGATCTGTGATGGGACGTTACTTTTGGCCCATCACGGATCGTGGTCAAGCTAACCATGGTTCTGGGGATGGGGGCGGCACCATACTCTGAACCGTGGTTAGCTTTGACCTCCACCAGAGATTCACTGTGGTGAACATCTGGCGGGGTTGAAGCATACGTGCACGGGATCACAGCCACCACCCTGAACCCACTGTGATTCAAGGTGGTTGACTGTGATCTTATCACGTCTGAAATTACCTTATGCAAATGATGCACATCACTAAGTATGACATACATTTCTGCAATGTCTTTTCTACCTTTTTTTTTTTTTTTAACCTCCTTGCAATTAAGCTAACTTTACATGAGGATTCCAAAATCAAATCAGATTTTGTTTTTAAAGGCTAGTAAATCACTAGGAATAATATGCAAACAAACTATCAAATCATCATTAAGAACAAACTATCTCTTGGGGCTTCTTGCTGGCTGTGTGTTAAAAAGGTGATTGACTATTTTTTGCTTCTGTCTTTTTGAAGTGTGGAATTGGGTGCTGCTTAGAGTAGGGAGTGAGGAACATGGGGCCTGTGGGACAAATCTGACCTGCAGCTATGTAGTGGTGGGTTTTTTTTTGTTTTTTTTTAAATGCTCTCTTTCAAATTCCTTGATATTCCCTGTAGCGCCAATCCTTACCTTCAAGCAGTGAGCTCAGCAAACAGGAGCAGTGGTGTGACACGCACTTAAGGATAAAGAATGGATCCATGGTTCTCAATTCCTATCTGGCTTGCAGGGCTTGTGCCAATTTTCAAGAGTGACCTGTGGGAGGAAGAAAGGTTCTCCACGCCTGGCTTTGAGACGGGGTGTGGTTTTAGAGGAGATGGGCAGGTGTGTATGTGTGTCCGTGATCAGTGTGGTGGGAGGGTGCGTGGGTGCCATGCGCAGGGAAATACTTCACACAAGCAGCCCCACGCACAGCTGCCCTGTCCGCGCATGGGGCTCTTTGGCTTTTTGCCAAAAGCCCGGTAAAAAAAGGGGGGGGGCACGGAGATGCATGTGTGGGTGTGCAACGTTCAGATGAGACGAGCCCCACACAGGAATTGGCAGCCATTGCGTGGGGCCATCTCATTTAAAAACACCCTGGGAGATGACCAGCTTTCTAGGGTTGGTGTCCTGGGCAGGGAGGGGGGTGGGTGAGGGAGAATGTAAGAAGCTACCGTTTACGGCATATCCCAGTCCCGATACCCGCAGGAAAGAAAACTGTACACCAAATATTAGCACAGAGAGAGACCACTCTCTAGGCCATATTGGACATCAGCAGGGAGAGAGACAGCCATTGGATTAACCTGCCATTCTATCACCCAGGAAGAAATATTGCTACACCAACCTAACCATGAGATGAAGAAGCTGTGTCGTTCGGAAGATTGAAGATCTGGGTTGGAATGGAGGAATGAATAATGGAGAGTGATCTGGGGATAGAAGTGTAGTGGAAAATTGGTATTAAATGTGTAGACTTTGAGCCATTAACAAAATGCATTTCCAAAGAGGTTATTCGGGGAGGAGGGACACAACAGACCAACCCACAGTATCACATACTAAGCGATAAACAAAGCTAGAAGTTCTTAGCTAGCTTATTTGAGAAGATCAGAGTCTGGCAAGTAGCAAGTGAGCGTTTGCCAAGTTACCAGAAATCTCAATAATTACAACTTCCAAGATCTATTTCTCCAACAGCTTCTCAGAAATTAACCTGGACAGAGATGAGGATAGGCTTGCCAGAGCACTATGCTTCCAGTCTAGCGTCACACTAGGTCCAATTTGTGATCTAAAAAGGACAAACCAATATTTTAGATTAAATCCAAGTGAGCAATGCTATAAAAATTGATTCTAATTTTTAAAATGAGTTTGCTATATAGTCTTACTCCTGTTCATTTGAATTCCCCATGAACAAGACAGAATACCGGGGGGTGAGTGACTGAAGGGAAGTGAATTTTAAGGTCATTTGCATAACAAAAGTGATTGTTTATCTAACTCAGGAAAGAGAAACAATTCTCTGATTCACCAATTCTAGTCTGCATTGAGAGACAGTATAGCCTAGTGAGTAGGATCTATGATCTGGGAGACATAAGAAGTGCCACGCTGGGTCAAACCAATAGTCTCTCCAGCCTAACATCCTGTCTCTGACAACGGACACTCTCAGTTACTTCAAAGAAGTATCCAACAGGTTATAATGGGGTGATTCATTGCCTGTTGTTCACTTCCAGCTCCCAACAGAGGTTACATCTCCCAACCTACTTGTCTAATAGCCATTAATGGTCCTATCCTCTAGGAACCTATCCAGTCCTTTTTAAAACTCACCTATGCCTTGGCCAACTCCTCAAGCAACAAATTCCAGACAAGGGTTCAAATTGCTTCTTAGCCATTAACTCACTGGGTAGCCTTGGGCAAGTCACTATCTTTCAATCTTAGTTCCCGGTCTATAAAATGGGAATAACTTGCCTCACTGGGTTGTTTTAAAATTACAACAAAGCACTTTGAACATTGAAAGTGCTATAAGAAATACAAAACCAACTGCAAAAATTTCAAGTATCTGCAGCTGAGCTAGAAGGTAAAAATATTGAAAGGCTAGTCAGTAAATCAATCCAGAAAATGAATTTATAAAAGAAACAGCAATCTGTTTACTGTATATATCCACAAGCAGAAAGATAATCTCTAGTCAATAAGTATTTGTTCTAAATTATTTATTTAGCTGTACTCTGGTTACATCTCTTTTAAAAGATGTACTTATCTTAAGCAGTGCTTATGGTAAAACATGGGGGAGCGCAACTGAATAAACCGAAGTCCAATCCTTTCCTTTGTTTAATATTTATATCCCATTACTTACACATGCTCTTTGAGGGAGAATACATTTCTCGTTTTATCAAGTAGAGTCCCTCGTTTGTGAATATAGCAGACGCATGGCTTTGGAAGTTAAGAGTGACACTTTCTCCTCTCTAGGTAAGTTATTTGCCACCGGATATAGATTTAATTTTCTTCTTAACTGAAAAAATATTCTTTATAAAAATGACTTGTACGTTATTGCCGCCAATCTCCTCCTGCCTTAGGGCAGTTCATATCTAGCTCTAAATGAAAATCTAGTGAAATCAAAAAGAAAATTCCAATTGGCTCCAGTGACCCTGCTCCCATTTAATGCACATGCTTATGTGCATTAAACATAAGCTCCACCTCCTCCTCCCTTCCCCTCTCAGTTGGTGTTCCCCAAGGCTCTGTCCTTGGCTCTCTCCTCTATCTATACCCTGTCCCTAGGCAAACTCACTGCTTCCCATGACTTCCAATATCACCTCTACGCTGATGAGACTCAACTCTCTCTCTCTACTCCCTCTCCATCTATTCAAGCTCGCCTCACCAGCTGTTTCTCTGGAATCTCTACCTGAACGTCTCAACGTCAGCTCAAACTCAACATGGCTAAAACTGAACTCCTTACTTATCTCCCCCCTCCCCCTTATCCTTCCTCTCCCTCTCCCTCTTTCCTGTCGATCCTCATTGATGGGGTCACCATCCTTCCCGTCCCCCAAGCCCATAGCTTAAGCTACATCTTTGACTCACCCCTTTCTTTTAAACCCTACATTGACTCTGTTGCCAAATCCTGTCGCTTCTCC
Organism: Sphenodon punctatus; assembly: GCA_003113815.1. NCBI lineage: Eukaryota > Metazoa > Chordata > Lepidosauria > Sphenodontia > Sphenodontidae > Sphenodon > Sphenodon punctatus. The sequence continues at coordinate 202,030 of QEPC01000704.1, forward strand.
CTCCATAACATTGCTAAAATTTGCCCTTTTCTCTCTGTCTCCTCTGCTAAAACCCTTGTTCACGCCCTGGTCATCTCTCTCCTCGATTACTGTTAACCTCCTTCTCACTGGCCTCCCCTCTCTCCCCTTATCTCTGTCAGAAACTCTGCTGCCAGGGTCATCCACCTCGCTTGTCGCTTCAACCACGTGCAGCCCCATCTCTCCTCTCTTCACTGGCTCCCCCTTCCTGAACGAATCCTGCACAAGCTCCTAGTCTTCACCTAAAAAGCTTTTCACAACCTTGCTTCCCCTTAACTCTCTGCACTAATTTCCCTCTGTACTCCAGTCCCTGAACTCCGCTCCTCCTCTGTCCCCTCTCCCCTAACCACCTTCGTCTCTTCTCCCTAGCTGCCCCCCATGCCTAGAACTCCCTCCCTGCCCACATCCGCCTCGCCCCCTCCCTTTGTATCTTCAAATCCCTCCTCAAGACCCACCTCTTCCGCTCTGCCCTCCCTGACTCCTCGTTCCCCTCACCTAACTCCTGCTGATACCCTCCATTCAGTTCAATCTGTTACCTGAGGTCTGTGTACTCATATCCTCACCACACGGACCAGCCAGCCATCATTCTTGATGTAACCAAGCCAAACACGTGCACCTGGGACCTCATATCGTCATGAATGTTACACTCCTTGTCTCTCCCTGTTCCCCTTCGTCTCCCCCCCCACCCCCGCCTCTCAGATTGTAAGCCCTAGGGAAGGGACTGTGTCTATTCCATTACTTTGTAAAGCGCCAGGTACATTGCTGGCACTATATAAATGCTTGCAAATAATAAATAAATAATAATAATAAACAGGACAGTCTAGAGACCAGGGTTTAACACAGCATGGGATTTTAAAATTTTATTTTATTTTAACTTTACAAAACCAAAGCTGCAGTTTTGACCAGCTTAAGAAGGTAGCAGTAATACTGTTGGTTCAATTATACGGGTATAGAAATATAGGAGCTCCATTTTTGTTCTACTGGTTTTATAGCCATCGATAGCTAACCTTACCATTTCAGGCTACCCGCCAGTCCATATCTAAGTGTTGCGGTCGTGAATGCTTGGTACAAATTAATTATGCAGGTTTTCAAAGGTTATTTGCAGCTTAGCTTTCTTTCCCGCCCCAACACATGAGATGCAAAGCCTGTTTTAAATGAAATCCATGTCTCGGTTATTATTGATTTAGTTGGGCGAGGATTCACCCAGAGTGTTTAAATTCCTGCTCTACACAGTGTGGTAGGCCAATTGGCCTCTCATGCTTCTCTATGTCCTCCCCCAAAATCACAAAAACAGAATCCAGTGTTCTATGGGACACTGGCACGGAGGGACTTCAAAGCAGGGGAGGGGAAGCTCTTCCAAGCTTGTGGGTGGTTTTCTTTTTAGTACTTTTTTGTGGGGAGATTTTCCTCTCTCTCTCTGCGTGTGCAGGAGGATTTTTGTTTGTTTGTTTGCTTTCTCGTTATTGTAAAGGGGGTGGAGGAACTCCAAGTGAGAGTTGGAGGGATGGGATAGCTGGGAATGGGAAGGGGTGGGGGTTATTTTATACAATGATAAAGATTAAAATTATAGCAAGCCACCCTGAACCATTTTTAGGATAGGGCGGATAATAAATAGAAAATAAAAAATAAAAAACCCCATCCGAATTGATCTATTCAGAAGAGGCCCAATCCTGCCAGGTGGTAGCGCTACTGCTGCCCTTCAGTAGCTCTGTAGATAGACGGGCCCTTATCTATACACTTAGAAGGACAATCATTGCACCCAAACCTTTCCTTGCTGCTGAAATACATACAGACAGGATTAGTATTTTCCCACCTGTGCATATTTGTTGGAAAAACATGGATAATGAACTTGAAAAGTATGGATGGGATTCTCAGAAGGACTTGGTCCTGGTCCTACTAGGTTAACCATGGAGGTAAAGGGTAAAGCCCTCATTGACTCTGACCCTTTTCACACGAGATGCTCCCACCCCTTCGGGCAACTGGGTGGGCGAGGGGTAGCATGTCCGTGCAACTGTTGGTGGGGATTCCACGTTCCACCCATCTCCACCAATCCCCTATGCACAGACGCATTGGAGAAAACGGAGATGCCTTTGTGCAAGGTGAGCAGTGGAGATAGGTGTGCATTGGGTCATACATGCACCACATCCCTGCCGCGGCCTCTGCCCATCCCCCTCGCACCGCGGCTCCTCCCGGGCCCATTTGAAAAGGCCCTTTGTGGGACGTTCATCAGCCAATGGTGAAGGTTTTTGAAAATCCCACTTCCTGTATACTACAGAATTCTTTAGAAGGACAAGCATTTCCCAAGGGCCTAATCGGCTGAGAGAATTCTCCGAGGTTGTTGTGCATCTAAGGGCAGAGCACGAAATCTGCCAGTGCTTGGAAGCCATTGGTGCCCAGAAAACGGAAGCTGGCGACTGGTTCAGGGGTGTAGTGGGGCAAGAAGGGTTTAATATCAGGCTAAAGTCTGGCGACCGATTTTTTTTTTTTTTTGCTCAGAGTTGGATCTAAAATTTCATGCCCTAAGGGTGTTTTTAAATGAGACGCGTCCATGCACGGACCCCCACTGACCAGGCATCCAACTGCTTGTGTGAAGGTGGTACGTGGGGGAGTGCGCTCCTGTGGATCATGTAGCAGCCACTTATGGCCCTGCATGGAGCACCTTCCAAAAATTGGGAGTGCTCCGTGTGAGGTCAGTCACATTTGCTGAGGCTGCTTCTATGGATGGGATAGCCATGCTGGAAGCCACCCGTGTGAAGCGCTCCCCACAAATCATGTGTGTGGCTGCCCCACACCCATACCCCTCAGCGGCCACGGACCCCCTTGCCCACCTTGCTTGCTTTAAAAACACCCTAAATCACTTAAGTACCAATGAGAATATCACGTCTATGTAAAGAATACCTACTCCAAGCAAGATAATTTTGTAAGGGTCTTGAAAACCACAGTAGTGTAAGTGCTCCTATTGTAAAACATTCCAAGTAACGATTTTTCTGCAGTTATACATCCAGTCATCTCACCAGAAAATCACCTGCACCTGCAAATCACTGTGCTAAGTCAAGCCATCTGAACAAAGAATTCAGCTGGAGAAAAAGCTTGCTTGACGGTTAGCCTTCTTTTTATTCCAATGCACATATTTGTCAAACATGTGAGGATCTGGCAGATTTTTCACCCAGGTCTCTCAAACAAAAATAAGGAGACAGTGTACCTAGCAAACTCTCATTTGACAATGGATATGCTGGAAGAGAACCAAAAGTTGGAAAAGGAAGCACAGGAATAACATTTCTGGCAGTGTCTTCCAAGACAATATAAGCCTGTAGCTGTTGTCAGGTAGAGCTTGATTCTGTAAGACTCCAAGTGTCTCCTGGGAAGTATGGAACAAAAAGTCAATGGGACCGCACGGCACCAGCTAAGACGATAGGCACAGGACAGGAAGTTCTTACATAGCCATGATGAAACGAGAGAAGGTAGTCTCTGTGCTTCTGTCAAGAGGAAGAAAGATATCTGTTTTATCCTTGGTGCAGGATTTTCTCCCTCTACTAAAATACGGAAAGTATTTTACAGGATTAAGATAACTGTGGCTTCTTGCCCACGTGTTAAATTTTCATGTGAGATTCTATCCCACACAAATATTAGAAACAACGTAAGATTCCTGTTGGGCTGCATGGCCATGTTATTTTCTTTTCCGTCCCCCCCGCCCCCCGTGTGATGTCACATGACCTTAAGGGATCATTAGAGGATCCACGCACACACTGTAATTTTCGCTTAAGTTAAATTCACGTTTGATCCACCCCATGCACACATTCCAATATACTGTAATGCAGAACGCGCCCCACACACACACTCAAATCCTATCCGAGAGACCGCCTCACTCCCCGAGCTGTAGAGCGACCTCTGCCGTCTACAGGGGGCGCCTTCTTGGAGGTCCCCCGGGTGAACTGGGGGGCCACGATGGAGAGGGCGTTCTCGGTGGCTGCACCACGGCTGTGGAACTCCCTCCCAGAGGAAGCTTGCCTGGCTCCCAGCCTGCTGGCCTTTTGTCGGGCCTGTAAGACCTGGCTGTTCGTCTGGGCCTTGGGGTGGGGCGGAATAAGGGGGGGGTTTAACCAGTGGTTTTACCTCCTTCTTGTTGTTTTTATTATTTTCGTAATCCGGTTTATGAATAATTTTTATATATTGTTTTTAAATGTCTTGTGAGTTGACCCGAGCTGCCGTAGGACTGGAGGGAGTGGGATACAAATAAATCTTGTGTAATACAGAACTCACGTTAAGTGACAGAGCTGGATTTTCCTGCCCCAACATCTGTGATGAAACTTGTGTTAATTTCCCTGCCAAATCAGAAAAGGTGCATGAGCGAGTTCCAAACTCTCATGTAAGATACAAAGTAACGTGAAATGGTGTAATGCCAGCAAGCAGCTGGAGCTACTTATTAGTAGGGTCTGTATAGAATTGTTTACATGTCATCAGGTTCATATAAAACCTGTTCATTTCTGAAACCTTGGACTATTTATAACAAAAAACACACTGGTCCCAGAAGAGAAAAAAAGAGGAGCAGCCCTGGAGATGTGGCAAGCTTTTCTCCCGATTCCATTCAGTTCCATTAACTGAGGGGAGAGTCGGAGAACCTTCCGTGGCTGCTTCAACTCTGCACATCACTAAGTAGGTTTTGTGAGGAAGTGGGGTACTGAGGAATGCTGCAGAAGGAGTTAGAGAGCAACAGAGCCATTATGGAAAACAAAATACCTTTGGAATCTGCCAATATCCCCTTTTCAAGAGTCCAGGGTATTAGGGAAGCCGTCTCCGAGTAGGACTAGCAAAACATCTTATCTACCACTTCATTCCAAACCTACGGGATCAGAAATACAGGATACTACTGCTAGTACAGCACTTTGAGGATCATAGCCAATAGCCACAACCCTACTTACCCCCAGGATAGTTCCACTGAAGTCAGTGGACTATTCTGGAGAAAGGAGTTTTAGCACTGGAGCCACTATGAGTTAATATTCTGGCTGCTAGTGTCTCTCTCACTGCTGACTCCTCTGGTTGGTAAGCAAGACCTGCCAAAAATATTTATTCTTGTTCTCTAGTGACTGTTCCTGCACAGAATAAAGACCTTCAATCTAATGAAATTGAAGCATAAAAACAGCAGAGGCCCGAGCTTTTGTTTTGTTTTTAAAATAGCAAGGGACTGGATCTACAATTCTAGACTAGATGTTAAGAACGGTGTGGTAACAGCACACAAAACACCTACTGACTATGACATAAGAAATGCCATTTACTGGGTCAGACCAATGTTCCATCTAGTCCAGCATTCTCTCTCTGACAGTGGTCAGTCACGGCTGCCTCAGGAGAGGACACAGCAGGTTACAACCAGCTCCCACTGTTCAGTCCTGTTCCCCTGACCAACCCAACAAGTAGTCCATCGGTGTCTATCTAGTTGGGGAGGTGAAGAATAGGAAGAGCTGTCACAAATAAGTGTGACTCTGGAGGAGGTTCTAGACCAAACTGACAAACGAAATAACAACTAATCACCAGGACCAGATGGTATTCATCCCAGAGTTCTGAAGGAACTCCGATATGAAGTTGCAGACCTATTACTGGTAATTTGTAACCTATCGCTAAAATCTGCCACTGTACCATACGATTGGAGGGTAGCAAATGTAATGCCAATATTTTAAAAGGGCTCCAGTAAAAAGGGATTGGATAAGTTCTTGAAGGATAGGTCCATTAATGGCTATTAGCCAAGCAGGTTCTGGGGACGTAACTTCTTATTGTTGGGGGCTGCAACAACAGGGAATGGACTGTCCATTGCGGACCTATTGGGTACTTCTCCCAAGAGACAGAGATTGGTCACAGACGGAGACAGAATGCTGGGCTTGACTGACCACTGCATTTTCACTAGTTTGGCTGCTAAAACTATTTATTTATTTCATTATATTTATATGCCGCCCCGCATGCCTACGGCATCTCGGGGCGGCTTCCAACATAGAAAACAATTTTTAAACATAAAAAATCTACAATATCGTTAAAACAGATTTAAAACACCCCACACAAAAATTAAACCCTCCCCCTCCCCTCCAGTGTGCATATACACACTGAACAACAGTGGAGACATAATGGAACCCTACGGAACGCCGCAGATGTTTCAGCCCCCAACACCACCTGCTGGCTTCTACCTGAGAGGAATGAGCGGAACCATCCAAGGACAGTCCTGTCCAGACCCCCCCCAAGTCTCGCAGCCGTCTCAACAGTAGCCCATGGTCCACAGTATCAAAAGTGGCCGAGAGATCTAGCAGGATCAAAAAGGTCGAACACCCTGCGTCCATCTCCCGGCGGAAATCGTCCACCAAGGCCACCAACACAGTCTCAGTACTGTAGCCGGGGCGGAAACCGGATTGAAAAGGGTCAAGGAAACCGATGCTGTCCAAATGCGCCTGGAGCTGCAGTGCTACTGCCCGTTCAATAACCTTCCTTAAAAAGGGAAGATTAGAGATGGGTTGGTAGCTGGTGAGTGCATCCACATCCAAAGATGGCTTCTTCAGAAGGGGGCGCTCCTTGAGACTGGGCGACAATCTCCCCTGCCAAAGGGACGCATTCACTACCCTCGCCAGCACCGTCCCCAAGGTCTCCCTGGAGGCTTTCACCAACCAGCACGGGCACGGATCTAGTTCACAACTAGTGGCTCTAACAGACCCCAGGACATTCACCGCATCAGCCGGCGTCACTTCCTGAAACTCATCCCAGAAAGATCGACCAGACGGTGCCTCCATAACCTCATGCCCCTCGCTTACTGCTTCCAATCCGGTGACAAACTAGGACGAGATTTGTTCATGGTTGCCTCGAGGTTCAGCTAAATGTGCAATATTGATCTATTTTTATGATTAAAGTTATTTCTGATGTTTTTATTGTTTAAACTGTACAATTTAAAAACTTTTAATAATGTTTTAAATACCTTTGTTACTGTTCTGTCCAATACCTAACAGTTTATGCATTTAATACTGTCTGACCACTGGTCTTACCCAGTACGGCACTACTAACGTTCTTAAGGGGTAGCATCTGCGTCTGCCTCATCCAGTAGCAATGCATTCACACAGATTCTGTCTGCTTATAGTTCAGGGTCCTGCCCATTGCACCAAGTGGCAGAGAACAGAAATCACCAAGGGGATTCAGGAGGTGGTAAAGAAAACACTACGGGCAAGAGTTTGGGCAACTCTAGAAAGAGTTTTGTGTCAATGAGATCTAAGTGTGACTTCTCACGTTAAGTCAATGAAAGCAACAGCTACAGTGCAAGGAGATTGTACAGGAACACAGGACAACAATATAAAATAAAAGTCATGATCATAATTCAAGCAGCACAAGAGACAAACATTGCAGGTTTCCCAGGTCGTAAGGGGAACATTTTCTTTGAACTATTCACAACAAATGTGAAGAAAACATAATATTTACACCAAAGGGGGAAAAAATAACTGGTACAAGACCCAAACGTTGGATTCTGAAGGAGAGTGTTATTGCGAAGAGCTTGAAGCATTTTTGCAACAGTAGTTCATTCTTCCAAGACATCTCTCTCAATTTGCTGCTTAGTCAGTGTACTTTCGGGTTAGCAGCTGCATAAATTAAATCCGCCAGGGGGAAGTCTAAGTCATGCAGCTAGTCTTTCAGAAAATTGTCTAAAAGTTGTGTTAATGAATTGCAGTAACTCACTTGTTTCCCACCCAATGGGTTCTGTGAAGCTCTTACCAAGCAGCCTTTTCCCCTATAACTAAGCCAAATGCATGTCCCTTTAGTTTCCCAGCCTCTCCCTGGGGCTGATCCCACGGCCTGTAAATCCCGTGCACAGCCATGCACGCACACAACCGCGCAGGAACCACACGCACTCCCATTGTTGGCACATTGTGCTGTGCGGAAACTATGGGCATGCAATTAGCCCCACTCTCTCTGTCTCTCTCTCCCTGGTCTATCCTACGTTGTAAGCTCCCCAAGTCGGGGACTTTTTTCTAATTAAGGATTGTTCAGTGCCAGGTACGTTGTGTGCGTTATATAAAAATGTATTTTTTTCTATAGAAAAATTTGCTGCTGGAAAACTTGTACTGGATGGATAAGTATCACGTTCATTAGGTTCAGTCACAAAAAAGCAAATTAACTTGACACTACTACATACAGGTAATTGCCACAATCCCAAGTGGGATCTGTGTGGCCTTCAACGGACATGTGAACACTTTATGTGCATGTACACGCACGTAGGTTGCATTCAGCACATGTGGGGCATGGGATTGGCCCCATTATGATTATTATTAGCAAGCATTTATATAACGCCAGCAATGTACCTTGTGCGTTACAAACTAATGGAATAGACACAGTCCCTGCCCTAGTGCTTACAATCTGAGAGACGCCGGGGGGGGGGGAGTGGAGACGAAGGAAAGACAGCACAGGGAGAGACAAGGAGTGTAACATTCACGAGGATGCGAAGTCCCAGGTGCATGGGCTTGGCTTGGTTACATCGAGAATGATGGCTGGCTGGTCCGTTTGGTGAGGATAGGAGTACACAGACCTCAGGTAACAGATTGTACTGGATGGAGGGTATCAGCAGGAGTTAGGAGAGGGGAGCGAGGAGTCGGGGAGGGCAGAGTGGAAGAGGTGGGTCTTGAGGAGGAATATGAAGGTATGAAGGGAGGGGGCAAGGCGGATGTGGGCAGGGAGGAAGTTCCAGTCATGGGGGAAGCTAGGGAGAAGCTGCCCCCCATTGACCTTCGTTAGTGGGTAATCATGTGTACTGAGGAGAAAATGGTACATCTTTAGGGCTAGGATCAAAATTCCTTTTTGACTAGAAATTATGACAAAAACAGGTAATCTGATAGTCAAAAATTTCAGTTTGTGCATCCAGTCCTCCTGCTGATTTAAAAGCAGAAGAATGAGACATCAAGTTAGAACAATCTAGACTGAATCCACACTCATAGGAGTACCAAAATACTGCCCAGATGTGTGTTGCATGGCAATTAGACACTGAGGATTTATTTTTATTTATTTAATTTCAGCTTATATCCTGCCCTTCCTGAAAGGCTTAGAGCGGGTTACATAAAAAAAAACAACACCCCACCACCACATAAAAATAAAACTGTATAAATATATATAAATATACCTTAAAATCCACCAGCCAAATACGTAATCAAAAAGAAAAATCTTACATTGCCTCTGGGAAATGGCCAGGTTTGGGCTTTGATGAATCATCAGGGGAAGGGAGTGCAACAGGACTGGGGGAGCAAGCAGGAATCTCTCTCTGTGGGCTCTCCCTGTATGGACCTGCTGGACAGATGGCACCTGCAAGACAGAAGGCGCTCCCAGCTGACAGCAGGGATAATGACGGGGTACCAGTAGAGTGGAAATAGAACAGCTAGCTCACGTGCTAGCCTTCATTTCAGGTAGTCTGTCAGATGCCCAATGGATATCCAAGTACTTGGTCGGGCATCCAAGCACGTATTAGTTACCGGTTTTTCATTTCCCCCCCACTGATTTTGGTAACAGAAACCAGGAATTTGGCACCAGAAGTCAAAACTTTGGGTATTCCACCTAACAATAATTGGGTACCTATTAGTACCCGATGTTACCAGGTTGGGTACTGACATTTCTAGGAGTATTTATTTATTTATTTCGTGGCATTTTTATGCCACCCCCTCATGCCCACGGCATCTTGGGGCAGCTAACAATACGATAAAACAATAAGATACACTAAAACCAACATCACTTTTAAAATAATTTTAAAACCCCCCATTTTGGGTACTTGCCCATTTTGTGGGTACTTGCTTCAGCTTAAAGCTTGGGGAGGGAGGAAATCTTTCAGATATATGGGGCCCAAGCAGTTTAGGTCTTAGAGATCAAAACCAGTTATGTTTTGAACGTCAGATGAATGTCCAAGTAACTGGTTGCACATGAAGTAATTATGCATGTACACAAACATGCATACGAAACTTCCAGAATCTGGTTCTAAGTTTCATGCTACTATATTTAAGTCTTGACCTTGGGAAGAGTTCCATCAGTCTGAATTTCTTACACAAGACAAAATTTGGGCCAGGGACTTATGGTGCAAATCATCTGATTGTTTGCAAGCTAATTCATCAACAGGAATTAATACACTCTTACGTATTTAGAAAAAAGTGTTATGAAAAAGTATGCATTTTAAAAACAACTTTTTTAAAATAAAAGTCAAGCACTATTAAAAAGGAAACCACTTATAATGGAGATAGATAATTTTCTTTTTTTTTAAAATGTTTAGCTTACAGAACTGCAAGAAAAACCATCTGTTCTATTGACTGTACAGACCTGTCAAAATATTAAAATGACGTGTTGCTAATAGAAGGAAGATCTTACAGAGCACGAAATCATTTTAGTGCTTTTAAAATTACTGCACTTTATTGTCATGCCATAGACACAGCCCATCGATACAAAATGAAGGTTCCTTTTTGCCGAGTTTCAACTAAAGCCGACGCAGTTGATTTTTTTATTTTTTTTTCTGAACGACAGCGTTGCCCATCTGTGTTATTTCAGAAATACTAGATTATTCATCTCATCAGAACAAGTCAAAGTAAATCCTATTTATAATAGCCATACTGCAGTCACAATCTAATCTATCCAACAATGCTTTAAAAACAAGCCACTGTAGCCTGTACATTTTTTTTAATTATTGTTCACCTCTAAAAGCAGGACTTTTCTCTCTCATTCTCACAGTAGGAACGCAGTGGGCATGCCACGTGGAGTGGAGCTACTGTATGGGTGCAGTCATGTGAGGCGTTAACCTTGGGCAGCATTATCCCACTTTGGACAACGTTAATACGTGATGCATTGAGTCTTATGGCCGAAGGCCGCCAGATGTTCACCCCACCCAAGGTGGGCAGCCGGCTGCCACCCAATGCATCCTCTGGAGGCGGCCAGTGATGCAGCATGTAGTAAAGTTGCCCCAAGTTGGTTAACAGGCTGCCTCTCATGTGGCCAGTCTCCGTGCTGCCCCACCCTGTGGTGAGGTCCACCGGCACCACTGAGCAGTGGGCACGTTTGCCATTCCCGTGCAGCCAGATCATGGCCGGAGGTGGGGCTGGGTGTGCATCCAGTTTCCTCACGGTGGGGCAGATAGTATGGCATGCTCTCCTTGCCAGCCCAGAGTGTGGCAGCTGCAATTATCCATCCTGAAGCAGGCGGGGGATTGGGCCCACCCCATCTCATGTAGCTTTATTGTATGTTACTACTACTAAGCATTTCTAAAGTGCTACTAGTCGTACACAGCACTGTACAGATAGAAGACAGTCCCTGCTCCAAGGAGCTTACAATCTAGATAATACATGGACGTAGATGGTTAAAAACAAGGCAATAGATGAATCATGGACAACAGGGTGCAGTTTATTCAGTTACTGATTTATTCCGGCTAAGAACATGAATCACGATTGGGATCATGATTTAAAGGCCACCTCAAAGAGGTGGGCCTTTAGGCATGACTTGAATAGGGACAGGGAGGGGGCCAGGCACACCGCTTCAGGAAGAATGTTCCAGGCATACGGTGCAGCAAGATGAAAGGAATAGAGTCGGGAGTTGGCAATAGAGGAGAAGGGCGCAGGCATCTTGCCTGATGAACAGAGCTCACAAGAAGGGGTTTAGGGGGAGATAAGGGAGGGAACAGCTTACTGGCGAAGAAAAACCAGTACCCCAATCCACCCATGCCCCTGCACAGTGCAACCTGGGATTCTCCAGGTTGCACCATGTGGGGAGGTGAGTGGAGGTAGGTGGGGGTCCGTGGGTTGTGGGAGCACGTGCCTACCCACCTCCACTTTTACACAGATTCTATGGCACGTGTCCACTGGGTGGACCTGTGTATTATTATTATAAGCATTTATATAGTGCCAGCGATGTACCTGGTGCTTTACAAAAAACAAGATAGACACGGTCCCTGCTTGAGAGCTTATAATCTAAAGACAGGGGGAGGGGAGACAAGGAAGGGGGAACAGAGGGAGAAACAAGGGATGCAACATTCATGAGGATGCGAGAATGCAGTTACACGTTCTTGTGTAAAAAATTAATTAATTTTTCCATTTAATACCCCACCCCTCCTGCAATCAGGCAGCCCAGGGCGGCTTACACTATAAAAACATAAATAAAATCCAATATAAAACATATTTAAAAACTACCAAAAGGAGGGCAACATTTACCACCCCCCATTCCACCCAAGAGGTGCTCCTAGCTAGCTCGAGGCCCTGATAGAGGTGGTCTTTCACATATTTGGGGCCTAGGTCATTTATTATTATCCTGCCCATCCTGCCTCTGGCAGCCCTGGATGGCAAACAAATATAAAATACAATCCCATAAAAATCAATAAAAACACATCTATATAAAATATACAAAAACTTGTATTAACAAAAAACCCTACAACTGGGAAAATAAAACCCCACCCCTCCCTCTCGCCAAACACCTGGTGGAACAGCCAGGTCTTACAGCCATGGCAGAAGGAGACGAGGCTCTGGGACGATCAGAGCCCCTCAGACAGGGGGGGTTCCACAGCCTGAGGGCAACCACTGAAAAAGCCATGATCGGTGGCTACCAACCTTATCTGCAGGACCTCCAAGAAGCTCCCCCCCACCCCCAGACGACCACAGCGGCCAGCCAAGAACGTGGGGAGGGAGGCTGTCCCGCAGGTACGTAGGGTCTAGGCCGTGTAGGGCTTTATAGGGCCTAGGCCACTTAGGACTTTATAGGTCAACACCCGCACCTTGAATTTAGCCCGGTAGATTATTGGCAGCCAGTTCAGCAATCGAAGCACCAGTGTCATGTGCTCCCTGTGACCTGTTCCCATAAGCAAATGGGCCGCTGCGTTCTGTGCCAGCTGCAGCCTCCAGACCAGCATCTGCTACGGAGTCAGACACCATGTGAAACACCCAGAAGATGCTAGTCTTTTTGGCTGTACAAAACGTACACATTCTAACCATTACCATAGCCCAACTGTTCCTTCCGTGGCCAACTCACTGATTGGCAGAGACCTCTTGCAGCATAGAGGAGCTTGGCATTGCTGTGCTACAGCTGTGACTGAGGAGTTTGTTTTCTCTTTTTCTAAAGCCTTGGAAATTTCTCTGGGTGGTAAACCAATGAGGCATGGATTGATTGCCTGCAGAACTGAATCTCTCTTGTTACAGGCATTCCCTTTTTATGCAGATAACACTGAATAGTGTGACATGACCTTCTGACTAAAGCAGGGCCGGACCTAGGAATTTTGTACCCCATGGCCCTTCTCAGGCTGCTGCCCCCAAGTCAAGCCCCACCCTGCCCCCACTCTGCATGTTCACGGGTGGGGGAGCTCCGTGTGAATGATACGGCGCACACACCTGTGGTGATTTGGGATGCATGCAGGCGCCTGCCTAACACGCATCCCCACTCACCTTTTGCTTGTCCACACGCATGGAGCAACCTGGGGAAACGGAGGTTGCTCCGTGGGTGCAGATGAGTGGGGATGTGTGTGTGGCCGTGTGCATGCCCCACCCATGCACCAGCAGGCCCACAGACCCCCCCACCCAGTGGACATACATAAAAAGGGCATGTGAGGAGCCACTTGAAGAAGAACACAAGGTTGCTGCCTTGCAAACAAGATTCTTCGAGATGGCTCCTAACACTCTCACAAACACCCACCCTTCCAACACTGCATGGAATTTTTTTCTTATATTCTTAGAAAGGGTTGGAAGGAACTGTCATTCTGAGGGGGAGGTCGCTTTTTATAGTAGAGGAGCTCGAGACCATCACGTGGTCTATTATTTGAATAGGGTGAGCATGCACAACCCAGTTGTGAGAATGTTGGGAGCCATCTTGAAGAACCTTCTTTACAAGGCAACAACCTTCTGATCACTCACATGGGGAGGAGTTGATTGTAAACAAACAGCTTTGTCTCCCAGTCCCATCGGTGTCCCGCTGCTGCTGCTGCAACACTAATAGCAGGCAGATGGCAGAGGCAGGTGAGGAATGGGGACCCAGGCAGCAGGTTTCGGCTGTGGGTAGCAGTTTCGACTGTGCAGGGAGAAAAACAAAAACGGAGCGGGGCAGAGCCAGCGCCAGGATTGCCGTCTACCAAAGATTGCCAACAAAGATTGCTGTCTTTGCTGCCCTCATAGCATCCACTAAATCCCATCCAGTGGAAATGTTCTGAGTTGTACGGGGGCTGGCCAGTCCGGCCTCCCTCAGCCCTGTTGCTGTGTCATCATCTGTCTGCTGTGACCTTTTTGCGGATTATTTTGCAGAGAGAATAGCTCGTATTCACCAAGACCTCGATGATGCAATTAATATAGTGAAGAAGGTAGAGGTGGTAGAAACTCCAACTTGTCCGATTTTGTGGGATCTATTTCAGTCGGTGATGCCCACTGATGTGGTGGGGGTGCTGGGGGTTGTTTGAGCCACCTCTTGTGAACTAGACCTGTGTCCATCCTGGTTGATTAAGAGCTGCCGGGAGACAATGGGGCCGTTGCTGGGTGGGGTGGTCAACGACTCCCTACGGGAGGGCAGAGTGCCGGGCTGCCTCAAGGAGGCAGTGGTGCGGCCTCTGCTCAAGAAACCATCGCTTGAAGTTGACTCCCCTGCCAGCTACTGGCCTTTCTCTAACCTTCCCTTTTTAGGGAAGGTTATTGAACGGGTAGTGGCTCAGCAGCTCCAAGGGCATCTCGACCATGTCGGTTATCTGGATCCCTCGCAGTCTGGCTGTCGTCCGGGGCATGGCACTGAGACAGCATTGGTGGCTTTGGTGGATGATCTGTGCCATGAACAGGATAAGGGTCAATCGACACTTTTGGTCCTATTAGATCTATCGGCTGCATTTGATACCGTTGACCACGAGATGTTGGTGACGCGCCTGCGGGATAGTGTGGGGGTGGGCGGCATCATTCTTGAATGGTTCCACTTATTTCTGACTGGGAGAATTCAGCGGGTGGTGCTCGGTGATTATTTTTCATCTCACCGAGACCTCTAGTGTGGGGTCCCGCAGGGTTCTGTCTTGTCCCCTCTCCTTTTCAACGTGTCCATGCAGTTGCTCGGCGAGGTGATCAGGGGTACGGGGTGAGGTGTCATCAGCATGCCGATGACACCCAACTGTACCTCTCATTTTCAACTGACTCAGGCCCGGCTGTCTCGGTGTTTACCTGGTGTTTGGCAGCTGTGGGCGATTGAATGAGGGCTAATCAACTGCGGTTGAATCCTGACAAGGTGATGTTAGTGGGTAAGTTGATGGAGATGACGGCCCCCTCGATTGAGGGGGTTTGTCTTCCACTGACTTCCCAGGTGCAGAACCTAGGGGTACTCCTCGATGTGCAGCTCTTCCTGGATCTGCAGGTGGAGGCTGTGGCAAGGAGTGCCTTCTGCCAATTACATCTGGTGTGGTGGCTTCGGCCCCTGGTTTCGGTTCCGGATCTGGCCACGATCATCCATGCTTTTATCACCTCTTGGTTAGACTACTGTAATGCACTCTACGTGGGGCTGCCTATGGTGACGGCTCAGAAGCTGCAGCTGGTGCAGAATGAGGTGGCCCGGCTCCTGGAGGGGCTGGGCCACCGGAAGCACATTACACCGGTGCTCCGATCTCTGCACTGGCTGCCAATAGTCTTCTGGGCCTGACTCAAAGTGTTGGTTTTGACCTATAAAGCCTTACACGGTCTGGGCCCTGTCTATCTGCGAGAACGCCTCATTCCTCGGATTCTGAACCGACCCCTGCGGTCATCTGGGGATGCCCTTTTGGAGGTCCCTTGGATTTCCCAGGGGGCCACGCAGGACAGGGCATTCTTGGTGGTCACGCCGCGCCTCTGGAATTCCCTCCCGGTGGAGACTCATCTGGCTCCAGACCTCCCGGTTTTTCGTAAGAATTGTAAGACCTGGCTGTTCCGTTAGGAGTTTGGCGAGAGTAAGGGCGGGGGGAGGGGAGGCATTGGGGATTTATTTTTCTTCTCATTTTTATTGTTGTTGATTTATGATGGTTTTTATATGTTTTATTGTATTTTATTGATTTTGTTAGCGGCCCCGGACTGCCTGTGGCAGGAGGGGCGAAGTAAAAGTTTAAAATTTTTTTTTTTTTTTAAAAATGCTGCCCAAGGCCTGGGCCTAGGTGGTCTGCCCCTAAGTCCGGGCCTGGACTAAAGCACTGAACTACGACTAATGAGATATGCCACAACCTATAATACCTTTTCATGCCTCAGTTTCCAGTCCAGAACATGAAGACTGAGGCAGTACTATCACCGCCAACACTACAGCTTTAATTCTGCAAATTTCTGTGTATAGATCCCCTGTTGTCAGGCCACTGCGGGCTCCAACCAGGCCTATTAAGAGAAATTTGGGCTCCTGGTACATCTTGGTAACGGGGGAAAAGGTGGGGGGCTTATTTCCCATCCCCCCGTCATAAGTTTTGAAATCAATTTCTGGAGATCATTCTTGGGCTTTATTTATACATATGCCATTTTAATTATTATTTTAATGCATATTAAGAAAAATATTGTTGTTCCCCCCCCCTTCGCCACCTAGCCTGAGGGCTCCAACACAATAGTACCCTCATTTCTTCCTTCTTGTCTGGCAGTCAGAGCACTCATTACATGATAATGGAAACTGGACTAACTATTTGGGGGAAATTCACACCCTCCAGCACACTCTCCAATGGAGCTTCTAATTGCTACTTCATCATTAAGATTTTGGTCCTGCAATAGAAAAATATTGAATGTTTGACGTTTAGGACAAGTACACTTGTTGGCTCTTTACCAAGGAGTTTGATAAAACTCTCTTAAAGATAGGGATTAAAACTAGAAATAAGACCCACGTCCTACCACTGTACGGGGACATCAATCCACTGACCCCAGAATGATGCGGTAGCCACTAAACTCTTGGGAAGCTGGCCCATCTAGAAGTGCTAGTAAAATTATAAACTAGGGAATGAGCCATCAATCAATGGGTAAAAACAGACGTGTGGCCAGCAGGACCACTTCCCTGCGTGGAAAATTGAGGACAGCATGGCCCTTGCACACTGAACCAATATGCCTACAGCCAGGAAGCCCCAGGTAGGGCTGGGAGCACAACAAACATGCGTGCGTGGCCCCACCCACACAATGCTCCCCATGCCAACCCCTGCCATGATGGGCAGCCATGGCGGCCAATGAGGCGCAGCCATGGCTTCCAGGCATGGCAGCCCCTGGGTCGGGTTGGTCGCACTGGAACATATATGCTAGCCTGCTTTGGCTCACTTGGGCGGGCTTTAGTCTAGACTGTGACACTGACTTCAGAGATTTTCCAAGGTCACAGCCTGGGCTAACCACCAACATGGCCCACAGCAATCCCGGGTCAACATCTGGTGGCACATGTTCACACATGTCACCGGGTCCCAGGCCACAGCAAACCAAAAATCATGCCTGTTTTTACCCTATGCGAAATAACCTATTTAGCCCCAATCCTTTTCTTTTGTCCCTGGAAACTAGGTGTAAAGTTTTGGTGAAAATCTACACCTGGCACAAATTCCTTGTCCTCCCCTTCAAGGTTCTTCATTGCCTTCCTGCTCTCATTTCCTGCTACGTTCCCACTTAGGAATTTCACTCTTTCGCTGCCCCCTTCCTCATCGACCCCAGTCTTTGCACCGGTTCGCTTCTATGCTGTCCCCTACACCTGGAATACATCCTCTGAGCATGTAGGCTCTGCTCCCTCCTTCTCCACCTTCAAGTCCCTCCTAAAAATGTACCTCTTTCATCAGGCTCCTCGCCCCCAAAGATTGCTCACTAATGCTTTTTCAAGTCCTTACTATTATGTATATAGAACAAGTAATGTATCTGGCACTAAACAATCATGAGAGTAGGTCCCTGCCCCAAGGGGCCTATTCTCTAGGAGAGAGAAGGGAGGGGCGATGAAGGAGAGGAAAACAGAGAGAGAGACAGGAATACACTCACAAAAATAAGTAGTGCAGGGTATTCTATATCAAAGGATGCAAGAAGCAGCATTTTATCCTTCAGGATTCCTTCCCACTCCATCTCTTCTTGTAACTAAGGCAAGCACATATACTTGTAGTTCCTTGAATTTATCCCCATTTCTCCCTAAGTTCTCCCGCCCAACTTCTCTCCTTTGTCCGTCCTAGATTGCAAGCCCTGTAATCACAACTGATCAGCACCTGACACAGAAATAATAATAATATTCCTTGCTGGACCTTCTAGCTCCATCGGTTGGAGCAAGACTTTATTTTTCGGTAAAAATTCACACCACTCTGGCCGCAATATGTGAAATGCCACCTTCAGCCCTCCTAGTAACTGGGTGAACTCATCTAACGACGAAAATACCCAAAACGTCTTTGGGATGTTCATACCCTTATGCTTACCCAGAGCATGCAAGGTTGGCCGTCAGATTCTTAGTTTACCCATACATAATCATCCCAAGGGAAGCAGTCTCTTAGGAGTATCAGTGAATAGATACTTGATCAACAAAGGGAAGCTGGGAAACCTGGCTGCTGGGAGGGACTTTCAGAGAAAATTCTCTTTCCTCACTTGGTCCTTACATCTGAGAAGGAAGCGACACAAGAATTTTGTTGGTAATAATAATGGATGGAATTTGGTGGACCATGGTTCTATGGACCATTCATGTTGCAGTCCGACATGCTTTCCCTGAGGAAACTGAAATCTGCTTTGGGGCGTATTTCGACATAACAAAGATCAGGTGTCAGCATATGTTTGGCCGTTGTGTGTAAGCACTAGGGACGGGACTACCAGATTTTCCGGTATCCGATAATGCCGGTACTGGGCATACTGGCATTATCGGATTCAACCCGGTAATCTGGCCCGGTTACCGGATTTTTTTTTTACATTGCGGCCATTCAAATTAATGGCCGCAATGTAAAAATCCCACCAAAAACCCGCGTTTCCCTCCCCGAGTCCAGGCTGCGCGGGTGGAAGGGGGGACACCCCCCACCCACCCTGGATTAAAAAAAAAAATTTCCCCTAAGTGTCAACACGCACATTCAGACACCCGTTGATGTTTAACACACACACACACCCCAGGGATCATAGTATACTTACCGGCTGCTGCTGGGAGGACGGCCGCTGGTGCTAGGCTCCGGCGGATACACTTAGGGGAATTATTTTTTTTAAATCCAGGCTGGGCAGGGTGGGTGGGGGGTGTCCCCCCTTCCACCCGCACAGCCTGGGAGGGGGGAGTAATTTTTTAATTCCATTTATTTCAATGGGGACAGTGCCCCATTGAAATCAATGGAATAAATCCGGTACCGGTATACCGGATTTAATCTGGGAATCCGGTTTTTTTGGAAACCGGAATCCGGTAAATCCGATAGCCGGTAATTGGCCTGGGGTTCCACCTCTAGTAAGCACCATAATGAACACACGATGTGAACACCATTGCATCACAAGGACAATTTGCATGTTTCAGGTGAACATGTGGTCAACGTTGTGTCTAATAATATCACATGACATGTTAGCAGGTAAAACACACGGAATGAGGCAGCAGCACTTGCGTGCTGAGATCGGGTGGTGAGTAAAACATCGATTTGCCCCAAGATGGGCTGTGTCTCTAAGCAGTGCCACATGGCGAACCGAGGCCAAACCGATGTTCATATCAAGGTCAACATGCACATTCAGACACCCGTTGATGTTATGTCTAAAGACACCCAATGTCTCCTCCTCCCACTCATCCCCTGGTAGTGAGGGGTTTTTCCTATTCCACTCTACCAAAGATTTCCTGTTGTGTGACACATCTGGGCCCCCCTCTGCCAGGCGATACCCCAGCCTGTAAGGCTCTTCTACCATGGTGAACAATGCCAGGAAGTCCCATGCTAGAAGAGGTGACAGGAAAATAAAAAACAACATGAGGCAGCTTGTGTGTGCTTATAACATCATCATATTAATGAGAAAGGCCATCAGAAGACTATAAACCTTGATTATATATATATATATATATATATATATATATATATATATATATATTATACATAAGAAGCAAGCAACACACACACACACACACACACACACACACCTTATTCTATGTATATACATACATATATATACATATACATATATACATATATATACATATATATATATATATATATATATATACATATACACACACACACACACACACACACACACACACACCTCATTTATCTTTATAGCCTAGATTCCACAACAACAAGCTAGTAAAAATGGAAGGACCAAACCATTTTATTTTAATTTAAAGCAAAACAAAATTTTATTTTAAAACATTTGTTAATTTAGTTTCTTTCCCTTTTTACAGCAATTACAATAAGTACTTTGTAATTACCAGAGTGGATGAGCATTAAATCTAACATTTGCTATTTTTCCTGTGCAACCAATACCATTTCGGGAGCACTGAATTCGAGGTCAAATCCTGAATTCCTGGGGAAAAGCATGGTACAAAATAGAGGATCAGGTGGCCTTTATTGCATAGAGTTTTATTTTATGTATAAGGGAAGTTAATAAAACCTTACACTGAGCTGCTCAACATAAAGGCTCTTGGGTTGTTCATTCACAACCGTGAACACGCTGCTAAAAACAAGTGGACTGATCATGGTAGTTGCTGAAAGATCTAACATAAAGGCCGTTAATGCAAAGCCACAGAGTTGGAATTTAACCAAGGCAAGATAGCACAGAAGCAATTCCATTAAGCAGGCTCAGATTTGTTTCTGCTACCAGACTGAATTAAAGTTTAGCCCATATTAGCAGAAATAACTCTTTTCATCAAGTTAATGATAGCCATATTTTCACTTCCTGCTTTACATACAAGCTTCTTAGGGCTTGAATCTACTACGATGCGAGGGGAAAGGGGGACTACATCACATAGAGTCTGATGACTGAATCCTTCACTAGCCCAGACCCACGGACTAGCGTAGGCCCATCCATCAGCATAATTGAAAATCTAGCAGTACAGTTGGGTTTAAAAAACAATTGGCTAGAGTTCTTGAAGAGTAGGTACATTGACCTATTAGCCAAGTAGGTTCAGGGGATGTAACTTCTTATTGTCGGCAGCTGGGAATGAACAACAGGGACTGGACTTCCCATTGGGTACTTCTCCCAAGCAACCAAGATTGGTCACTGTTGGGAGACAGGTTTTGGGCTTTATGGACCATTGGTCTGGCCCAGCATGGCACTACTTATGTTCTTATCTGCATAGCTGCTGTCCCTCAGCATCATGATGGAGGGTAGATTGTGTGCATGAATCCACCCCCACAACACCCACCTGATTCAAGAGACCCACCAGACACTGAGTTTCCCTCACATCGGGGAGGAGGGGGGGGGGAGGGGGATTTGTTTTGCTTCTCCTTACAGAGGACAAACTGAGCTATGGAGGCAACACTATGGATGGGGTTGTGACCGTCTGAGTGAATTGCAGGGGGTTGTTCCCCCAATGGACATGGGTCTTTCTTCAGTCTTAGGCCACTTTCAGACCTGCTCCCCCCCCCCCCCCATATTTTGACTGCGGGAGGGAATGTGCTAGCCAGGATATCCGTGGGGTTCAGCCGGTCTGAAAACCTCCCTCCCCCCACGCACGGCTTTGCCACCGCAAGCACGCAGAGATACATAGCAGAAACTCAGACTGGCCGAACCCCACGCATACCCTGGCTTGTGCATTCCCTCCTGCAGCCAAAATGGGGGGGGGGGGGGGGGGCTAAGTATTTCTCAAGGTCCTTTTTTGGAGAATCTCTCATTACTGGCGACCTGGCTTTTTAACCAAACAGTATTTTATTTCAAAAGAAAATACAAGGTTTTGCTTCCTATATCTAATCTTTACAGTGATTTAAGAGTTATCCTTTGCAGTACAACAGGTCGTTGATGGATGTCACTGGAGAGATTAAGTTCTATTTAAAGTAAACTGCAACCTGAGAAAAAGCCATGAGCAAAAGACTAACTTATTACAATATTATTTATTTCCAGTAGCAGCCACATTTTGTTAGGTAGTGGCTTACCGTAACTAGAAAGGAAGCATGATCTCCAAGGATGCCCGTGCTACCCTGCAACATGCATGATGGGTCGGTAATGGGGGGGGAGGCACTTGTCTAGAAACAGCCTCTCTCTCATCTCACTCCCTCCCTTTTCTGCCTTGCAGTCTTCTCTGGCTGTCTGCTTTTGAGGGGAGAGGGCTGGAGACAGAGAAACCTGGTGCTGCTAACTCAGTCTGAGGATCAGTTTTCTCCACGTCCATTCCCTTACAGTCTTCTTAAGCAGAATTTCTGGTGAGTCAAACTTTATGCAGCTGGAGAAATTTGACTTATGCAGACTCCATTGTATATATGTATTATGTGTTTTTATAGCAACACGTGTTACTAAGAATACACATTAGGAGATAAAGGGGGAGGCCAGATGAGACATTATCCCACCTTGGGCAGCGTTACCCTACATTGGGTAACCTTACCCCATGATACAGTGGACTGTATGGCCAGTTGCCGCCAAACATTCCCCCAGCTCCGATTCAGGGCGGACAGCAGCTGGCTGCTACATGACGTGTCTGCGAGAGAAGGCTGGTGATGCATCAGACGTTACTGTTGCCCACGCGGGGTTGCCATGTTGGATAGTGGGCTGCTTCCCGTGTGGCCACGCCAAGGCAACCCCTCCCCGTGGGGGTGGTGTGGGGGTGTCTGCTGGCTCCATAGAGTGGCATGCGCAGCTCCCCATTCCTGTGCATCCACATCACGGCGGGATAGCGTATGGGCCAGGGGATGGTGGGTGGCGTGGAGCTGGAGGCCTGCACGTATGGATGGCTCCTCTGCCATCCCTGGGGTATATCGGGACTTGTGACAGTGGCCCGCCACCCGGTTGCTCCATTATTTGGACTGCTCTCTCCGTTGGCCCAAAGTGTGGCAGCTGTGTTCGCCCTCCCCAGGTCAGGCAGGAGATCAGGTCTGCCCTGTCTCATGTGCCTTTACCCATACTACTTTAACCTGTGCAAAAAGCATCTTGTCTAAATAAACCCTGATGGAGGAGCGTAATAAAGTGTACTTGAAAGTTGTAGGAACATAAAATCTGTCCAGAATAAAAAGAGATCCAGATTAGAGAGGTTTGGCTAATCAGGTCTCTGTTGTCCCCACCTATCTCCACGTACTGTAAGCTATATGGTACAAGCAATGTGACTGGAGATGAACAGCTGTGGTAAAGGACAGGGCCTTCCCCTAAGGGGCTTACGATCTAGAATGGACAAGGAGAGGGGATGACAAAGGGGAGAGATAGATAGGGAGAGGCAAGGATGCAGAAAACCGCAGGTTTTCACTTGACTTAACAGAGGAATTATACGGAGGAGGGGGGAAATTTGAGGATGGACAGTCATAGGCAAGGAATCTGGGGGTGGGAGGGAAAGCCTCTTACTGTCAAATCATCAGATTTACCCATCATCACTGCTTCCTTTTTAGAAGTCTGAAGGGGGAGAAATTGTTGCGTTTTACAATACGTGCAAATAATAGTCAACGATCAAGACTTTTAAGCTGCTTGGAATTTTTATTCAAAATGCGCAGCGCTGCTCTACCTGAGCTGATCCAACTACTTGCTAGGATGGTTTATTTGCGTAGACTGCCCTTGCCTCCCTTGAACAGGAGTGAAAAGACAAAGCTATTCTCATTTGCCAACTAATTTACAAAGGCCATTTGTCTGGATGCAGTTGGTATCTTGTACTGCAATAAATTTGGTTTAAAAGCGGCTAGGTGCGTAGTCCCTGGACCGGGAGGTAGGGGGAGGCCCTGGTTCAAGTCCCACATTAGCCAGAAACTCACTGGATAACCCTGGGCCAGCCACAATATTCTCTCAGTCTAACCTACCTCACAGGGTTGTTGTGACGATTAA
Source organism: Sphenodon punctatus (assembly GCA_003113815.1). NCBI lineage: Eukaryota > Metazoa > Chordata > Lepidosauria > Sphenodontia > Sphenodontidae > Sphenodon > Sphenodon punctatus. Next base: position 225,864 of record QEPC01000704.1, read on the forward strand.
AAGTTGTGCTAAGTAGCTGTATGTGAAGTGCACCAAGTGTCATGGCAGGAGGGCGCTACATAAAAACAAAAATTAGTTTTATTTATTATTATCATCACTTTTAGTTATTTATTTATTATTTTCATCATTTTTCAGTTAACTTTTTTTTGTTTTGTTCTTGTAAACAGTTTTCTGAACAGCTTTGTTTATTCCCAGGTGGAAATAAGACAGAGGTGAACCAAATTTCCTAAACCGAAGAGCCACATCTGTTTACCAGAAGAGGGTCAAAGAGCAGCATGTAGCCCTAGAGCAGCGGTGCAAACACTTGCCTGGCTGGAGATCTACGGAAGNGGGGGGGGGGGGGGGGGGGCAGGCACAGCAGCAGGCTAGGTAGGGGTAGCAAGTGGGTGGGTGAGCGGCCTGAGCAACGAAGCTGTGTCCCGGGCTCAGGTGGCAGCTGCCAACTTCCCTGCGCGTGCCTGGGACATGCACACACTGGCCACCACCATATTTGCTCTCTGGGGCATGCGCAGAGAGCAAATATGGTGGTGGACGATGTGCACATGGTTCAGGTGCGCACAGGAAAGCTGGCGGGCCCCCACTGCCTGAGCCTGGGACACAGCTGTCCTTGATGGACCTTGGAACATCAGGCGATCGGCCAGTCACTAATAACAAGAGGCAGAACAAGAATAAGGTGTGTATTTACTAGGTATTTTCTGGTCTTGATTAATCCTCAATGAGCCGTGAAAGAAATGAAAATGTAGGCTTCTTTACAGCAGTGTTCAACACCCACAAAATACAGTTTGCTTATTATGGGAAAATATAAACACAAAGCTGTTAAGAACACAGAACCCGACATTTCCTAATTCTGGACAACCACAACAATTACAAATCCAAAACACAAGCAGAAAGAATACAGCGTTCATGGATTACCAGATTCTATAAGCAGCCTCCTTGATCTGCTCAGCCTACAATTTATTAGGGATGGGACTTTGAATGGATTTCTGGGATTAGTTATGGATTTGGATCCTTTTTTAATGATTTTTTTCAGATTTGTCTTAAAAAGAACATTAAAATATTGACTGCAAAATGATTTTTAAAAAAATTTAAAATACAGATCTGTATACAAATCCATAATTGGCATGGTGTTTCCATCCTTTCTACTCAAGCGCACAATCTCATCTTCTGCTCCCTTCCTCCCAAGTGTACTTCCTCAGTGCTTGAGGGCAGGGACTGGATCCATGGACCTATGGGGAAGTGGCCAAATAAAACTAGCTGTGGGCCACATTTGGCCCATGGGGTGGGGATTTCCCATCCCAGGTCTAAATTTCACTGATGCTTCTGCACTTGGCAGTCCATTTTGAGGCTGCAGGAAGATATACTAGACTCCAGGAATATTAGCCTTATGGAACAAAAGTTAAGTAGTTCTCCAAAATGGTGGAGAAACCATGCGTTTGTTTAAAAATTAAATAACTATTAAATATTGTTCGTTATTCTCTTAAGAAAAAGTCAAAATGATTAATTGGTACAGAAGTGATGCAGTGAGAGGTACAGATTCTAATCTCCGTTAGACATGCAGATCTCGTTCAGGGTAAGACGACATCAGAACACGTCCCAGAAACCCCTCGGTAAGCAGCGACCAACTTCTGAACAGACTTTAAATTCTCGATGCAGACTGCCGAAATAAAGAACGGCAGCAGCTCTCCATAGGGAGCATGGATTATGCCTCTGCTTTCCTGGTGGGACACAATAGGCTGCAGCTTGGAAACATCCATAAGGTGGCAGTATGACGGCTTCACAGTTTGATTAATGGACTTTAGAAGATCAAAGTTAAAAAAAGAAAGGTTTAGTAACAAAACCTATAAATACAGAACCTAAAGTACTATTAAAAATACAACAGCTGGAGGAGAGAGACTTGGGCTTGAAAGAGGACCAAACAGAGAAACGGTCATTAGCCTCTCAACTAGTTAGTCAATGTTAGTCAACTGGGTTTTAGAGACTGGCTTCATTTGCTTTGGTAACGTGTGGGCACAATGTACTAAGGAATCAGAGAGGGGGCCAAGGAGGCAGGAGCTAACTGACCAGAACTGGTGACAACCATGGATTGCGAACAACTGCTCTTGTTGGTAGACCAGCGTCGATTTCTTTTTTAATATGTTGTGAGCCATCCACCCTTTGACGATAGGGCGGGATATAAATAACGTTTTGCAACAAAAATTTCCTAAATTAGTACTATGCAATAGCAAGGCAACTGCATAGTTAAAAAAAACACTGGCACGTGGAAATATGTAGTATTTCTAATTATTCAAAGTCGAGTAAACCAAATATTACCCAGAGAAGGGATATTTCAGAGATTTCAATGTGTCTAGGTAAATGGCTCATCCGGGATGTATATGGTCCACCAACATGGACTAAATGCCAGTATTAAAGAAGAAATAGTTTACCTGGGGAAGAGTCATAGGGTAAAACCAGATGTAAACTGGCCTGCTTAGATTCACTGTGGCCCGCAGACCATGTGGTTTAGGGCCTTCGGATGTTGACCCGGGGTATCCTGGGACGAGTTGGCAACTGTCCGGGGCTCTCACCTTCACATATAGCCAAGTAACAACCCAGGCTAGGGCCCGTCAGACATGGGGAAAGCAGGCCACAGCCGGTTAGAATGTGTGTTCTGACCCACTTGTGACCTGGTCTGGATCAGGTCCACCATGGTCAGGCCACCATGGCTGCCCGTCATGGCAGGGCACTGGGGATGGGATGTGGCGACGGGACCGGCCACCAGCATGTCTAATGCAGCTGCTGTCTGGGCCAGGCCGCCCAGGTGGCGTAACAACTCTCCTGACCACATCCACATGTGGCTGGCAGCCCGAGCTGCCCCCAGCTGTGTCAGTAGTAGGTTCCCAACCCGGCCCAGGGTCAGTGCTATGTCGCTATCATTTGTGGTTTTACTCATAGTTCCACTTCTGAGAAGTCATGCTTAGATATCCACTTATACAAAACTTATTTCAGTTCTTCCATAAAGATGCAACATTTGAAGGAGAAAAAAAAAAAAAAAATGGAACTTAGGAAACCAAATTATGGTTTCAATCCTATGGACACATGGGTTGCCACGTAGGCCAGGAACGAAACATTGTTTTGCATAAATTAACATAGATTTTAATGGCCCACTGCCCAATATTGAGGGTGGGCTAAAAAAAATAAGCTTATTTTCAACGCTATAGATCGACACCTTGATACTGATTTCTGGACATATGGTATCCAGGCCATACATTAACCTGGCCAGAGACCCCAATCCCACCATTCCAGAACTGCTGGGTTAAAATAAATCAGACAGTTCAAAACGGTAGAGGGCACAACTCTTGTCAAAGTATTTGGGAGTGATGTCAAAGGAAACAATGGCAAAATTTAAGTAAGCTTTTGTGATTCACAGAGACCCTGGATTTCACCTATTTGCAGGTTTTCAAGAAACACACTGATTGCGACTCATAGCCTTATGATTACCTGTACACTACAGTCTCTCGAGATCTCTAATCAAGGATGACAGTTGCATAAACTGTAATAACTTCCCAGCAACTCATTTCCAGGTATTTAATTTAACAATCTAAACATTAAACTCAAGCCAACACCATAAACCTTAAAAAACAACACAACACCCCCCACGCCCCCTTCAGTATTAAAGAGTCCATAAGTTTGTAAAGCAACCAGGCTCTGTGTGTGTGTGTGTGAGAGAGAGAGAAAGAAACAGAAGTGGAAGAGAGTTATGCAACAAGTAGAGTCCCTAACGTTGTGGGGCTTAGGGGTACTGCAGTCTGCCTTGAGACAAACAAGACAGACACCGCACTTCGAATCAGGTCACTAGGCTTTATTGTTTAGGGATGGGATCAGGGATCGATCCAGATCCATCCCTGTCCAGGAGACCCAGCAACACAGACCCTTCTAGCTAGTCAAAGTGGTTCTAAGGCACCATATAAACTGAGGATCACTTATACAGCACAGAATAGTTTGAGGCAACAGGAAGTGTGAACCAAGGAGAAAGAGAGGATGAGCCAATAATTGATTTAAAGCCCCCAGACAAATGAAACATGTGCTGTATTAATTTGGAATTGGGTTAAAAGGCCTGGCCCCACGCATTTTAACATTCCGGCGGGCTTGTAAAATCTGGCTGTTCGCCCAGGCCTTTGGGGAGGGTGGGTTAAGGTTTTATCGCCACCCTACCCTTATTTATTATTTTATTTTGTCCTAACCATGTTTTAAATTGTTTATATCATTATGATTGTTTTATATTTATATTATTGTATTTTTTACTTGTTAGCTGCCCCGAGCTGTTTTTACAGGAGGGGCGGAGTATAAATTGATAAATAAATAAATAAAATAGACCCCAACTGAGTCACAATTGGAATAAATAAATAAATATGATTTATTTGAGAAAAGGACTCCAGTTTAGGGGCACTGTCACACCCGTTTGAACAGGTCCTTCGAAGCTTGGGAGAGGGATGCACATGCAAATCAGGCGTATTTTTGATCAGGTGTAAATGCCCCGAGGTGGGTGATTGAAGCTTTTATGCATGCTTACAAAGGCAATTGACAGAGCTGGATTTTGCAGTTTGGCCAATCACCTTTGTAAACACACATAAAAGCTTCAATTACCCACCTCGGGGCATTCACACAGGTGTGGAAGTGGCCTACCATACAGATTTTAAGTTTTATTAAGTTATTGTTTATGGTACAGAAACAATACTAACAGAAAAGTTATATGGGGTCAATAGTACCCCAATATTCCCAAAGTTATGGTACTGGGGGTTTACTTGATTGGGGGGTTAAACAATGTTTGGGGTGAATATGACCCCAGTACCTTAAGCGTGTGGTGCTTTCGTTTTCCCATTCATTACAATTGGGTTCAAATTTACCCCAAGTACTGTCTTAGTGAAATTCTCAATTTAAAAGAAATTACAACTGGGGGTGGGAGGGATGAACCAATGCACGACAACTGACCTCATTACTCTTGAGGAATACATGGAGTATGAAGTGGTACAGATATGCTAAAAATGTTTTATGAATTTTGTGTACCCCTTTGGGGCTCTATGTACCCCCAAATCTGTCTGAGGTTTAAATTAAATCTTTGCTCTTTGAGTTGTGTGAATGGGGCTGTAGCTACAGAAACATTAAACAATGGGTGCTCGAGCCAGGGAGGTGCCCATGTCCACTAGAGTTCATTAGGAGACATCCTTTCAGGCTTGTGCAAGGACATGAGTTGTTTGTCCTTACCTGGCCTTTTTAATGGTTTTAACTATTTATGGAGCTGCAGGCTGCTTTGTACATGCCAGGGCACACTTAACAGGTGCTCTTAGGAAAAGAGTTCAGCAACTTGCTGAGTAAAATCTGTGGTCATGATGCACAAGCCACTTACTCCAGAGGAGATCCTTTGAAACAAGGCTTTGCTGGTTGGTTTTTTGTGTGTGAATGTAATTGGTCCATCTGTGTGATAAGAGCTGAAGTGAACCAAGTAAGTACTGAATGACACAATATCGAACGGACTGGAATAACTATACGGATATTCAAAACAACGAAGTTCAAAGTAAATATTGTTTCATATCTGCTTTCCAAAGCCAGATGTAAATACACCAAAGTGTGTCAAATTCAGTATTCGTTTCAGATATTTGTTCGCCTTATTTAATTAGGGTAGAACTTATCACTGGGCTTTGCTAAGCTGAAACACAAGATTGCTGTAAATTAGTATTATGAAAAAAGATTAAAAAGGGAAGAAATGCTTTATACGCTTCCAAAAACCTTTTATATGAAGATTTTCTTCAGCTCTGTTTCTACAAAATGTCTGTCAGGAAGGGGGGGGACCCCAACCTTTGAACTTCGAAGGATGAAGCATCACACGTGTATTGTTCATGTAACTATGGTAACCTACAAATGCCACCAGTGTTTCTGTTTCATACACAAATGAGGGGACAGCTGTGGAGACCACATGTCTGCCAATAGAGTAATATATGTGAACTGGGAAAGCTTGGGTCAGAAAATTACACCTTGTATTAATCAGGATTTCAAAGAGTTGTCAGGTCCTTAGTTATAAAAATAAATCAATAAATTTGCACCTCAGGAAGAAGATTGTTGATAGATCCTAAGAGGACATTCAATGCTCAAACAATTATCATTACTATTTTCAGACCCACTTTGGTATTCTATTTGTTTGGAAAATGCCAGGCTCCAATTTCCTTTTGCAAGTGTCAATCAATGTTTCCCCCCCCTATGCTTTCTTCTCTTTCTGATAGGCCAAGGCCCTTCCTTTTTATACTGTGGTCCTTACCCATTCAGAACCTTTTCCAGATTAGGGCTGAAACGAATAATAAAAGAATTTATTCGCTAGTATTTCAGAGTTTCCAAGGACTGGCTCCAAGTGTTAGGCCAGTCCTCAGAAACTCAGACGAATACTTGTTAAAATACTCGGTAAAATAAAGCAGAGTATCGAGTATTTTCCGAATACCAAGTACTGAATCCCCTTATATAAGGGCAGGAAAAGCGCTGTATATTGGTCTGCGAACTGGACCGAGTACCAAATACCAAGTACCAGGCAGATTACTTAGTACTCGGAAAACAGAGTCGAATACTGAAATACTTGATTCGGTAAAAACCAAGTAATTCCAGATACCGAGTTACAACACTATTCCAGATGCCTTTGAAGTCAGTGGAAACCCCTTCAATTGAATTGGTTCATAATGGGGAATTCTGCCTGAGAAAGGGCCAATACTAATGTTTACATCTGTAATGCTGTAATGCAGGAAAAAGAATCTTTAGTGTTATTTATATAGACAACCTGCAACTCAGTTAAAAGGTCTGGCAATATTTTTATTGGAATAGTCTTATTAGAGCCGACTGTTAAGTTTTCAGCACCCGAAAATCAGAACCAGGTTTTCAAAAGAGCTCAGTTTCGTTTATGTACAGAAATGAAAGATTTTTTTAAAAAAATACACACAAATGAAAGTCAGATTTTTTTCTTAATTATTATTATAAAAGTAAAAAAGGGAGGCTCCCAGCACCTTCTGTTGGGATAATGTTTCAACACTGAATATCCTTCAGGATTTATGTCAAAAGGGCTCAGCATACAGAGAGTGGATCTCATTTGAAAAACTAGTTTCAGTTGAGCTTTGTGGAAAAAACAACCAAAGGCTGAACCTACAGAACTGATTGTAAAAGAGAATGAACATGCATTTCAATGGGTCTTAATAGTTTGCAAGTTGTATTTTAAAATAATTGTGTGCCTGGATTGGACACATGCAAGGTGTGTTACTACCTCCCTTCAAATTCAAGAGCATCCAAACAGCTGTTTTCACAGAAAATCACAATCTGATGCGACAATGTCTCCTAGGGGTGGGATACCCTAGGCTCGAGGGCCAAATGCTTCCCCTGACAAGGTTTAGTTAAATTTATTTTTTTAAATGGGGACCCTTTTGAGTCCCTAGATCCAGTTCAAAACACAAAAGCAGTGAAAAACTGAGTTCAGGTTAAGTGAGCAGAGACAAGGGCATGCACACAAGGATCGGTGATTGACCCATGGCACAGATCCATGTTCTGGACCTTCCTTTCCATAGATCCCTTACACACCCCTACCCTCAACTTCTTTGCAGCCATCAGAGCTTGTACTCATTTTTGAAGGGGCCCTCGATAGGAAAAGGATCCCCCACCCCTGAGGTACTAGGTAAGCATAGCATTTCCCCACCCCTGAAGTACCATGTAAGCACACAATCAAAGAAAACTTTTATTGGGCTCTTAGAAGTGCTCTGATAGTGCATCAAACTGGGTCAGATGATTTTTATATATATATATATATATATATATATATATATATATATACACACACACACACACACACACATTTGTGTGCATGTCAGCAATTGAATTCCTTCTTCAGATACCTATGCTTCCTCCTGCTATAATTAAAATATTAACCCAAGTTCTGTTCATAGTTAAGGATCCTCCCTTTGTCTCCAGCAACTGGGATTAGGATGCCCATACACAGTGTCATTCAAGTAGAACTTACTACTTTCAAAAGCTATACTTTGTGCATGGCATGAATGTTTTCAAAACTATTAAGAGCGAGCCCATCAACAAGCCTCCTTACCTGCTTCTTCCCAGGAACCTGCTACCCTACTGAAGAACCCAGAAGCAGTGTGTATATATAATATAATGTGATGCAACATGGACCATTTCCCACTTTAATTAATGTAAAATCACTAATTGTCACTTCTGGTACACACTAAATAGTCTAAATGATCAATTACATTGAAAGACTCTAAAAGTCCACTCAAATTATTTTGGTCACCAGTTATGTATTTTATAGAGGGGAATGGGGGGAGATATAAAAGTAAGTTAAGGTTAAAAAAAACAACCAAAACCAGCAAAAGCAAATATATTTGTTAAATAGTCTCCAAGCATCCTAACATTCCAGGTATGAACTGACATTTCATAGGAGGAAAGAGTCCCCTTCCTTCCAGGATGGATAGTACTATCCAAGTACTTATGCACCATAGTAGAGCATGGGAAAGTGGGGAATTGACAGGGAGGGGGAAATTTTAAAGATCATGTATTTATTTGCCACTACCAAAAAGTCAGGATACCAGGTTAGGAGACCCAATAGTCCAATACCCATGGCATAACTAATCCCATATTCTTAATTCCTTCATTATCTCAGATCCTTCTTTATCAATGAGTTTGTGTCTTTGTCTTTCAAAACACATCTGTCTTTTATATCCCTTACAGCCCTCTTCACTGGACATTTTATGTCAAACACTTTAACTAGACAACAATCCAAACTCATTTACATAGAAGGATCTGGTTATTCCAAATGTCTCCAGAATTGCCTCACCATACACCTCAATCACTTAATTATCCATAAAAGGTTTATAGTCTCGTTTCAAAGTGTCAAATTCATTTTATAGGCATCCCTTTAGTCCATAAGGAACAAAGGCTCAAACATTCAAACAATGATTTGTTACTCAGCAACTATGGTGCACCTCCAAGAGGGGAAGGGGGAAAAAACATTTAAAAACAGTAAGACGTTCTGTTAAAGTGATCACTTTCTAATCCGTAGACTATATATATAAAAGTAAATTTGATCTCTTTATTTTTATTCCCCCATCGCCTAGTAGGGGAAATGCACTGAACCAACACTAAATAACTTGAGGAAACATGTAAAAATAGCAGGCTAACATCTGTTGTATTCCTTCCCATAACACAGAGCCTCCTAATACAATAGCTTCTCTCTCTTTTTGTGATGCCTCTTTCAATGAAGCTTTAGAATACCGGGGTTAACCCCTTTCAGTGAACGGGCTTAAAAAAAAAAAAAAGGAGAAAGGCCCTCTCGCATATAAGATTCAACAAAAGGAGAGGCAACTGGTGCCTGGCATGTTAGTAGGTATATTCCCCCAGCCTCACGTGCAGCCCATGCTGCAGGCTTTTTGTCTGGAAGGGCTTCACAATGCTGGAAGGTGAACAGTGCACTGGGTGTTGTCCATCAAGCTAATGCTCTAAACAGACAAATCTTCGCTTTGTGGAGGCTTCTGAATCACATTATTGATTTTTAGCATCCCGCATTGTTACATTAAGCCACATGAATAGGGGCTGAGATTGAATGTCCAAGACTGGTGTCCCCCCCCCCATTAAACAGACATTAAACCACCTTAGAGATGCACATCAACATTTCGAGTCTTAAACTAGTAAAGCAGAGTTTTCTATTGATTTCAACCAGCTGAGGAATTTTGCAGAATGAGACTTAATGCAGCTTTGACTCATCTTCTGAAGCAGAAATGTGCAATTATTTAGAAAGTGGTGATGATTTTTAAAGATATGCAAAAAAAAAAAAAAAGAAGAGGGAGAACTCTAATTCTGAAATGGTGATTTTGCTACAAATATATTAAAATGTGCCAAAAATCCATCTTAGATGAACACTTTTTAAGTAGTCCAACGCACACACACACACAAAGTACAGGTATAGAACAATTCCTCCTCCAAGATTTTATTGCAAGTAGCACTCAGAAAAATTTGGCTCTTGGATAAAGGTGACAGCAAGCCATATAATTCCCTAACAGAAAACCTCACACTGAGCCTTTATTACATTTTCTTAAGGTCTATTGTTAAACTGAAGACTCCTTGTCTTTTCAAATTCCTTCATGTGAATGGATGAGGCAAGACATCTGCCAGGGTGCACTCACAGTTGCATGCAAATCAGAGATTTGGGGACACACACACACACACACACGCTGGCCCGGCTGCACCAGTCTCATGCCAGCCTCCATCGAGTGATCAAACTTCATTCCTGCACTTTTTCATGCATGCCTTCCCGGCAGTTTAATTTCTCTACCTGGCAAGCTAAATCAGTGCAGCAAGGAGATGTAAATGCAGAAAGGAAAAACTAGGGATAGGAGTTCTACGAATACAAAGGGGGGGGGGGGGGGGAGGAAGGGGAGAGACACTCAAGCAGCCAAGTGACCGATACACCACAGCGATAATGAAAGCCATCACAAATACTTTGAGAGGCTATAAAAGTATGTTATAATGATACCCCTACCCCTTTATTTTAAAATTCATACTAGAAAATGCAATTCCCCCTGGGTAGCAATGATGCAATATGAAGTCAGTATTCCTAGGACAATTGGATTGCCCTTTGCAACTTTCTTGGTGGTTTCACACAGTAGCCCCCCACCCCCCAAAAGCCCACATGTAGAATACGATCACGGGTGTGCTCATCTCCAGCCTCCACACAGCACAAAGAGTTTGCTACCCTAAATCCAACCATCAACCAAGCTGATCAGGATTTTCTTAAAGAAGGAGGAAGAAGAGGGAACACCCCCCCCGCCATCCCTTCACTCCCCTCTGCCAGCACAAAGGACACGAGCTGGCAAACTTTCCTGACTGGGGTGGATGAGGCTTGGCAGATGCTCCCTTAGGAGCTCCAAAGCGGGGGGGGGAAGAGCTATCTCCTTTGGGAAGCCACTCGTACCTATTCACACGTGCAGGAATCGCAGCCCTTTGTGTGGGTGGGTGAGGCAGGGATTGTGCAAGGCGAGCACTGCAGCTCGCTCTTTGGAACAACACACAGCCCCCTTCCAGTACAGAGAAACTGGGAGGAGAGTAGGGAATCTCACACCCATTTCTAGCACTGCGTGCACCCAGCTGCCAGGGACCTCTCCCCCAGCAACCCCCTTGAAGGGGAGTGACCACTTCCAGCCCAGGGCTGCTTGACCTTCTCTGACAAAGGCAGCTGAGGCTGCTCTGCCACTGGCCCCTTGGGGGGGGGGGGGCAGAGGAAGTGGAGAGGGTCCACTAGCTTCCTCCTCACGAACTTACCCCACCGCCACCCCCTCCGTCCAAATCCGAGGAAAGACTTACCCAGAGGGATGCTCAGCACAGGCGATCCCCCCCCACCCCTGCGGCGCGCTGCTTGCCCCCATTCATCAGCGGCTGCCCCTGGCCAGGAGGTATCCCCCCCATTCACTGGGGAAGGGGCTGAGGTCTGTTCTGGGCGCAGGATCCAGCCCGGGAGGGGAAAGGGGGAGGAGGCTGGATTGCAAAGGAGACACTTTGGCCAAAGAAGTGATGTTAGGGCTGCAGTTTCCACTCCCCACAAACGGGTGCTTCAATCCGTCTCCTCTTTTCCCCGTTGCTGCTGCTGCTCCTTGCTGCCTCCTCCCCAGCTCTGCTTTGTGCTGACTGCAGCCAGCGTGCACCTGGTGTAAGCAAAGCAGGTCAGCTGATGGGCTGCCGCCTGATTGGCTGCTCTCCCCTGTTCCCCCCCCCCCTTTTTCTCTCCATCCCTGCCTTTCACACTCCCTCACTCACACGCACCAGGGACCCAAGCGGGGCACCATCTGTAGGGGCTGGTAACAAAGGGGAAAGAGCCTGGCTGCTCAATGGGGCCAGTCAGGGTGCTCCTGCTGCTGCTGTGGGAACAAGGGGGGCTGCAACAGCAGCTCCCCCCGCCCTTCCCTTCTCACAGGGGCCCAGGGAGAGGGAGGGGAAACACTGCTGGGTTTTGTGGTGCAGACAATGAGGGAAAGGGCCTGGGAAGTGCAAAAAGAGGTGGGAGATGCTGTTGGGCAGCTCAGAGATAAACTACATAGTGGGGGAAAAGATCTATCTATCCATCCATCGCACTCCTTCTTGCCTAAGGCTCAGGTCATTTAGTATTTAGTTTTACTTCAAGAGTTGTAACTTGTGTTTGTTTTGTATTTTATGTCAAACACTTTACCTAGACAACAAGCTCAACTCATTTCCATGGAAGGCTCTGGTCATTCCAGATGTCGCCAGGATTGTCTAACATACACGTCGTTTTGTTTTTGTGTAGACTAGGGGTGGAGAACCAGGGACCACTTTGAAAATTAGTACAAGCTCCAAGGGCTGCATAGAAGTTGAGCCGAGGTGCTTAATAGACGGTGTCTATTTGATTACTTTGTAAAGTGCCAGGTACACTTTACTAAATTATTAAATGTTTGATAATAATAATAATAATAATAATGGGTGCACTCGGGGTGGTGGAAGGAAGAGATGGAGCAAATCATGGATCCTTGCTTTGGATCCATCCCCTGCCTCATAGACTTCAATGGATGGAGGCTGAGCCTGACTCGCGTTGGATTGAATGGCAAAGGATTGCCCTGAAAATTTTGTATTTGTTTCAGCGGTAGCCGTAACCCAATTTACCTGGAGACCAAAGGGGAAGGCAGTTCCAGCTGAGGTACAAGTAGTGTTTGTACTTTAGGGACATTTCCTTGCAAGAATGTAAGACAATATCAACTGAAATTGTGTTTATACATCTACAGGATGCTTAAATAAGAGCTTGTTAAGTTAGTTAAGAGAAATTTGGATCTGGCTTGAATTTTGGCCCTAACGTGCCTGAATTTTAAGGTTGGGGGGGGGAGGGGCACTGCCATGGAGCACCCACACATGTGGGGAGCTAAACAAATGGGCAGCTCCCAGCAGCCACCACACGTTTGGCTTCCCCTGCACGGCTCACTCTACGTTTCCTGTCATAGCTCATGATTGGCTAAGAGTGGGTGCGCCATGCTTTGCGGGAGTGTGGGTGCATCCATCTGCTCCACCTTCAGGTGGGTGGTTAGATCTGTGGATCCTGGGTGGCCATGCGGGGTAGCATTTTGTCTGAAAACACCCAACGGCCCATTTTGCATAGGCCGCGGTGGGTGGGCAGCGCGTGGGGGTGCGTTCCCATGGACCCCCACCTCCACCTATCTCCACGCACAGAGCATTGGGCATTGGTGATGGGTGTAGCCTATGGTGTTCCCGCAGGCGCCCCCCCCCTTCCCTACGGCGTTCCCACAGGCACCCCACACACACGTGTGTAAGGGGGGTGCCCGTGTAAGAAGGGCCTATGTTCAGGTGCCCATTTGCTCCCATTCACTATAGCTCTTCCTTTCTATAAAAATGATCTTATTCTCTCAGCCTGGGCCCTGAGACACTATCATTTCCCATCTCCACCATCTGCTTCTTTTTTCCACTTTGGAGTCCCAACTCTGTACACCCGACTCTGAACAGACAGAAGTCTGCGTGCCGATTAGCTGCTATTCCCATCACAAAATGTGTTGCTCTAAGTTCGTGCATGATTCTTTATTAGGAATGTGGTTAGAAGAGGCATTCAGAATCGTCAGACGCAAAGCATGCAATGCTGACTCTTCAGGCACTTCTGACCTTGGAATGACCCTAAATGGGCCAGACTGGAATATGACAGACAGAGGGTGTTTTTAGATAAGTGCCTCCCCACCCATCATTCAGGGCTGCATAGGGCACCAATGTCATGGGGAAAGGCTGGGTTACTCTCCCCATTCAAAGTGTCTCATCCTTTCAATACCATGTAGCACTCAAGTATGAGCAATCTGCATCACACTTGCATTTTGCTGGGACACCCAAGTCAAACTGGCCGCTACAGGTTTGGCAACATTGGGTACTTTTAGATGGGCTTGCTGCCCCAGCGCTGACTGGGCCAGCCCACTTCACCCCCGGTGGTCCATCCATCTAAACGTGCCCTGCCAGATGTGCAGGTGGAGCAGGCATGAAGTAGGCTGTACCTGCTCCGGAGAAGCGCCGCTAGCAGCACTCTGAACATCCTGGAGCGCTGCCGGCAGAGCAGGCTGGTGAAACCCAAGACACTGGCCCCAAGCAGAACAGTCTTGTCTGATGCATGGATCCACGCTGCTGCTCTGCTTCCAGCTGGCCGTTGCCCCAGGCAACACCATAGCATTGTAGACACTCTAGCCCACAACTCTATGGGGTGTGTGTGTGTGTGGCACTTCACGGGTGGCCTGTGGGCTGGGGAACCCACCAGGTCCATATGATCCGGACCCAGGGAGCAGGCGGACATGGGGGTGCACCCCTGGAGCAGCTCCGGAGGTGGGCAGTCCTGCATCCATCTGAAAATGACCATTGTGTTTTTTCGGTGAACCTGTTGATGTTCACCTCCCTCTAGTCTAAACTCAGAAATGCAGAATGCCCCTTTGATCTCTTCCCTAAGTCTAGCAAGTTTATTTATTTAAAACATTTGTACCCCGCCCCTCCTGTAAACAGCTCGGGGCGACTTCCAACAATATAAAACAGTTTAAAACAACCAACAGTTAAATACTTTTAAAACAGGGCCCCGGAAAACAATATCAACATTAAAACAATAGAACAGGGTAGGGGAGAAAAGCACAACCCTAACCCAATAAGTTGTAATAAAAGCAAAGAACCGGCTTTTAGTCTGGGACGATGGTGGGATCTGTTTATATAAATTTTATGTAGTTATCATTTTTGCATAACTCTATACATTGCGGAGTATATTTTACCCTCTGCTTCGCTAACCTGGGCAGCCTCCCTGGAGTCATTGGACCTACATGGCACAACAACAGAATGCATCACAATTTTTAAAAAAACAAAACCCAAATAAATAAATAAATAAACCAATAGATTACTTGCTTGACTTGTTGACCTGAATTCCAGATGGTATTTTTCCAAATAGTATTCGCCTGTTCAGATAGCTATCTGAATAAATATTCGCAATCAAAATGGAATTCACTTATTTGGTTTTTAAGATATTTCAGCTTAGTAACTTTGGTTATTTTGTATATTTCAGTTCAGATATTCATCAAAATGAAATATTCAAAAGAAAATGGGAACAACTAGCTGTTTGGACAGATCTGAAGTGGACAAATTGAACAAATATACCCATTTTTCAGATTCTTCATCTCAGCTCTCCCTACATTCCACTTTCAAAAAGGGATGTAGTGAAGTTCCTTTGTAAGTCAATTGGATTTAGATTCCTTAGTGCCTAAATCACTTCTTTTGAACATAGAATTTAGGCTTTTCAAACATCTTTCCCTATGTGCTTAGCACAAACTGGATGGAGTAACAGGATTGCTTTGTTACTAACTGTTGGTTTTGCCTAGGGCACAGGTGGAATTACTAATATGATGCTTTTTCAGAAACTGATTTAAAAAGAAAATCTGTAGCAAATGATAACAAGGAAAGCTCCCCCCCCCCCTCCTTTTTAAAAAACAAAATAAAAATTCAGGTAGCCAATATAATCTTGGTTTAATTATGTTCCAGGCTTGCAGGTTCCCTCTGAGGCAGTTAATATTTTCTAAAAGTCCAAAAGGTTATTTGGTCTGCATTAAAAGTGTGCTGAAATTTTTCAGATGTGAGCAAACTGAATGTTCAGAAGAGATACCCATAAATGACTTCCAGAATCTTGCTTCCTTTCCATAGCCTTCTGAATTCTCATCAGTCTGCATGTTATTTTGCTACCATCCATCACTGGTTATTGGTATAGAAATGATATAATAGTGGAAGCTTCCTTTGCAAAATCTTCAATACTGCAAACACCTTCTCTTACTGGTTCTTTTTTATTATTATTATTTATTTATTTTTAAATTTATTATCACTTGTTATTTATTTTAAATGGAATAAATGTAGTCTTTCTTTCTCAAAGTATTAGATGCATTCCGTTATTACACACCATTTACACAAAAATGACTTTTAGCTTTGCATATAAAGCAAAAATAGGCATTTCCAGCAGAAATCCCTGCAGATTTATAATATGCATTAATGTTTCTGGGATGGGGGTGGAATTCTATTTTTCTCGTATTCTATTTTTCACATCCCAGGCCATAATGTTTTCTGCTGTAAGGTTTGTCTCTATTTTAACTAATGGAGAAGCCCTCTGCATGTATGCACAACAGTCTAAACTAGCTGTTAAGTGTCTTGCTATAGGGGGAAAAGGCTGTCCCATATTTGATTTTCATGAACAACTAAGTGCTCACCTATCCATTCACAGGAGAATATGCAACTGTTGAAGTCTTTTGTTTTTTTAAATTAGGTGGACAACATGCACTCAAATCTGGGAAGACTCAAGTGAGGAGCTGGTGGAAGCGTGCAAAAGTCAGGTTTTGCACAAGAGCTTTCAGTTTTGGATTGGAAAGCCATATAGAGATGGTTTGTCTGTGTACCCCCTTCAGTGCTATGAATGTATTTATTTATTTGGTTTATATCCCACCCTATCCCCTGAGGCTCAGGGTGACTTACAATAAATACATAAAATGCAAATATAAAATAAAAAATTAAACCCCCACAAAACTAAAAACACCCCCTCACCTCCCCCCCAATCTATCCTTGCCCATTATGCCTGGCCAAATAAACTGCCTCCAGAAGACACACAAGCTATGACTCAGGCAAGCCTTCATCATTCTATCCATTGTCCATCGTATGTGTGGTCCCCGTTACTACAGTATTAGTGCACTTCCCAGTCTTGAATGTGTTATCCTCCCAACACACACTGGATACAGTCTACAAACCATTTACTCCAGATTAGCCCCACTCACTTCAGTGGAGCTACTTGAAGCAAGCGGTTCGACAAGGGAAGACAGCACTGTACTCTTATCCCCATTTTATGGATAGAAAGTTGCAACAGAGAGTGCCTGTGATCCTAACCTCCCTGCAGCATAATTGCATATTCGGTCATTTAGCCTAAGTAAGTTGTCAGCCTAAGCCTGAGGCAGACTCCTGTCAGAACCCAGGTGTCTTAAATCCCAGGCCCTTCACTGGCATATTTTATTTGTGCAGGTCCTGATGTAACACTTAGATTATGCTTAGTTACCCTTTAAAAATCTAGTACGACCCTATACTTTATGAAATAGTAAGGATGGAATTCTTGGTATTGCTGAGAACTGAGAGTGGCCAATAATGGCATTCTTGGTTCTAATCCGATAATACCGATAATTCTTGGGATTGACAATATTGGTTCTTTTGCATTGCTTTTTTCCCCTCAGATTTTTAACATTGTGGTTTCCCCCTTTGAAGTCAGTGGCAAAAACTACAGTGTTAAAGATCTGATACTTATAGATACAAAAGAACCGATAAAGGGAGCACTGAGAACTGATAAAACGGAGATTTTGCTCAAAGTCCCAACCCTATGAAATAGGTCACACAATTGGGTTCACCAAGCATAGCGGCCATCCACCCCAGCCCCGGACTGTGCCCCGCCCCTCACCATGACAGACAGCCATGGTGGCCAATGATGGCTGCCATGGCAGCCAATCATGGTGGAGGTGGCCTGGACTGGCAGACTGGCCCAGAGCCAGACATGCAGGCTCCTAGGGATGGGCGAACAGATCGTGGTTCGGGTTCGGCCGTTTGGTTTGGCTGCGTTCGTTTCGTCCGTTCAATTCGCCGTTCGGTTTGGTTCGTCGGTTCGAATGTTTGACCGTTCGGTGGTTCGGGTCGAATGTTGAGTTCGAATTCGGTATTCGGTTCAGTCGGGATCGGTTTGGTCTTTAGGTTGGTGCAATCGGGAACTGAAAATGACATTTAGATTTTGAAATAAAAGGAAAAAACTGAAAAACATATTTCTGACTATAACATTTTTGTTTCTTATTACATTTTGATGAAATTTAGGAAGATCGTACCCCCAATGGAGGGCACCAAGTGTACCAAAGTTCGGAATGATTAGATAAAGTAAACCGATTTCAGAAGCAATTAAATGTTGTGATTTTAAGAAAAGCTCCATACACATTCATTACTACAACTTCTTTAACTTGCATCCAATGTTCATGAAACTTGTGCATATTCCATCCCTCCATATGCTTAATATTTCTGCCAATTTTAGGGAAGAGTGGATAAAGGGTCCCAAGGGTATAAGACATTAACCTGAAAATACATTTCCAGCTGTTACATTTTGATATTCCATTCTGTTTACAGGATATTTGACAGGAATGTATCAAATACCGTTCCTGCTATTTCAGCAAATGTACAGGAGATTTTGATAAAGGGAACCACTTCTGTTGGCCAATTTGCATCACAAACCGATCTTATACCACAGTGACATAAGAGAATCCCAGGCATAGGCCCCTTCTCTACATTTGTTGTACAGGCATATAAAATTGAGACCCTTTATAATATCTCTCTGATATTTGGCAGAGATGATCATGAAAGTGAAATATATAGTCCTGCCAAATTTCATGTACACTGGTTGGACTACAAAGATGTTATAATCAGACATACATTTATTTGTTAATTGCTTATACCACCAAGACCTTTTGTCCAATCCTTCTGAAATTTGGCAAAGATAGTTACTATGGGAAGGGGTATAAACTGAACAAGTTTCACCTACATTAAATGTGAGGCAAAGACGTTACAGCTAAGAATGTATATGTAGAATATTGCAAAATACAATAATTCAACTGCTTCTGAAATCGGATTCCTGTATCCAATTGTTTTGAAAGTTGGTGCACATAACGAGTTTTATTGGAGGTAGAGGCTCTCCAAATTTCAGCCACATAGCTTAAAAAACAAAAAGGTTACAGCCGATAATGTGTTTTCCATTGAAACCAATGGAAATTCAATTCCGAACTCACCGAACGCATCCGAATTCGAGTTCGGTTTGAAGTTCGGTTCGGTTGACCGAACTGTTAGAGTTCGGTTCGAACTCCGAACTTCCGAATTCGAGTTCAGTTCGAACGTTCGGTTCGGTCGACCGAACTATTTGAGTTCGGTTCGGTCGACCGAACTTCCGAACTGCGTTCGCCCATCCCTACAGGCTCCAGGACGGCCTGCTTTGCCCTGGACTTTGCCCTGTTACCTCCACTAGTTGCTGAGGTGAGAGCCAAGGCTAGCCGCCAACATGACCCATGATACCTCGAGTCAACATCTGGTGACCTGGAACCACGCGTGACAGCGGCTTGTGGCGGAAACCAGGCCTAAGTGGGCTGCTGTCACTTCTGGTTTTACCTCATTAAGTTTATTCTGGTACTTAGTAGGGGTGTGCATGTCATTTTGGTTATTACAATAACGATAATGAAAATTGTTGTTTTCAGTATCGTGATTGCAATAACCAAAATGACAAATAATAATAACAAAAATAGAAACAAAAATGACTTCTTGTTTTTGAAATAATGGGGAAAAACTGAAAAATGTATTTTCGGCTATGGCCCTTTTTACACAGATGCTCAACAGCCATAAAATGGGTGTTACATTTTATTATACATGTTGCAGGGCACCACTGCAGCCAATCACCATGGGCCCTGTGCACACATGATGCCCAGTTCCTCTGGGTGGAGATGGGCATTGGTCGGTGGGTGGGGAGTATTTCCCTGGGTGGAGATGGGTGGGGGCATCTGTGTAAACGCCACTTCCGGTGGGTATTGGTGAGCGTTTGCTCCCGGCCAACACCCATCTCCACCCACACCCACCCACGGAGCAATGGATGCCACTGTAATGCGTATATTATATTAATAGTTTTCTTAATGTTAACTTTTCCTTGCCTGCCTGGGATGAATCCTGACTAATTTTTATGAATGAACTCGCCAATTATCACCCTTAATCTGGTAGCAAGTATTTTTGAAAGCAATTTGAAGTCTGTATTTAGTAAGGAGATGGGCCGGTAGCTACCACATTGATCTGCCTGTCTTCCTGCTTGTGAATTATAGTAATCAGAGCTTTGTAAAATTCTTGTGGCATCTACTTTTCTTTTAAAATATTATTGAATACCTCTGTGAGATGGGGTACCAGAATTGGTGAAAAAGCTTTATAAATCTCATTGGCTCATATAGGGAAAGCGGAGGTGGTGGCTAGAAGTCAAATGTTAGCCATCCTTCGTTTCTTTTCAGGGACGGGAAGAAAGAACTTAGAGGCCACAATTAAGGTCTGCGAGTCAAAAGTTAGAGCGTCCCTCCTGTACGGTGCAGAATTATGGGCTCCTCTGTCAGACAGAAATCTTAATGTAATTCAAACTCGATTTCTAAGTATACTAACCAAAATGCGTAATGGCACCCCGGCTCCTGCTGTAAGGCCTGAGGTGGGAATGAGAGCCTGGTCAGCTGTAGCCTGGGAACAAGCCTCTTTGTATTGGCTAAAGAGAAGCAAGGCCGTGCAGGATTCCCTGATGTGGTATGTTTTTCAGGTTACCTTTTCTAGTCCGTGGCATAAGATGGTTAAGGAGCACCTGGCTCCCCTGGGTTTCTCCCAGGCCTATTTGGAAACCAAGGACCTTCTTGCTGCAAGGCGAGAGGTCATCCAGAGATCTAGACATTAGTTATCAAGAGGAACTTGCTAAAATTGAGGGATCTCAACATATGGCTGGGTACCGTTCACTGGCCCCGCAGCGGAGCTTTATGGCTCATTATCTCTCTTCTATTGCCACCTTTCGAGAGAAGCATTTATTTTTCTGTGCAAGGACAAACGTCCTTGAAGGGTGTTTTCTAGGGATTCCGTTTGGGGATCGCCTGTGTCCTTATGACTCTCTCTCTCTGCAGAGTCTACTCATCACGTACTCTTTGAGTGTAGGCTGTATGACTCTCTGTGTCTAAGATTTTTGCAGTCTCTTATAGATAAATTTCTGGGAGGGTCGTATCAGTTTCTTACCCACATGGCCCTTTGTGATGCTCATTCAGAGGTTACATCTGATACTATGAAGTTTTTAGTTGTGGCCATGGAGATGAGGAAAAAGTTTCTTCTGTTTAGGCCTCTGGCAAACTCTGATTAATTTCTTTGTGCTCAATGCTGCCTTGAAAATGCTGTTTTTGGTTCTGGTTTTAGTTTATATTTTAAATGTTTAGAGTGATATGCTATACTTGGTATGCTGTGGTTTGTTCTATAGATCTGTTGCTTGTGCTGTGTGTTTTTGTATGTTTGTCTTGTCTGTGCAACTTGACAATGACCAATGGCCATGTCTAATAAACAATTTGAATTTGAATTTAAATTTGAGTGGTGGAATAGTAGGGGTGTGCAGTTTTGTGTTGTTTGCTTAGCTCCGAAAATGAATGAAGCCCCAGTTGTTTTCAGAGGTAAGATAATAACACCAAATGACTAAGCAAACAACAATCACTTGCTCTCCTTCATTGTCATTTCTAAGGCCGTTTTTAGACGAGTGCGCGGTGCGCTCGCTCGGGGTTTCAACACCCCCGCGAGGAGAGATTAGACGAGACATCGCCGGCAATTGCGCACATGACACGGCGACGGACATTCTTTTCAAGCCACGAACTGACCGGGAGTCTGATCGAGGTAGGTCATTCGCGGCTTGAAAAGAATGCGCGTCGCCGTGTCATGCACGCAATTGCCGGCAGCGTCTCATCTAATCTCTCCTCACGGGGTTTTTGAAACCCCGCGCGAGCGCAACGAGCGCTCGTCTAAAAACAGCCTATGTTTTCGTTTTATTTTTAAAAAAATAATACAAACATTTTTTTTAAACTGTGCATGTATAAAATAGCCACCAGGGCCATTCTGTGCATGAGCAGCTTTTTTCCAAAATGGTACCCATAGCATCGGGACTATTTTGGAAAAAGGCAGCCGTTCTGTGCATGTGTGGCTGTGCAGATTGGCTGCCCTTTTCCAAAATGGCACAGACGCTGCCAACACCATTTTGGAAAAGGCCTGCACATGCGCAGAATGGCCCCGGAAGCCATTTTGTACATTCATAGTGATTTATTTATTTATTTATTTATTTATATTTTTAATAAAATGAAAGGAAAAATGCGTGAAAACGGTACAGGGGTCTGCAAAACCCCCAAAACAAACAAGATTTTTGAAACAAATGGAAAAAAAGGTAACAAAAATGAATGAAATGTCTGCTGCACATCCCTGTGGAATAGCTACTGAGCACCCAATCAAACTTCTTAATTTTGAAAGTGGGTGGAATTGCCATCCTTTTGGAGACTGCCACACTCACTCACATGAAAATGGCGGAAGCATGACCATTTCAATTTATTGCCCCTTCAGTCTCCCAACAACACAGCACCCCTAGTACACACCTATGCTACCTGTGTTTCATACCATCCCTGGGCCCTGTTCTTTTTCATGACCATCAAGGGTCACTTTGCAGTGCAGTTGGTGTGGTTCTACTGGTAGGGCTGGGAGTTGGATTTGGAAAGGCCAAACAGAGTAGTACATCCACTAGATGTCACTGTCCCCAGCTCCAGAGGTGCTTTATTCATGCTGTTGCATACAGAGATTGGGTATGGTAGTTCCATGGCCCCCAAGAAGAATTTTCTTCCCCCAATTAGAGCAATAGAATCATAGAACTATAGGATTGGAAGGGACTTCCAAGAGGTCATCTACTCCAACCCTATGCTTCAAGGCAGGTGTTGGTGTTGATTTATAAAGCCCTATACGGTCTGGGCCCCTCATACCTTGGGGACCACCTCGCCTTCTGCGCCTCAGGGCGATCCCTGTGGTCTGCCAGGGGCGCCTTCCTGGAGGTCCCCCGGGTTAAACGGGGGGCTGATGGCTTTTCGCCGAGCCTGTAAGACCTGGCTGTTCGCCCAAGCCTTCGGAGGGGAGGGAGGGAGGGGAGGGGAGGGTAGAGGGGGGTGGGGTGGGGTGTTTAATTATATATATTTGATTATGTTTTTATGTGTTTTATTATTGTTGTATTTGTTGTAAGCTGCCCTGTGATGCCATAGGCATGGGGGGGCGGCCAATCAATATAAATAAAGAAATATAATCCTAGAGCATCACAGACCGTTGGTTATCCAGTCAGGTTTTGAAAACATACAAGGAGGAGGATCCCACAACCTCCTTGGGAAACAGATTCCACAGTCCAACAGTTCTTACAGTTTGGAAGTTTTTCCCGATATCTAACTGAAATCCACAATACTGCAATTTGGAAACATTCCCTCTTGTTCTTCCTTTTGTGATATTGGAGTTGCTTCCATTCACAACACCTTATTGTTCGGGCTGCACAACTGAGTAGGTATTAGGCCTTGAATGCTATTGCTAAGGGAGTATCACAAGATGTCTGGCATATGTGCCAACAGTTAATGGGTAAGGTAGCAATAGATGATACTTAGGAATGTGTAACCTAGATGGTGGGTTTTGTGGGCCCAATAAAACTTGTGGTTGTCCACGGAAGTTGGCCTCTTGCATGGAACCTGTGCCTTTAATACGGTGTCAGAGTAAGAGTTTTGATCTCTTCAGTCCTTTTGTTGTGGTGGTGCGAAGAGGCCCAATGAAATCCTGAGCAGCTGGAAGAAAAACCCCAATGCCCATGATGGTTCTAAGCCAAACACATGGCATCAGTTAGCAGAGATTTTGACTTGGGAAGACTTGGCAAGTGAGTGCAATTAATTCTGGCATAGATTCTGTAATTGATTATTGCCAGTTCAATAAGTCAATCCCCTATGCATCCCTCACTGAACTAGCAGCATGCAAATCACTGGGTTCTCAGAAACAAACATTATCCTTTTCAGTTATTTTTCCTTTTGAATGTCTATAATTATCTGTTGAAACGAGGTGTGGGATAGACCCGATGTTAGATTTTTGCAGGGTCTGCGCAATGGGCCTCCCGAGAGCACCCGCACGACCTCCAACCCCACTCTGTAAAAGGCCATCCAGGGAGGGTTCTTTGGTCCCTCCACTGGCTTCCTCTCCCCGTACTGTCCTCACCTACAGAGTCCTTCATGATCTTGCTCCTCCTGATTGTTCTGCCCTCATTCCTTACGTGTTCTCATTCAAGACTTTTTCTCCTCCTCTGCTACCAACCCCCACTTGTTCTTGACTGAGTCTCTGATCCCTTTACCATCTTTACATCTTCGCCCATGTTACCCCCTATTCATGGAAATTCCTCCCTGGACACATACACTCGGCTCCTTCCTTCCCTCCCAAACTTCAAATCCTTCCTAAAAGTATACCTCTCCCATCAGGCTTTCCCTAGCTCCTCAGCTCCATAGATTGCTCGCTCATGTTTCTCCCTACTCTCTGGAGACAGTGCGTTTCCATTTTTGTCCAAAATGTAACAGCCAGAGATGATGTAGTTCAGATAATATCTTTTATTAGACCAAATTCTGTTTGGTGAGAGCATACAAGCTTTCAGGCCACCCAGAGCCCTTTCCCCAGCATTCAAGGAATTAGAACTAACTATTTCTGAAAAAAATCGAAGGGTAAAGCCACACATGATGGCCAGCAGGCTGCCACATCCTGGGCAGCCCGGGTGGACAGGGTGCACGCCAGCCAGAGCACAAACCACGCATGCTCCCAGCCAGGCCAAGAGGAACACAGCCCGGGGACGGGGAGGATGCGGCCGGCTGCCCTCCGACCATGATGGGCAGCCATGGTGTCCAGACATGCAAGCTCCAGGACTGCTCACTTTGCCCCACTCAGTCGGCCCTAGCCTGGGCTCTTATTTCAGCTGGTTGCCGAGATGAGAGCCACAGCTAGCTGCCAACAGGACCCAGGATACCCGGGCCATGAACCAATCGTGACATCGGCTTGCATGCCTAAGCAGGCCACTCTCATGTCTGATTTTACCCTAAATGGAAAAACATTATTTGAATGATTGGGCTTTGTACCAAATTGATTCTTTACTTGCATGATACTTTATGTTGGTAAGAACAAACATGACTAGATTACCATTGGCCCAGTGTCAGGATCCAAAGGGGGATTTGGGCCAGAAGTGGGTGAAGATCCAGACTGAATCGGGCCAGGAGAGAGTCCTAGCAGGGCCCAAGGGGTCAGAGCAACCAACTACAGGAAGAGTAGCGTGAGCAGATGATCCACCAACGTTCCTGTGGCTGCAGGCCTGGCTTAGCAAATCAGGAAGATGGGAGGTGTGGCAGGGGCTGAAACCAGGAGGCTCAACTGGGCCAGGGCTAAGCTGACCCACAGAGCTACAGCAGCACCGTAGAGCCAAGCGCTGCATCAGAAGCCCCAGGCTGTAGTTTGAGTCTGCGTCTTGACACTCAGCTTCTAAGCTGTTTCTAGGAATTTATGTGCAAAATAGCAACCAAGTGCATAGTTGTGCTCGCCAGTTACAGTAGTAAAACAGCGCACAGCTAAATGTGCAACTTTCTATTTGAACTCCGTTATACGTGTGGAGATTGTAATTGCAGGCACAATTTTGGATTGTGCGATGACATACTTGCTTTGCATTGCAATGCCACATGCACAATTTCAAAAGAAAAACCTTTCTCGGTGTGTATGCTTAGTACGCCAGTAAGTGTGAGTGTTTAGTATGCCATGCCAGTCATCTAGATGCATAGGAGCCAAATGCAAGAATGTGTCTCCTGTCATGGCCTGTCCTTCTCTGCTTATAGTGTTTGTATTCTACAGGTGTTATTTCTGCAAAGATAGATATACTCTGTGAGGAAGATGACTGCCTGGCCAAAACATTGCTGCCTCTACTGAGGATAGCCTGATGCAGACAGATGCCTTCTTTGTTCTCTGAAAGAGCCAGGACATGAATGCATCCCAATTTCTTGCTTTAGAGCTGGGGTGAGGAATCTTTTCCCCTGCCGGGGGCCATCTTGAAAATTAGCACAAGCTCCGAGGGCCACATAGAAGTTGGGGGTGGAGTACTAGTGAAGTACATTCAAGAAAAGGAAGGTCCAGATCTTGGATCTGTGCCATGGATCTGTCCCCTAACCTTGTGTGCATGCCCTCATCTCCCATGCAGTCGGTCTTTCGCCTAGCTTATGGCACAGAGACAGCATTGGTGACCTTGGTCTATGACCTCCTAGTAGAGCTAGATAGGGGTCGTATGACCCTATTAGTTCTACTGGATTTATCAGCGGCTTTTGATACTATGAATCACGAGTTGTTGGTGACTCACCTGTGGGACCTGGCTGGGGTGGATGGAACCGTTTTAAATTGGTTCCGTTCTTACCTCACTGGCAGGTCACAGCGGGTGGTGCTAGGTGGCTGTACATCATCCCCATGGGCTCTCTTGTGTGGAGTCCCGCAGGGTTCCATTCTGTCCTCTCTCTTGTTCAATGTGTATATGAAGCCTCTCGAGGAGGTTGTGCGCCGCTGGGGAGTGCATTGTCATCAATATGCAGACGACATCCAACTGTATTTATCCTTTTCATCTGACACAGGTCCTGCCGTCCCTTTGCTGTCCCGGTGTTTTGCCGCTGTGGGGGGTTGGTTGAGGTCAAGCTGATTGAAGCTCAATCCCGATAAGATGGAGGTGATGTTGGTGGGTGGGGTCAATGATCTGGGGGAGGGGAATACTCCTGTCATTGGGGGCGTTCCCCCCCCCCATTGGTTCCATCTGTGCGGAGCCTAGGGGTGCTCCTGAATTCACAGCTACGCCTGGATTGTCCAGGTGTTGGCTGTGTCCAGGGGTGCCTTTCGCCAACTACATCTGGTGAAAAGGCTCCACCCATACGTTTCAGATTTGGATCTCGCCACCCTAATCCATGCATTTGTCTCCTCAAGACTAGACTGTTGCAATGCGCTCTATGTGGGGCTGCCCCTGGTGATGGTTCAGCTGGTGAAGCATGCATGGGGGCAGGCCGTAGGGAGCACATTACACTGGTGCGCCAAGCATTACACTGGGTGCCTATTGTCTTCCGTGCCTGATTCAAGGTGCTGGTTTTGACCTTTAAGGCCCTAAACAGCCTGGGCCCTGCTTACTTGAAAGACCGCCTCACCCCTGGGTCCCTGGATGGCCCCTGCAGTTGTCTGGGAGCGCCCTCCTGGAAGTCCCGCATTTCTGGTGGGTTTGAACAGACAGGCGGGCATTTTCGGTGGTCACGTGGGCGTTCTTGGTAATCACGCCGTCACTTTGGAATGCCCTCCCGGCGGAGATTCACCTCAGCCCAGATCTCCTTGCCTTCCAATGTAGCTGTAAGACCTGGCTCTTCCGTCAGGCATTTGGCGGGGGAGAAGGGGAGGGTGGGATGGATTAGAGGGTTTAGGGGGGTTGTTATTGCATTTGTCACTTTGATTTTATATTCTGCTGCTATGGTTTTATATTTTTCTATTTGTTTTGTGTTGTTGAATTTATTTTAATTGTGACTGTGACCCGTCCTGAGTCTCTACTCCCTTACCCTGAGTTCCGTTTTCCTGTGCTTAGGTGTAGGAACTGGATCCAGGGGCCACATAAAACTTTCCGCAGGCCACATTTGGCCCCTGGGCCTGAGGTTCCCCATCCTTATTGTAGAGAATCCTGCAACTAAGACCTAAAATGACCCGAGAGTGGTTTCCAAAACAGGTCCCTCATTTCAGACACATGTCCCACCCCGCATCTCTTATATATTATTCATTTTCAAGCTTTTCTTTTCAGTTTCTTCATCCTCTTCTTTCCACATGAAACTTGGTGCTAATCTTTCATAAAAGAGACGTTTTGAAAGCTCATCTCATCGTATCACCAAGGAATCCCACTGGCTTCTTAGAAAACCCGCACAGTTTTCCTTTTAAAAATAAAATGAAATGAAAAACTTTAATTGCAGCCCTATCATTTTCATCTGCTCGAAGAACAAAAGTCACAACAGACAGAGCATAAGCCCTTCTTTCCACTGGGTTTCCATTGCCTGCTGTTAGCTGAACATGCACGAGAGCATTTTTTTTGCAGTGACATGTACAGGAGGTGATTCATTACATTTCACCTCCAATAAAAGTCCACTTCTCAAATTTCATGGTATTATAGGGCAGGCTTCGTGATTTATTTGTGCAATTCCTAGATGGTGAGGCCACAGACAGGTCTCAGAGGCAGAGCTGCGGACTGAGGTAGCCTCTGTGTGTGTGTGTGTGTGTGTGTGTGTGTGTGTGTGTGTGTGTGTGTGTGTGTGTGTGTGTAGGTCCTTGCTTGGTCTCTGCCACCAGTGTCTGACTCTCAGCTAATTAAATATGGATACGACAGGCACAATCTCGCTCTCTCTCGTTGTTTTAAGACGGTCCTGCCTGGAAGGGTGCCACTACACATTTTTTAATCTGCGGTATTAAAAAAAAATAATGCAGGAGCGGCAATAACGCGCGAGAAGTCTCACCTAAAAGCCACCTGTGGTAATTTGAAAAGTCACGTGATGGTGCGCGCCGCTCGCCTAAAAGCTCCCTGAGATAAGTAGCTGCTAACATTTGTAAGAGCGAGGTCCATAACCTAGTTTTAGGACTAAGTTGTGTGAAAGTTCTGTCTCTTCAAACTCTTCATAGAGCTGAAGAGTTTGTTCTGCCTTCCCGGAGTACAGCTGTGGTTTTATCACTGACTGCGAAGATCTAGCACAGATTTTTGGCTGTATCGGCTCTTCACAGTCCATTCCAACTGCTCCCACTCTGCTGTCTGCTTATGCACAGGAATTCCTTTTTTACTGTTCATGCATAAGATGGTGCTTTCTTGCTTAGGCCTGAAATGAGAAATCTTGGCAAGTGCTGTTTCTGTCAGAAGCAGGGCACTCACCTCCATTCACACGATGTGGAAACTTATCGGCTTTCCCACTGGTTTGGCCACTGTTTTTCCGCTGTTTTTGCTCTGCTCTGTCTGACTCTTTATCCTGCTGAGCCACTATTTCCTATACCTACGGTCTGTTTACCCTTATCCTTGCCACATGTACCTGCCTGCTGTCATTCTCATCGTAACCAAGCTAAGTACGTGCACCTGAGACCTTGCATCTTCATGAATGGGTATTTTCAGACGTTACGGGGCCGCTTGGCCCCGTACTGAAAACAACCCTTTCATTCCCTGCCGGGGTCACCCCGTCACGCCATATCAGACATGCCGGGGGGATCC
>QEPC01000704.1:265145-292228 GCA_003113815.1 Sphenodon punctatus
TGTAGGAGTTAGCTTAGTGATAGAGATAGCGTTAGTGATTTAGTTTTAGTGTTTGTAGGAGTAGGTCTGTGTACTTATTAGATAATCCATTTAGTTCATAGCATTTAGAATAGTTAATAGCTGTTAGATTTAGTGTAGACAGATATATATAATATTAGATTAAAAAATAAATTTTAAAAAACATATAAAAACCAAAAAAACACATAAAAAACAAAAGAAAACCATATAAAACCCAATAAAAAACCAAAAAACCATATAAAAAACAAAAAAAAAACCATAACAACACTTCCCGAATGGTCAAATCGAACAGCCGAAATTCCTAACCGAACGGCCTGGTCAGACGACCGAACCGAACGTAGCCGAACCCGAACTCGGCGAATGAGCCGAACGGACAAACCGAATGGACGAACCGAACGTAGCCGAACCGAACTGCCGAACGGAACACAGCCGAACTGAACGGCTGAACCTGAACGGCGATCTGTTCGCCCATCCCTATCAGACTATCAGAGACGAGATTATGTGGCAAAGGGACAAATGGATTTACTTAAAGTGCAGAAGTAGGGGCTTAACTACAGTAGCTTTGTCAATGGTTTCAATGTGTGGAGGCTACTCAGAGGGAGGTGATGGTGAATACTATAGGGCTGAAACTCAATTGTGGTTTTTTTCTTGATTCTCATTGAGAATCAAACTTCTAGGCTCAATTTCCGTGAGAATTGAGAAATGAAAAAAGCTCCAGTTCTTGACTCTTTCTCAATCAAGATTTTTTTTCTTGATTTACTTACCATGCCAAATCTCACATCCCACATCTGTCTGGTCTCTCTTTCTCTCTCTCTCCTTTTCTGCAGCCACCAACTTCACACCGGGGGAAGAAAGACAAGAAAAGCAACTGCATGTGCAAAATGGCCACCGGGCTATTCTGCACATGCACATCCCTTTTTCTAAATGGCACCAGCAGTGAAGGGCTGAGCATGCGCAGAACGGCCCAACGGCCATTTGTACATGCGCAGTTTGTTCCTTTTTAAACGAGTCTCATGAGATTCTTGCACCGTTAGCACGATCTTCTTGAGATCTCGTTAAGGGTTCTCAATTCTTGCGAGCTTCTCATTTCAGCCCTAAAGGTGAGTTGTGGGGAAATGCACAATAGTTGCCTACATAATGCACTTTTTAATGGCAATACTGGAAAAAATAAATCAGTCTCTATCAATAAATAATGACCTCAGTAGAGTGTAGCCAAGTGGAAATGAGTCCTGGTTCAGAAGATGGAATGGGACCCCTGCTGGGGGCACCCCACTCCAATGTGCACATGCGCTCTACATACATGTGGGTCACATAGGCTTGGGGGTTCAGGTGCGGCTATGCCTGCTGCACCTATTAAAGCTGTGCACCTGAACCTCAGTGGTCATGATCCACAAACCACTTAATCCTGAATAGTCCCGTTGAAACTTACAAGGCCTAAATTGGTCTATTCCAGTGGATATGGTTTGTGGATTGTGACCAATGGGAATCAGGCCCAAATTATGACTTAGGGTGTCTTTAGACATAACGTCAATGGATGTCTGAATGTGTGTTTTGACCTTGATATGAACACCGGTTTGACCCTGTGTTCACCATGTGGCGCTGCTTAGACACACAGCCCATCTTGGGGCAAATTGGTGTTTTGCTCACCACCTGAACTCAGCACGCCAGCGTTGCCGCCTCATCCCCCATGTTGTACCTGCTAACAAACCACACAATATCATTAGACACAACATTGGCCACGTGGTCAGCCAAAACACGCAAATTGTCCTTGAGATGCAATGGTGTTCACATTGTGTGTTCAATGGATCGTCAAATCGATGTTGGGATTTTTAGGGTTCACTCCTTACACACAATGGCCAAACACGTGCTTAGGGGTTTTGACACTCAATCTTTGATATGTCTAAAGATGCCCTTAGAGACTTGCCTTCCAAATAAATTAGCTTTGATCTAAGATTCTGGAGGTTAAAGGGCCCCCTGTACTCAGAACTCAGACCTCTCTTGGGATATTGTGTTCAGCTTGGGGCTCCACATTTCCAAAAGGGTGATGACAAACTGGGAAGGATTCAGAGGAGAGCAAGGAAGATGATCCAGCCAGGATCTAAAAGGCAAGTCCTATGAAGAAAGGCTGACAGAACTGGGCATGCTTATTTTAGAGGAAAGAAGATTAAGGGTAAACATGGTAACTGGTAAAGGTAAACATGGTAACATGGCCCTTTTCACACGGACACTCCAACACTGATAAAATGGGTGTTCCATTTTATTATACATGTTGCAGGGCACCCATAGAGCACACCTGCAGCCCTGCAAGATGTATAATAAAATGTATAATAAAATGGAACACCCATTTTATCAGTGTTAGAGTGTCTGTGTGAAAAGGGCCCATTTCCAAATATCGAAAAGGTTGCCACAAAAAAGAGGGAGTGTTTTTGTTCTTTGTTGTCACTGAGTACAGGATGAGGATTAACAAGTTTAAATTCAAGACCTGCCCACAGAGCCTTGTCCTGCTCACTATTTGTGCTCAGATACCAGCTGCTGTTTGGGGATCCCGCCTTCGTGCCTTAAGTCGGTGGGCAATCGGATTTTTGCAGTAGCAGGTCCCTCAGTGTAGAACTCCCACCCGCCAGATGTTCATCTCAGTTCCTTCCTCCTCAACCTTTAAAAAGCACCTGAAGACTTATTTATTCTCTGAGTGATTTTAGAATCCGCTGTTGGTTTTCCCTCAATTTATTTATTTTTAATTAATGAATTTTGATTTATATCCCACCCTTTCCCATAGACTCATGGTGGCTTACAATAGAAAAATATAAAATCTAGTAAGGTCAAATAAAATCCCATTAAAACCACCCCACCCTCCAAACTCTATCCCTTCCTGCTAAAAACCCAGCCAAGTACAAAGTCTTTCATTGCCTTCTGAAGATGCTCAGCCTCAGGCTTTGGCAAACATCCAGGGGAAGGGAGTTTCATAGCTGTCAACATATTTTGTCCTCTCTCTTTACCTTCCCCTTTTAAATTATTTTAAAAAGACTATATTGTTTTATTTGGGGTGAGAACAAATGAAAATGTAGCCCACAGTAGCCTGCGAGTCACCTGCTTGTCAATTCAGTGGCTGCCAGATGTTTGCCCATTTCTTCCTTGGGGTGGGCGGGCAGCTGCTTCCAGAGACATGTTGTCTGGAGAAGGTTGGGAATCAGCTGTTTGGTGGGCTGGGTGAATGCTCTCCTCTAGGCCCCCCAATCAGCTGTTTGGTGGCAGCTTCTCTTGGGGGCCTAATCCTACTGTGTTGCAGGAGCCCAGGAGTCCTCTCCCATGTGGAGAGCTCCTTGGCTGACCTGAACGGTGGAAGGACTTGTGACGGCAGTCTCCCCCCCACTCCCTGCCCATATTCACCTGCCGGTGGGACTGCTCATTTGAGTGCCCCTCCCCAATGACCCACAGTGTGGTGACTGCAGCGGTCATCCTCAGGGTGCCAAGGGGAACCAGCTTGCCCTTGTCTCGTTTGTTTTCACCCATTGTTTTATAGTACTGCATTTTACAATTGGGAAGTGTGTTGTGTGCCATTTGGCATGGGGGGGAGCTATCAAAACAGAGTGATTATTATTTATTTTATTATTATTATTGTTGTTGTTGTTATTATTGTTTGTTGTTGTTTGTTTGTTTTGTTTTTTGTTGTAAGTAGGTTTAGGTTAAAAAGGTCGGGGGGGAATGTCCTGACTGTTAGAACAGTTGAGTGATTTCAGTTCCTAGAGAGCCTGTGGAATCGCCTTTCCCTGGAGATCTTCAAGAAAAGACTGGGAAAGTATCTGTCAGGGATGCTTTAGGCCAGGGATGGGGGAACCTTTTCCCTCCCGGGAGCCATTTTGAAAGCTTGCACAAGCTCCGAGGGCCGCACAGAAGTAGGGGCGGGGGTGCTTAAGGGAAGGAGGGTCCAAATCATGGATAGGTGCCATGGAAGGGTCCCCTGTCCTTGTTTGCATGTCCTCATCCCTGCTCCCTTCCCTTGAGCTCAGTTTTTCAGTGATTGGAGGCAAGAACTGGATCCAAGGGCCAGATCAAGGAAGTGGAAAGGGGCCACATAAACATTTCCCATGGGCCGCATGAGGTTCCCCAGGCCTGAGGTTCCCCATTCCTGCTTTAAGCTCAGAGTATCCTGTCTCAGAGCATGGGATTGGACTAGATGACCTTTAAGGTCCCTCCCAACTCTTCTGTTCTAGGATTCTATGGTAATGACTGTGGAATGAAATTACTTCATATTTTGGGACATAAGTCCTAATAATTCCTAAACAGAGAGTTATGTAAGAAAAGAATTATGGCTAGACATGTGTTCTGGGGGAGTGTAACACTCCGATACATTTTTTTCCCCTTTCTCAAATATTCTGCAACTTTAAAAAAAAAATCCAATCCAAATGTTTAAAAGTCTGAAAATGAAGCTAAAGAATCCGCCAGTCTCTGTTGCTATTTACACTTTTGTTGTTCCATCCTCACCGAGATCAACCAGCTTCATAGTCTCAAATTTGCGCCCCCTCCCCCCCCCCAATTTGTATAAAGCATATAGGAAATTATTAAATTGACATATCCTTTTGTTTTTAAAAATCCTAGTTCATCTAAAGTCAACTACATCCATCAAACTAAACACTTTATAGTATGAGGGTTCATATTCTTAATTAGAGATGGGAAAACTGAGGCATAGAAAGGTGGGGAAAGTGGGATTGTTGGCTAATTCTGCTCCCCTTGGAGCCATTGGGCAGAATACTGCACTCCTTCAGTCAACATTCCCATTGATTTTCTGGGAGTCACATCTGAGTAGGAAGTGCAAGCTCAGTTCTCCCTTATGTGCAGGAGGCTGGTGACTCATAATGACAATAGGGGCCTAGCAGCATGGTGGGGCCCTTTCACAAAGACTAATGGGACCCACAACAGAAGTGGTCTAGTCTTTCCCGAGCACCGGCTTGAGGGACATAACCCGAAATGGATAAGAACAGAGCCTGTGTGGTCTTTTAACCCAGAGCAGAAGGAAATACAGAGCATCAAAGCACTATCCATTTAAGAATCTGACAACAAAAATATGTATCCCTTCAGCCATAATAATTTTAAACAATGGTTCATCTTTCTACACCTCCTGACTGTACATTCAGTACAAATTGCCTGTCAGTGACATGTTCTTGGGTAGGTCACATATGACTTTAAAAAGCCTGCCCCTAGGAAATGATTTTGTGTCTTAACCTCTGTGCCTTTTCTTCAGGTTTCTACTAAATTGATAGATGCATTCTTTAAAAATAGCTGTTACTGGGGAAAAACAAACAAAAAAACACAATGTCCCCCCGCTCACCCCCCCTGCCCCGAAGCTTAAATTCTATCAAATTCTATCAAACAAAAACAACATAAACTTTATCAGAGTACTGTGCCTCTGGGATGATAAGGGTTAAAGCTTTATTAAAAGGGACAGAAAATTTGAAATCCAGTCAGTGCTATTTATTTATTTAGAGTATACATACCAGCCAAGCCAAACTAATGTGTTCTGGATTGAGAAACTCAGTACACTAAGCCTCACAGACAGACTGATAAAGGGGGGAAGACCTCTCAAATGATGGTGGACTCGATTCCAGAGCCCCCGCGCCATGCAATTGGTACGTGCACATCCCGTGTGCAAGCCATGTGCGCATTGCGCATACCAGGGCCGGTCTTACAAATTGCGGGACCCTGGGCGAAGACAAAATGTGGGGCCCCACAGGCCCTGTCCATGCCCCACACACAAATGCACCGGGCCCAGGGGCCAGGCCCCCCACACAAATGCACCGGGCCCAGGGGCCAGGCCCCACACACAAATAATTATTATTATAAGCACTTGTATAGTGCCAGCTGGCGCTTTACAGAGCAATGAGATGAACGCGGTCCCTGCAAATGCTCCGGTCCCAGGGGCCAGGCCTCACACACCGTGACGCCAGCAGCCCATGGGCCAGGCCCCACCCACCGTTAGGCCAGCGGCCCAGGGACCAGGCCCCACACACCACAAGGCCAGCGGCCCAGGGGCCAGGCCCCACCCACCACGAGGCCCTCTCCCCGCCCGGCCGCTCCACCACGCACCACCAGGTCCCACGCTCCCCCCCGCCCCCGGTCGCTAGGCTTCACCTACTCACAGAGGAGGTCTCGTGGGGACGATGAGCAATTGCCCATCATCACCCATTGGGACCTTCTTGTCATGAAAGAACAGAACATTCAAAACACCCCTGCACAAAACTGCCCAATCTTGCAGTTGCCTCAACAACACTTCATGATCAGCTGTGTCAAAGGCGGTGAACAAAGCAAATACAAAGAAGCACTTGTTTCCCACTTCCTTTGTAGTTCTGAATATTTCTTTCACTTTGTGTTCATTTATCTAGTTATTTCATTTATTCAGGACTTTGTATTATTTTTTTAATTCTGTGCAGTATTTTTGTACTTTATCCACTTTGACTGTAATCAGGGACCTGTGTTTTCTCCATTTCTTCCAATGGAGAAAACACAGTGAGCACAGGTCGCCGGTGGTAGTATTTAGTGTTAAATAGTTACGCCAAAATAAACCAAGAACTCAATACTGAAATACAAAAGTAATCCAATAAATAAACATGATTCGCTCCCCTGGTTTCTAGGGCTCAGTTCTCAGCTGGTTCCCTTCCTTTCTCTCTAACTGCTCCTTCAATGTCTCTCTTCCTGCTACTCCTCCGCAGCATTTCCTTTCCCAGTTGGGGGTCCCAAAGGCTCTGCTCTTGGCCCTTTTCTCTTCTCCCTTTACACTCTTTCCCTGAGCAAACTTATTGAATCTCATGGCTTCTAGCATCTCCTGTATGCTGACGAGGCTCACCTCTTTCTCTCCAACCCCATGCTCTCCCCCTCCATCCAGTCTCGCATCACCAACTGTCTCTCGGCTTCAATGTATCACAGTTATCTCATGCTTCATATAGCCAAGACTGATCTCCTCATCTTCCCCCTTACGATTGTACGGTGCCAGGAACACTGCTGGTGCTATATTGTGATTGTTGAAGTAGTAATATAGAAAGTAACCAAATAAACAAAGTTGTAAATCATCTGTGGATGATGGCAAAGCTGAATTTAGATATTCATTTGTAGAAATGAATACTCAAATTATCTTCATGAATATGACAAATCATATTTCTTTCAGCCCTACTCTGTTGCCATCTGCATTCACAGTTCAAGAGCCCCATAGGACCTGATTGAACTTGGAGGCAACACAGGGTGATTTCAGACGTTACGGGGCCCATTGGCCCCGTACCGAAATCAACCCATTCATTCCCCGCCGGGGTCATCCCATCACGCCGCAACAGACGTGCCGGGGGGATCCCTGTGGGGAATCTGGGAGGGGGCGGGGCCGCACAGTGCAACATGCGGCCGCACGGCCCCGCCCCCTCCATGCTCCCGCCGCCCGCCCTCTTGGGAGATGGGTGGGCGGCGGGGCCAATGCGGCCGCCGCGTCGGGCCGGATTTGCCACTGCCCGGGATCCCGCCGGTGATCCCAGGCCGTGGCGCCCGGCCAGACGTTACTTTTTTTTGGTCCCTGCTGGGGATCTCTTTGACCATGCTTCCCGGGACATTCCCCCGGCTAGCCCGGGAAGCGTGGTTCAAATTGACCCCATGTGCGGATTGACCGTGGCGAACATCTGGCAGCCGCCAAACAAACGTTCGAGACATATTGACCACAGGTGGGTATTCACCGTGGTTCACTGTGATCTCGTAACGTCTGAAAATACCCACACACACTCTCACCTGTGTCGATGCAATTTAGAAATATCCACAAATGATATGGCAGGTCAAAACCTTGCAAGTGTTTGAAGGGTCCTTTACAAAATGGTAGTTTATCAAAGGTGAGAAGGGCCATTCTGTTTGCAAAAACATTAGGAAGAAATCAGGAAGAACAGTGACTACAGTGGATGTTGAAGCTGATGACAGCATTTTGAATTGGTGTTACTTGTGTTATAACAGTGTCCAGAGCCCCAGAATGGAGCCAAGTCTCCTTGGTGCTGTGTGCTAAACTTTCAGTTCCTCCTGGAGCTGTGGCAGTAGAATCTGGAAAAGGTAAATGATAAACTAAAGATTCAAACCTGGACCTTGTAATGGGCTAAAGTTATGATTTGTTTCACTTTTTGATTTAAAAAAAAAAATGTAAATAGTGTACTATAAAAATAAAAGATAAATCAATAATAAAAAGAATCTCAACATATTATCCATTTCCCATTAACATTATCTAGAGAAACCAACTTAAACTAACATGTTATTCTAGTATCGCCGTAGATCCAATACTTATACCTTGACCATGTTTATTATAATTACTTAGACAAAAAACCTTCAGTTTAAGAAGCTTGTTAAGGCGGCATTACAAATTATACTCAAACGTTAACATGACAGTAAATTGTATGTTAAGGCAACTTTATTAAATATCAGACCAATCTGTACATTTTTCTTTTCTTATTCATTAATAAAAAAATTATGATAACTGAAATTAAGCTGCATATGTGTGGTATGGTGACTGAACAATACTTATACATGATAAGGAATGTATACAGTTTAATTTCAGTTGTCATAATTGTTTGGGGTAATTTGCTCCTCTTTTGAAATTTAATAGTTTTAACAAATAGTTAATACTTATTTATTTTTTATTTCTTATTTATTTATTTGCATTTATTGGCCACCCCCTCATGCCCACGGCATCCCGGGACAGCTTACAGCAAATAAAACAACAATAAAAACACATAAAACATAATGTCAGAAATAAAATGATTAAAAAAGAATAATCCCCCCAACAATCTACCATTTACCATAAAACCCCTCCCCAACCCCCCCCCCAGCCTATCCTACCCACCCACCCTCCCCTCCGAAGGCCTGGGCGAACAGTCAGGTCTTACAGGCTTGACAAAATGCCATAAGATCTGGGACCAGGAAGGCTTCCTCCGTGAGGGAGTTCCAAAGTCGTGGCCCGGCCACCGAGAATGCCCTCTCCATTGTGGCCCCCCATTTAACACAGAGGACCTCCAAGAAGACGCCCCTGGCAGACCGCAGGGATCGCTCTGAAGTGTGGAGGGTGAGGCGGTTTCCAAGATATGAGGGGTCCAGACTGTAGAGGGCTTTATAAATCAACACCAACACATTGAATCTGGCTCGGTGCACTATAGGCAGCCAGTGCAGAGTACAGGGCTCAGGTGTTATATGCTCCCACCACCTCGTCCCTGTGAGGAGACAGGCTTCCACATGCTGCACCAGCTGCAGCCTCTGAACCAGAGCCAAGGGAAGCCCCACGTAGAGCGCGTTGCAGTAGTCTAGCCTCGAGGTGAAGAAGGCATGAATAAGAGTGGCCAGGTCAGGCCCGGAAATGTATGGGCACAGCCTCCGTACTAGATACAGCTGGCGGAAGGCGGCTTTAGCCACTGCCTCCACCTGCCGATCCAGACAGAGGCCTGAATCCAAAACCACCCCCAGACTCCAAACCTGTTGGGCTACAGTAGGGAAGACCCCCCCACCAGAGGAGCTGGCACCTCCCTCACCCTTCCCACCACCATCACCTCTGTCTTATCGGGATTGAGCTTTAGTCTGTTCTGCCGCATCCAATCTGCCATGGCTTCCAAACATTGGGAAAGCAATGAGACGGCAGGGCCTGGGTCAGTTGAAAATGAAAGGTACAGCTGAGTATCATCAGCATATTGGTGACATCGCACCCCGAACCCTCTCATGACGACCTCCCCCAGGGGCTGCATATACACATTAAACAAAAGCGGAGACAGGATCGAACCCTCAATTAATCCTTAATTAACTATCAGTATTAACTATTAACTTAATAGTTAATACTAATTGTTAAATAGTTAATCATTTTAACTTGATAGTTTTCTTAATGCATAAGCTGGCCCCAGACACAAGAACACTGCAGGTGCACACAGGTGCTCACCCATCCCCCTACATCCCCCACATAGAGCAACTTGTTTTTTCACAGGAAAGGCAACAACAAGAGTGGTGAGGAACTTACCTCCCCCCCCCCCCCTTGCTGGAATAGCTTTGCCGAGGGGTTTGGAGGCCGTGTCCCCCTGGGGAAGAGGCGGTGAGAAACAGGGGGATTTTCATCCCGTGATTGGCCACCACTATCCCAGCTGACATCAAGGGAGTGGGGTAGGGGCATGCTGACTTCCAGGTTGCCCCTACAAGGGCCAGGGGTGCTTGATGGCCTGCATGCAGTGAGACCATCATGCAGCCCAGCCCGAGCCCCTATCCAGATGGAATGGAAAGACAACAACAAGAGTAGTGAGGAACGTTCCCCCCCCTCCTGCTGGAATATCTTTGTGGAGGGGTTTGGAGACTGTGTCCCCCTGGGGAAGAGGCGGTGAGAGACAGAGGGGATTTTCATCCTGTGATTGGCCACCACTATCCCAGCTGACATCAAGGGGGTGGGGTAGGGGCATGCTGACTTCCGGGTGGCCCCTACAAGGGCCAGGGGCGCCCGTCGGCCATGCTGGGGGCACGTGCTGAAGGGGCACGGCCAAAGGGGCACGGCCCTTTGGCGTGGCCCTTCGTCTGGGGTTGGGGAGGGACCTTAATATAATTAAGGTTTGGTGGGCTGGGGAATTGAGGAAGAGGGGTTTGTGTTTTTTTGATGGTTGGTTATGTTCAAGGTTGGGAGGTGATGATTGAGGAGGGTGGGTCTGTTCCTCACTATTCTAATTTGTATAATTTGAATTGACTTGGTAATTTTTTGTTAAATGCATAGGATATTGTGGAAGGTATTCCCTGTCCTCCCAGTGAGAGCGGGAGGTGGGATGAGTGGAGGATTCCTCTCCCTGGTGGCAGCAGGAGGGGTGGGTGGGTTGTTATGATGAGATAAATTGTCATGTTGCATTGTGATCATTTTTTTGTTTGGTCCGTATTGGACATTACTATTGTTAGTTACTGTAAATTTTGTTGTATTTTTCTTTGCTTTGATTGTGAGCTGCCTGGAGTCTCCTTGGCAAGAGAATGCGGGGTACAAATTAAAAGTGAAAATGAAAAATGAAATAACTAGTTCATTTGTGCCCCCGCTGCCCATATAATCAATTCACTCTGCCCCCAACCCCATAACCATTTTATTTGTGCCCTCGGGGCAGCATGAATTGATTATATGGGGGGCGCAAATGAACTGGTTATGGGGTGGGGGGTTTAAAGACGGTATTCCTGTTAGCAATAACTTCATAAAGAAGAGTTAGTGAAATAGCAGCCATAATAATATCAGAACCATATTTACAGATTTTCCAAGATAGAACAGATATTGCTTTACAGCCTAAATTCCTACCTAAGATAGTATAAGTAAGACAGTTGTGAGAATGTGGCCCCTTTTACATGGGCCTCTCCCACCCATGAGCATGCATATTTCTGCGTGTTTATGGGTGGGGGAGCCCTGTGTGAATGACATGGCGCGTGCAGTGAATGGGAGTGCGTTCACGCGCCTGCCTAACACGCATCCCCACTCACTCCCATCTCGTCCCCACGCACAGAGCAACCGAGGAAAACAGTGATTGCTCCATGGGTGCAGATGAGTGGAATGGGCGTGAGTGCGGATACGTGTGTGGCCATTTGCATACCCCACCCATGCACCGGCGCGCCCACAGACCCACCACCTGGCGGAACTGTGTAAAAACAGCCTGTGAGGAGCCACTCAAAGAAGAACAGAAGGTTGCTGCCTTGTAAACAAGGTTCTTCGAGATGGCTCCAAACATTCTCACAACACCCGCCCTTCCGGCCCCGCATGGAATTTTCTTATATTCCTAGACAGGGTTGGAAGATAATGTCATTCTGAGGGGGAGAGTGATTTTTATACTAGAGGAGCACAAGACCATCACATGGTCTATTATTTGAATATGGTGAGAATGCACAACCCAGTTGTGAGAATGTTGGGCTCCATCTCTTAAGAACCTTATTTACAAGGCAACAACCTTCTGATCATTCACATGGGGAGGAGTTGTTTGTAAACAAACAGCTTTATCTCCCAGTCCTATCAGTGTCCAGCTGCTGCAGCACTACTAACAGGCAGAGGCAGGGGAGGGATGGGAAACACCCCCCCCCGAACGTCATTGCTTGTAATCACAGAACACATGTGTTGCTGGAGGAAAGCTAGAATGGTCGCCAACCAGAAGTTTTTGCTGTACTGACTCCCATTCAACAGCATAGGTGCTGTTCAATGAGAGTTTGCTACCGCCTTAACTATACGGCCATGACTGTGGCCCTATAACTTATAAATTTGGACCATTTTTTTTTCCAAACAAATTTTTCTTTATACGGCCTTCTTTAAATCTTAGGATATTTGTCAAAATTCAGCCTAGCCTCAATGTTAGGCAATGACATAACAATGGGCCATGAGAGAATCTGCCCAGTCTCATCTATCAAAGAATCTACACAAGGGAATAAATATCTAGTGTGGGAGGAAAAGCTTTGCTTTTAGAGAGAGGGTTTTGTACATGGTAGAACTCATTTGAGAGGAGGTGTGGGGCCAACACATTAAGGGAAAGGCTGTGATTAGTGATGAACTGAACAGTTAAAAAAAATCATGAGTATTTTTGAGTTTCCGAGGATTGACAATGAGTGTTTGACCAGCTCTGAGTAACTCGGCCGAATACTCAATACTTGGTACTCGGTAAAATAAAATGGAGTACTGAATATTTTCTGAGTACCAAGTTCTCTTCTATAGGACCAGGAAAAGCCCCATATGTTGTAGGAGAAGTTCCGTATGTTGCCCATCTGAGGATTTACCCAAGTACTGAGTATTGGGCTGATTTCTTGGTTACTTGGTACTCTGTAAAACCGAGTCAAATGCCGAGATTCTCGGTAAAAAATGAGTAATTTCGAATACCGACCTTCAGCACTAGCTGTGATCAAGCATTGACAGGAAGACTGGTAAGATAACAAGCTTGGTTTACAAGAGAGGTTGTTTACACAACGCAATAAATACAGGTTTATGCAAATTATGTCTACCATTCCAAAGTGTCTTGTCTCTCATTGTCCTTCATTTCAGCAACAAAAACAACTTAAATATTAACAGGGTAATGTGCATCTGGGATGATAAGAGTTAAAGCTTTATTTAAAGGAGCAGTCAATTTGAAATATATCCGGCGTTATTTATTTAGAGTATACACACCAGCCAAGCCAAACCAGTCCTTCATTTCTGGATCGGGGGGAGGGGAGGAGTATGGTGGATTGAAAAAAAATATATTTATGATGTACTTTTATTGTGATTTCTTGACAACTGGTCAGTTGTTGTGACTCATATAGTGCTGTGAATATTCATTCACTGTTCCTTTTGGCTTTACTGATACCTGTTTGTATGCAATGCACAGAGAGTGGTCTTCAAGTCCAGTAGAATTATAAAATGTAAGGAAAAAAGAGCTTTTCAATTGGCTTTTTGAACCATTTCACAGACTACTAGACTGCCGTGCCCACATCGGGGTGGTGGCAGTGGTGGGGCATTCTGTGCGTTCATGCAGTGGTGTTTCTGAGGGCAAATAGGATGGGGCCAAATATCTCCCACATCACAAATTTCAAACCTGAGGTCTGTGTTTGAGGAACTTCACTGATTTAATCTCTGTTTTCATATGTACAACACATTGGCTTTGGAGGTTTGTGGATTTTTAATCTAATGGATCTAGCTTTGATGTTTCAGACATATTATCTTCTAGTCTCATCCTTTGCCCCAGACTTTGGCAGGATGAACACATCCATAACTGGGAAGTCTAAGCTGTTTGACCTTTTTTATTATGAAAGAGAATGAACAAATATAATTAAGAAGAGAGGAAACGTCCATATCTCTGGCAAAGTCGCTCATTCTAATTCCCTTTTCTATGGTCACAGAAGCCTTTGGGCACACATCTCAGTAAGTGCTACATTATGCTTAACTGCACTTACTTCCCAAAGTTGCTCTGTGGCAAAATAGAACATTTGTGCAACATACCCATAAAAATGAGAGATATTTGGTTGTGCCATGAATGCTGACACTTTTCCATTTTGAAAACGTCTACAGCTGCAGAGCGATTGATCTACCGAGGGAAGAAACCATTTAAGTGTACATTTTAACCCTCTGCTCCCACCCCCACAAACTGTGTTTGTAATGGTAGCATTTTTCAGACCTTTGAAAATGAATGCTTTCTTGATATGCATTTCCCGGGGGGACGAGACGGCTTTCCGTCCTGCCTCTCTGAAGGTGAAAGAGCTCTGTTTTCATTTACTATTTATGAGATGTGCATTCATATTACTGAATGACCATGAGATTCTAGGCACTTAAGAACCTGAAAATGAGAAGATGCTCATTATTTTTTAATGTAAAGAGGATGACTATAAACTTTGCAAGCTGATAGACAGCCACAGATATTGGCCTAACCGCAGAAAATATATACCGAGGCTCTTCATTTAAGAAGCTGGTAAGCTAGACACAACTTTTTACCCTTCAGATTGTTTGGTATAGAAAAGCAATATTTATTAAGAATAACAACTGGTGGGGATTTTCTTTTTTTATCATTGAGCATGATTCACAGGAAACTAGTAAGCTCTTTTGTGTGAATGGTGACTGAGCCATATACTCAGGTAATGCCAAAATGTCCTTTCCTCATGCAGAGTTATATCTCTTCCCTTGTCCTTGCAGGAGGGGAGAGATTGTATTTATGCAACCAAGGTTTTCATAATCCTAAGGAGAAGCAGTCAAGTAAATGTAACCCAATTATCTGATATCTAAAATTAAATAGTTAAGTACGGGGGTCCAATTCAACACACATTAAAGTTCATGGCTTGATTTCAACAGGGATTGGGCAAGGCACTGTCTCAGAATTTCATTTATGGGTTCAGACTCTTGATATATCAAACCCAGAACCCTGCCTCAGGCAGTGGACACTACTTGGTCTTTGTGGGATTGGAGGAACAAACTTTATCATGTGCCTAGCTATTTGTGTTACGGCAGTCTATTGCCTAGGTCAAGGTGAATGATATTCGATACACGGAACCAAGTAAGGTAGAGATCCAGAAAACTGCACCAAGACTTGTTATTGTTACCATGAATCCTGTTTTATTGTATTTCTGCTCTGTTTCCTTAGCACTAGAGGCCAGCCTAAAGTTATGGGTTTCTGTTGCCTAGGGTTCTAGATGACCAGGGGATAAAAGGGGCACTCAGTAAGAATAAGGCCATTGCAGAAAAGCTGAATGAATTCTTTGCTTCGGTCTTCGTTGGCAAAGGTTGTTGGGGAGATGCCCACGTCAGAACTGTTCTTTGTAATTGATGAATCAGAAGAGCTGTCACAGATCTATGTGACTCTGGAGAGTGGTTCTAGAGTAAATTGATAAACTAAATAGTAACAAATCACCGGGACCAGATGGTATACACCTCAGAGTTCTGAAGGAACTCAAATACAAAATTGCAGACCTACCACTGGTAATTTGTAACCTATCGCTAAAATCTGCACTGTAGCTGAGGACTGGAGGGTACTGAATGTAACACTAATATGTAAAAGGGGCTCCAGAGGTGATCCTGGAAATGACAGACCAGTGAACCTGACATCTGTGCCTGGCAAAATGGTAGAAACTATTGATAAACATGGTTTAATGGGGAAGAGTCAACATGGATTTAGCAAAGGGAAGTTGTGCCTCACTAATCTACTGGAATTTTTTGAGGGTGTGAACAAGCATGTGGAGAAGGTGGAGCCAGTCAATGTACTTTCAATTTTCAGAAAGCATTTGATGTGGTCCTTCATGAGAGATTCCTGAGGAAATTTAAAAAATCATGGGATAGGAGGCAGTGTCCTATAGTGGATTTGGTTAATGGTTAAAGGATAGGAAACAAAGAGTAGGACT
The DNA here is from genome assembly GCA_003113815.1 of Sphenodon punctatus. Lineage (NCBI taxonomy): Eukaryota > Metazoa > Chordata > Lepidosauria > Sphenodontia > Sphenodontidae > Sphenodon > Sphenodon punctatus. The sequence continues at coordinate 280,998 of QEPC01000704.1, forward strand.
AAGTGGTCAGTTTTCACAATGGAGAGAAATAAATAGTGGAGTGCCCCAGGGATCTGTACTGGGACCAGTGTTGTTTAACGTATTCATTAATGATCTGGAAGGGGGAGTAAGGAGTCAGGGGATCAAATTTGCAGATGACACCAAGTTCTTCAAGTTTGTTGAAACACGAATGGACTGTGAAGAATTGAAGGGGGATCTTGCGAGACTGGATGACTGGGCATCTCCATGAAACTAACAGGTAGCAGATTTAAAACAAATAAAAGAAACAAAACAAATTTTAAAAAGTATTTTTTCATTCAACACACAGTTAAATAGTGAGATTTGTTGCCAGAAGATGTGGTCAAGACCAGTAGTATAACTGGGTTTAAGAAAGGGTTGGATAAGTTTCTGGAGGATAGGTCCATTAGCAGCTATTAGCTGGGTAGGTTTGTGGAATGTAACCTCTTAGTGGGGCCATTCTCAAGCCCCATGGATCCTGTGCACACGTGCATGTGTACGGCTTCTGCATGGCACAACATGCCTGCAATGGAGGTCTGTGTGGTTTGTGCGCAGCTGCGCACGCACACGGCTGCGCATGGAATCAGCAGGTCTTGGGATCGGCCCTAGGTTGGGAGCTGGGAGTGAACAACAGGGAATGGATTGCCCTATAGGGACCTGTTGAGTACCTTCTCCAAGCGACCGAGATTGGCCACTGTTGGAGACAGGTGTTGGGCTTGATGGACCATTGCTTGGTCTGACCCAGTATGACACTTCTTATCTTCTTATGTTTTTTAGTCCTTTTGGCGGTATGTCCCTGAGAAGTGGCTACAATGTGGTTGGATGTCCAGATAAGTAGTATTGTTGTAATCTACCCAGTATGCATGGCGCCCATTCATGTTTGGGTAACTAATTAAAAAATCTTCCTGAAAGGAAGCAAAGAATTCTGATACATTTATCATACCCCTTTAATAAGGCACCATGAATGAAATTAAATTTCCCAGCTAAGTTCCATAAAAGCATCTCCTGCTTTTTCCTGACTATATGGCCCATGCTAATACTAGCTGAACAGCTTGCTAATAAACACAGGTGATGGAGAACACACTTCCCACGCGAGTGCAGTCAATAATCCTGAACATTTTCAAGCCCGTGCCTCTGTTTATGGTATTTGGAGTCTGGTTGCCATGTTGGTCCTGAGAAGGTGAAAAAAAAGAGAGCAAATCAGGGGCACAACTACCTGGGTCCCCTTGTAAGGGACTGAACTACGGTGGCCTCGAACTAGGGTAGCCATACCTCCTCTTTAAAAGAGGATGCTTACGAAAAATACATGGGGCAGGGCTGAATCGGTTCCAGTGCAGCCCTGCACTATGTATTTTTCATAAATATCCTTTTAAACGGGAGGTATGGCCACCCTAGCCTGCACTTCAGGGGGCCCTTGGAAGTGGCCTGAGCATTGCTAGGAAATTTTCAGAGTGGGCAGCGGAGGGAGCAGCACCAACTGTTTGCAAAATGGCTGAGAAGCATGTAGGGCAAAGGACCCTGCCAAGAAGGAAGTTTTCAGAGTGGGCAGGGATGGTCTTGTGCTGGCTCTGCTGACTCTTCAAACTTCCTTCCTGGTGGGCTTGCTGCCACTCTAAGGCAGCACCACAACCTTTGCGGAAGGAGACAGAGGCTGGCTAGGAGCTTTGGGGCGGGGGGGGGGGGGAGGAGGCACCTCTTAGGAAGACCCCATCTCCCTGCCCTGGAAAGGATCCACAATCGAAACAGGATACTGGACCCACCACAGCCTTGATATGCTCCTGGGATGAAGAGACTGACCGGGTGACACCCTCCATTCTGTTGTGGAGACTTTAAAGCTTCACAGAGCTCTGCTCCAGTCAGGAATGAAAAGGTTACAGCTGACCCTGAACTAGATAATATAGAGTATTATCATTAGCATGCAGAGGATTTTAGCCTCTTCAAGTGAATAGTCATTAGTTACAAGCCTGAAGGTGGACATTTGAAATGAAGTGGTCACTTAGCATTTAGAGGAGAAGGAGACACGGGGCTAAAGACTGTTGCAGCGAGTCATGAGGTCAATGTCTCTGCTTAGCCCTTATTTTCAGTATTGAGCAGAGCAGGGACAGTGAACCCATTCTGGAGGAATAGACAGTGCCCTGTCAGCTCACCAGCCTCCCACTGCCACCTCGGTTGCTTCTGGCATGGGCCAGAATGAAGCTGGTGCATGTGCAGAAGGCTACTCTGTCCCTCTCCCTTCTCCATGGGCTGCCTTTGTTACAGCCATGCAGGCGGCAGGGTGCAGCACAGAGAAGACTCCCCTGGGCTCTGCTGAACCCGCGTGGCCTGGCAAACACCTGGATGAACAAAGAAGTCTTACATCTCCTCCAGAAGATGAACAGGCTCTGGACTTAGGCAAACCCCCAAGGGGAGGGAATTCCATAATTGTGGGGCAGCAACCGAGAATGTCTCCCTGCGTACCCTCCTTGTAGCAACTTCATGGGCAGTTGGCACTCACAAGAGTGCACCCTCGGCTGACCCCAGAGCTTGCGCCAGGACATAGGGAACGTGGTGGGGCCCAAAGCATTTAGGGCTTGATAGGTTAAAACCAGCAGCTTGAAGTGGGCCTGGAAAGCTATTGGCAGCCAGTGCAGGCTCCGGAGCACTGGTGTCATGTGCCCTCGGCAACCCATCTTCAATAGAAGGTGGGCCGCTGTGTTCTGCACTAACTGCGGCTTCTGAACAGTCTTCAAGTGCAGCCACATGTAGAGCACATTGCAGTAGCCTAGTCTTGAGGTTATGAAGGCATGGATGACAGCGGCCAGATCTGAATTGGATAGAAAAGGTCGCAGCCTTTTTATCAGATGAAGTTGAGTTGGTAAAAAGTGGTCCTGGCCACCACCACAACCTGACAATCCAGGTGCAGCAGTGGATCTAAAAGTCCCCCAAGGCTGTGAACCTGAGTGATCAAGAGAGGCTGGACCTTGTCGATAACAGGGATTCCCACATCCTCCAGGCCACAAGATCGGCCAACTGTCATCATTTCGGTCTTGTCTGGATTCAGCTTCAATTGGATCACCTGCGTCCAGTCCCCAATGGCAGCCAGGCACTGGATAAGCATCGAGACTGCAGGACCTGGGTCAGATGAAAAGGAGAGAGAGACCTGCGTTTCATTCTCATATTGATGGCACCTCACTCCAAATCTCTGAACGAACTTGCCCAGGGTCCTCAGATATACATTGAACAGGAGTGGGGACAAGCTGGAACCCTGTGGAACTCCACAGGGAGCTTCTGAAGGGATGGTGAGCCACCGCCCATCACCACCCTTTGGGTTCTCCCAGAAGGAATGTGAAGAACCACTCCAGAATGGTCCTATGACCGCAGCCAGTTCCCGCAGCCATGTCAACAACAACCCATGGACAACAGTATCAAAGGCTGCCAAAAGATCTAACAAAATCAACAGGTTGTCAATTTCCAAATGGAGATCTTCAACCAGGGCCACAAGCACAGTCTCAGTGCCATCCCCAGGACGAAAACTTGACTGACATGGGTCCAGGAAACTGATAGCATTGAGATGCACCTGGAGCCTCAAGGCAACCACCCATTCAATAACTGTCCCTAAAAAGGGGAGGTTAGAGACAAGGCGATAGCTGGCAGGGGAGTCAACATCAAGAGATGGTTTCTTGAGCAGAGGATGGACGACTGCTGTCTTGAGGCTGTCAGACACCCTGCCCTCCCTAAGGGAGGTATATACAACCCCAGCCAGCAATGCCTCCATTGTCTCCCGGCTAGCTTTCACCATCCAGAATGGAAATGAATCTAATTCACAACTGGTCGCCTGCACCCCTCCAAGCACATCCTCTGCATCTGTGGGGGAGATTAAATGAAGCTGATCCAAGTAAACCAGGCAAGACCTGGTTCCCTCAACCCCAAATTCTGACTCTGCACTCAAACTGGTAGTGCCCAAGTCAAGCCAAATATGAACGACTTTGTCTGCAAAGTAGGTGACAAACTCGTCACAGCAGCAGCCAGTGACTCTAACTCCAGGTGGAGACAAGGATGTGCCATCATAGCTATGGGCTTAATGAGGACCACGCCTGATATAAAATCTAGGCTATATGATAAGAACATAAGTGTCATACTGGGTCAGACTAGGACTGAAACAAAGTCTTTGGAAAACTTCGGAATTTGCCAAATATTAAGGTATTCAGTTCAGAAAGGCCAAATTCGGAAGTTCCGAGAACCAAGGCTGTTATTCAGAAAAGTTCGGAAACCCCTGTGCACATAAGGGGCTGGTGGACAGTTGAGCTTCCCTTCTTCTAGAAATGAAACTTTGTGCCATATTTGGTAGGAGGTGACAATTGAATGATGGTAAGCCTGATGGTATGTTTTGATTGGCTGGCCAAGTCAGATGGTCAGGTGTTGAACTGGCTGACAGGGCAAAATAAAAGTGTCTGCACTGCAGCCATTTTGTCCATTCTCTTTGGTGAATTTGGCTGCGCTGCATGCTACAGTGCTGCTGGATCTGTACGTAATCTGCTGGGGTGGGGAGGGAGAGAGGGGTGCCTGGCCTGGCCTGGCCTGGCCTGGTATGGTTTGGCCTATCCTGTCCTGTCCATAGGGCCAATGCTGGGAGGTGGGGGTTACGTTACCCTTTACCATGCCATGAAATTGTTTTTTAAAAATAAATAAATAAAATAATTGGGTGTCACATTGCTGCCTGCTGCTTGGTTGGCACTTGGCAACCATGAAGATGGATCTTTCTGCCTGATTCCACTTCCCAAGTTTGCTTGGTCTGTTAAAGTTACCATTGCAACAATGCCATGCCAAGGAAGAAGGTGCCCCTGGAGGGGGAGGGGTGTGAATGTCTGGTTTCTTAATTTTGTCACTGCTGCAGGGGTCTGGGCTTGCTGGCTTTTTTTGGTGGGATTTATTTCTCCATGCAGTTGCAGACTGTTTTGCAAGGTTTGTTGTATTCTTCTTGAGCAAATGTCCCTTGCTAGCTTGCATTTTTGTGCACTGCTTGGTTGGCATAATGATAAGGTGGTTGCACTCAGTGCTGATGGTGGGCCATGCTGTGGGTATACTACTGGGTTGGTTTTTTTTTGGGGGGGGGGATTATTTCTGCATGCAGTTGCACTTTTGGGGGCTTGTCTTCTGGAGTGATTGTCTCACTCTTGCTAGCCTGCTTTTCTGGGTAGTGCTTTTCTGGGAAGTGCTTTGGCTGTGGGTTCAAGATGTTTGCAACAACTTTCTGAAGTTTTCCAACATTCTGCGCTTCGGTCTCCGAAGTCCGAAGCTTCGGCAAGAACACTGAATTCCCTCCGAGTACTCGGACCAAGTATTCGGAACTTCGAAAATCAGTCTGAATACCCAGAAGTACTATTCAGTTTAGACCTAGGTCAGACCAATGGCCCATTAAATTCCAGCATCCATTCTCTGGCAGTGGCTATTCTTAGTCACTACGGAGAAGTACCCAACAGATCATAATGGAGCCAACCATTCCCTACTGTTCACTCCCAGCTCCCGACAGTCAGAGGTTACATGCCTGCAACTTACTTGACTCATAGTCATTAATGTATGTATCCTCCATCGTAGAGGCTCACTCTTCTCCCTCTCCCTGCATTCCAGAGAGCCAGGGCATGGTGCTAGAGTGAACTAGTGGTGACACAAATAGGAGTTTTTGTATTCATCAATTTTATTCTCATTTTCGAATAGTCCTCTGAGTTTCAGAATAACATCTGCAACCAAAATGGATATTCATATCTACTCTATTCGTTATTTTGTTTTGGTTATCTAAATCATTTCTACATTTTGATTACTCCATTTTGGCTATTGCATATGTACAAAAGTGCCAATAGCCCTGATGCAAAGAAACCAAAATTTCAAAATGGCCAAATTAACGGAAACAAAATAACCGAAATGTATATATGACAAAGAGGGAAACTGACAGAGTTTGGAACAGAATTGAATAGGTTGAATTAATTGGATACTAAATTCACGTGGAACATTCATTTATTTTCTAGTGTGGACCACCACTGCTTCAAAGGGAACTGCCCGATCGTGGAATAGAAGGCAGGGTGGGTCAATGCTATTTAAACAGTCACACCTTGCTGTGTTTTTCACCCCTGACATGATATGTGAAGGGTTTCCACCTTCTCCCAGGCTTTGACCCACAGGGAGTGGGGCCACATTAGAAAGGGAGCAGGAGAGCCTTTTTGCCTTGCCCTTTCTGATGAGACTGCACCCTGACACCCAATAAAGTCCTGATTTGTCTGGGCTATCCAGGCATTGATGGGTTAAAAGTCCAGAGGCTCCAGGTCACATCTAACCCTAGATACTCGTCCCAGGGAAGCAGAAGTCTATTTTAACAGCTTTCCTGGAATGCAGGGCAAAGAAGAATGATGACTCTCTACTAGGAGTGAGTTCACATTGTAGCTATAATACCCACAATCCCTCCGTATTCAGCTTAGACTCAACAGTACAACCACTTGGGGGTGAGTTGTGTCACCTTCTGCTGCTGTTGGGCTTTGGAGTCTTCCTCCCACCACAACCCAATGAACTGAGAACAACATCAAGCCCTGGGTGTTTGCTTCGGGGGGTGAGGTGGAATGCCCAGTGTAGGCACTATTCTGGATGCCTAAGCCTGAGAGAGGAAGGTCCCCTCACCCTACCAGCTCGGTATTGCCTATAAAGCAGTGCATTTGCATGGGTGTGTGTGTGTGTGTGTGTGTGCCTCTGGTTAGCATCTCTGTCATAGCGCTACAATATGCACCACCAAAAGCACCCTTTAGTATTGCTCTTTGATAGTAACAGAGGTGACAGATGATCGCCTGGTTGGACAAGACAAGAGAGAAGTAGACTCTGCTGTTAATGTTTTAAGCAGACTAGAGATTTGGGGTGAGAATGGTTTAGTGGGGTGGGTGTGGAATACAACCATGACCCCTCTGTGAGATGGGGAGGTACAGGCTTTTGTGATGGATGCTCTCCTGAGGTGAGAGATGTGGGAGTGGGTTGGGCTTGGGAACCCCTTTGTGTGAGAGGCAAGGGAATGGGAGTGGGTGGGATGGGAAGAAGGGTGGTTTTTTGGAGCTCAAAAGTGTACACACACTCACCCTATAGAGTGGAAATAGGTAGCATGTTTGCTGCCCACAGACAACACCAGCCATTTTGAACAGTCTGTAGGGTGCCTGATCAGTATCCAAGTACCAAGTCGGGCACCCGATTATTCAAAACATGAGGTAGTGCCATTACCAAATTACTAATTTTCCATGTTACTGACTGATTATGGTAAGAGAAAACCAGAAAATCAGTACTAGAAACTGGAAATTCAGTTCAGAAGTCAGTAAATATTATTATTTTTATTGTTAAAAAGTTATATGCCACCCCCTCCTGCTATAAGCATCTCGGGGCGGCTAACAACATTTAAAAATACATAATAAAGTAATAGGTAACAGAACTTGGTAAATTGGTACCAGAATTAATTGGTAAATTGAGTAGCTGTCATGTGCTAATTGGGTACCGATTAGTTCCCAATATTACTAGGTTGGGCACCATACTTTTGATAGGGATACCCATTTTTCAGGTACTCATTTCAGTTCTACTCACCAACAGAAGTTAGTGCAATAAAAGGTATCCTCTTAATTGCCTTTTTCTCTTCTATTTCTGGGTTGAGTTGGAAGGACTGGAGTCCTCTGTATGCTGAGCTGACAGCAGTTCTCCTCAGGTAGAATCAACATTCCTTTTCTCTAGTGCCGTTCTGAAGAACAGCATCAACTTTTCTGGGCTCTGTTGGCCTCCCTTCTTTTCCTCTCCAACTAGTCCGTTGGGTAAGTGAATTCCCCATGCTCTTACTTGATGGACACATAGAACAGTAGATTGTACACATGCATTATATAAACTTTGACATCCTATGTTTTGATTGATTAGCCTAGCACCATTCTGTGATATATACTGTATATTTCTCATGTTGCAGATGGTGATACCAAGGACTTGTCTTTCCCTCTGCCTAGTTAGATTATCAACGCTGTCAGCAAGCAATCAAGGCTGCTTTTACACAAGCGGGTCACAGTCATGCGACCTGCTTGCGCGATTTTATCCCACGAGGTGGGATTAGATCTGACGATGGATGCAATCACGCGCATTAAAGGCGGTTGCACATTGTTTGCCGACCGCGAATTAAATACCTTACACATCGAGGTATTTAATTTCACAACTTTGCTCCCCCCTACCTCTCTGCACTTATCGCCCTCCATACTCCAGCCCATGCACTTCGCTCCTCCTCTGTCCCTTCTCTCACCCTTCCACGCCTTCCCTGCTCCCCTAACCGCCTTCATCCCTTCTCACTTGCTGCCCCTCATGCCTGGAACTCCCTCCCTGTCCACATCCGCCTTGCCCCCTCCCTTCATACCTTCAAATCTCTCCTTAAAACTCACCTCTTTCGCTCTGCTCTGTCTGACTCTTTATCCTGCTGAGCCACTATATCCAATACCTATGGTCTGTTTTCCCTTATCCTTGCCACATGGACCTGCCTGCTGTCATTCTCATCGTAACCAAGCCAAGTACGTGCACTTGAGACCTCGCATCTTCATGAATGTTAGACCCCTTGTCTCTCCCTCTGTTCCCCTTCCTAAGTCTCTCCCCAAGCTCCTGTCTCTCAGATTGAAAGCCCTAGGGGCAGGGACCATGTCTATTTTATTACTTTGTAAAGTGCCAGGTACATTGCTGGCGCTATATAAATGTTTGTTAATAATAATAATAATAAATAATTTCCAGTTGGTAAACAATGCGCGACCACCTTTAATGTGCGTGATCACACCCATCGTCATGTCTAATCTCGCCTTGTGGGATTTTGAAAAATTACATGAGCGGTTCACGTGACTGCGACCTGTTCGTGTAAAAGCAGCCCAAGTTAAAGAATCAGGTGACATGTGAATGAAATGCATTTCATACTCCTGAACCTGGATTGCACCTCATGAACATGTGAAAGAGAGAGCAAGTTATTGGGGACAATAATAAATTAAGTGAAAATGGAAGAATGCCACACTTTTCCTGGAGATGGGGACAAAGTAATTCAGATGAGAAGTTTTCTTGGACCAGCCTGCGCTGGTGAGAGTATGCAAGCTTTTGGCCTGAAAACATCCATGTCCTCAGCAACATAAATTAATCCAATAAAAGTTATCATCAAACTACTTTGTATTTCTCTCTTACATTTGGGTCTAACACAGCAAACAAACTCTCTAAACCAGAAGTTCTCAACAATTTTTGGGCTCAGGCACACCTACACTTTAACAATATTTTAATGGCTCACCCATGTTAATCAATTAATATGCATGACATAACCAACCTGAATATAACATTGAAAGCTTTCCTTCCTTATAATCAGAAATGAAAGTATTGGGTATTAACTGGACTAGTAAATTATCCATTACACTTATCATATTAAATAAATATTTAATTTAGTATCCACTATGAGAGCTCCAGAGTGGCCTTGAAAGGTCATGGTCTACTGAACCCCTACAATTACTCAAAGTTTCAGGCAGACCTGAGGCAAAGTTGTGGAATTCATTTCTGAAAGATATTGTTCAGGCCAGCAGCGTAGCAGGCTTCAAAAGGGGACTGGATGAATATCTGAAAAAACTAGGTCTATTAAAGTCTACTAGTTGGGATGGTGAAGGGTACAAGACCCTTGACTGTTGGAAGCTATGGGAGGATGGCAGGAATGGATTACTCCACTGTACAGTTGAAATGGGTACCTGATTTGGTACCTGTGAACACCTGCATTTTTGGGTACCATTTGGGTATCCAAATCAGTACCCAAATACCGTTTGAGAGTACCCAAAGTAGTGACAACTGGTATACTGAAATATGAACAACTGGTATAAAAAAAACCCTATACTACCTGAAAAACCAAAATAATACCCGGAAAATTTCCCCAATACTGGGGAAAAAATCCAGGACACAATGTGGTATAAAATTGGTATTTTGGTATACCATTTGTTGACATTTTGGGTGTTCAATCCAAAACTGGTTTCGGTACTGAAAAGTACCCAAAATATTAGTTTTAACAGGTATAACCGAAAATTTGACAGGTATTAGTGTTTTTGTGGATACTTGTTTCAGCTCTACTTCTGAACAAAATACCGACTCCATTATAACCTACTGAATATCACTTGAGGCAACCAAGGCTGGCCACTGTTGGACACAGAATGCTGGGTTGGATGGACCATTGGTCCAACCCAGTAAATGACACGTTCTTAAACTCTGCTCTAGATTACAATTTTTCTGGGTAGTTCTTTTAAAAGGTTTATATTTTTGGTAGTATCTGACCAAAGAGGATCTTTAAAAGAGGATGCTTGTAACAACCTAACCAGCCTCCGCTGATGCCCCCACTGGTAGTACTGCAGAAAGAGCCACTGGAAGTGAAAGAACTTAAGCACTAAATTATATTATATAGAAGGTTTATATACATTAGAAACACAAATATGTGGTTCTATATCTGAGAAGTGGTGGGAGGAAGGACCACACCTCACAAGAACACTGCAATAGAGTATTCTTATAAAAAGAATACAATTTAAAGAATATTTTAAATAGCAATGCTCTATTGCAATGTTCTTGTGAGGGGTGGATCCCCTACTCACTACTACCCCTTGACAGAAACTTGTCCAAACCTCTTTTAAACTCAGCTATAGTACTGGCCCTTACTACAGCCTCTGACAGTAGATTCCACCACAACCCAATTATACGCTGAGTGAAAAAATATTTTCTTTTATTTGTTTTAAACTTGCCACCCAGGCATTTCATGGAGTGTCCCCTAGTTCTAGTACTTGCTTAGAGGGGAAATAACAGCTCCTTGTTTATTAGTTCCACACCACTCATGATTTTATAGACCTCTATCATATCTCCTGTCAGTTGTGTCTTCTCCAAGTAGGGATGGGCAAACGCGGTTCAGAAGTTTGGAGTTCGGCCCGAACTCAGCCTGTTCGGAGGACCGAACCCGAATCTGAACACGAAATGACCGAACCAAATAGATCCGAACGTTGAAATGATCGAACATTTTGATCAGTTCAGATCGCGTTCAGGTGAGTTCGGGTGGCAAAAACATGTCACTGGAAGGCAAAATGTGACAGGGAGGGGGAGTCAGCTGAGGAGCAGACTTCCAGGCACCAGGGGTGGAGAGGCTTGGAGTAGCAGCCAGCCTGCCCAATCACCATCCCTTTTCACCTCAGACCACTGGCTTCGCAGTCTGCGATTGGCCA
>QEPC01000704.1:294231-310924 GCA_003113815.1 Sphenodon punctatus
CTTAGGGGAGCAGGGAAGGCGTGGAAGGGTGAGAGAAGGGACAGAGGAGGAGCGAAGTGCACGGGCTGGAGTATGGAGGGCGATAAGTGCAGAGAGGTAGGGGGGAGCTAGGTTGTGAAGAGCTTTATAGGTGAAGACATTGTTTGGATTATTTTTCCCTACATGCATCACTTTGCATTTGTCCACATTAAATACCATTTGCCATTTAGATGCCCAGGCACCCAATGTCATAAGATCCTGTCGCAGTTCCTCACAGTCTGGTCGTGTTTTAACTACCTTGTATAACTTGGTGTCATCTGCAAATCTGATCACCCCACTCTTAACACCCTTTCCCAACTCATTAATGAATACATTAAACAGCACTGGTCCCAATACAGATCCCTGAGGCACACCACTTTTTACATCTCTCCATTGTGAAAACTGACCATTTAGTCCTATCGCCACTGAGTGTCAGAAGATGTCGGGGGAGGCCCCAGCCCCTGCCCATTTCCAATCTGATACTCTCCTCTGCCCAAAGGGCTCAGAATGGACAGGTGGGAGCCTATGGGGTGCAAATGCACCCCCTTGCATCCCTCTTCCCCTATGGTCAAGGCACCTGAGAATGGGTGTTTTTACACGGACAGGCTGTCCTGCTGCTGGCCACGCTAGCCTGCTGCACCCTCTTCATCCATCTAAAGGTGCCCTGCCAGATGTTCAGGCAGAGCAGGTGCACATCAGGCTGCTCCTGTTCCAAGGTAGCCCCGATGGTGGAGCTCCGGAACATCCTGGCATGCCACTGGCGGAGTGGGCTGGACAATCCCAGAGCACAGCCCAAAGTGGAACAGCGGTCCATCTAATGAGCGGAGCCACACTGCTGTTCCGCTTCCAGCTGGCTATCACCCAGGGCAACACTATAGCATTGTGGACACTCTAGCCTGCAACTCTATGGTGTATGTGGGGGTGGGGGCGCCATGCAGGCAGACTGTGGGCCAGGGAACCCCCTGGGTTAGTCTGATCCGGACCCCGGCAGGGCTGGGAGCAAGTGGATACAGGGGTGGGCAGCCCTGTATCTATGTGAAAACACCCATTGTGACATCACAGTGGTCCAAAGAGGGATGGACAAGGCCATGGTTGGATAGATGCAATCATTATGGTTTTAATCACCGGTTTAAACCAGTATAAACAGCCCAAACTGAAAAACAAAACCCACCAGTTTAAACTGTCTTAAACTAAAAAATAAATAAATGCTGATTTTAACAGGTTAGGATAGCTGCTGCATTTAATAATACTTCAAAACAGTTTTCATTTCTAATTAATGGTGAATCATTTAATCTGAATAAAGCATGAGAATTTCAAAGGGCTTTGTCAGTATAAATCTAAGTTGCACCAGCCGCCACAGACAGGTACATCTCGTGCAAGACAGAGACACTGATTAACACAGAATAAGAAGAACAGCTTGAAATTCAATAGGTTGTACGTCATTAGTCGGAATTACCCAAGACCCGGAGTTTTAGCCCACCTGGCCCTTAAGAAAACCATCCTTGTGGGGTTTTTTTTAAATACCAAAGCACGGAAACGGCTTTTGTTTGCAACAGTATTTTCGGTAAATCTTTAAATACGTAAATCTGATCTGCATTAATATCCCACCAGCTCCACGGAGACTGACATGACAGGCAAAATTAAGGAAAGACTCTCAGCCTGAATTTGATGATGATATGGAGACCATGACAGCTTGGAAGCTCACAGCATACATGTAGCCAGTTTAGAGAAGGCTTATAACTGAACTGGATTTTCTGGCTTTGCACATTACTATCTTTCTGCATTTACTGTTGAAGCCATTCCCCCCCTCCCCCGATCTGGGATTTGGCTGGTAACCACAATGATATTATTTAAGCTGTTGTAGCGGGAGGATTGGGGAGTTACAGTGGGAGGGGGAGACGAGGGAGATTCTCCTGCCATTGGGTTAGAAATTCAGTGCAAGGTAATCTGAACATTCCTTTCTTGCTTTCCAACTCTTGGCATCATTAAGTATGACATTGTGTCACTTTTTACTCCATTATCAATCGTCAGCCGAGGCTGGAGAGAACTTTATATGCAGCTGGCACTGTGAGGGATAGCAGCAAGCCGAAATGCCAGCCGCTCATGGAAAACTTTCTCTTCTAAATTCACAATTGTACTCCTCCCCAGACTCATTACTTAACCCTGTACCAAGAGTAATGCTGCTCAGAGGCTAATATTTTCCTCCTCGCTTGGAATAATGGTAACCTAAAATGAAGTGTGGATTGGGAAATTTATTTATTTATTATTATTATTATTATTATTATTATTATTATTCCACCATGATCTAATCCTTTCACCTTTTGAACTATGTGAGCTGACAGTAAGTGGAGGAGATGAGGTTTCTCTCTATGACAAAGTAGGGCAAATCAAGTGGCATGTCATTTCAAAAGGGTCCAGTAATCTTCCACAAGACCATGCTGCTCCCCCCACCCCCAAAAAAACCAACAACAGGAGGAAGCTGGAGCTTTAAATATATAGCTTCTGGTTGTGGAGAGGTCAGAATGCTAACTGTTACTGCATTCACACCTTACAGCGGCGCAGCGGCAGCACTCCCGCAACCCAAGTATGCAGCGGGGGAAGGAGGCAGATTCCAGCATAACTTCCACCAGTGCTAATGGGGTTTTGTTGCGACAATACTCACAAATGACAGGGCTGGATTTTGAGCCCTGTCATTCGTGAGTATTGTCATGGCAAAACCCTGTTTGCTCCAGATGTTATGCTGGAATCTGCCTCCTTCCCCCGCCACATCTTTGGCTCACGGGAGTGCCACAGCCGCGCCTCTGTAAGTGTCACAGGGACACGCTCCCTAGCTCGGCTCGGAGGCTGCGCACGGGCACCTGCAGTGCCTCCCCAGCTTACAGTCTCGGATCCCCACCCTGACCCTAGCACCGTGGCCGACCTTACCCCCGAGGTCCCAGAGGTTGGGAATTCCCCCGTCAGAGCCAGGCGCACCGGATCCAGGAAGTGTTTCCCCACCGCCGTGTGATGCGGGGGCAGGGCCATCAGCGCCACAGCGCTCCCAGTGCCTCAGAACATGTCGGGGGGGGGCGTGGGCAGCACTACAAATCACAGCACCGGTGATCAGAGACTGGCCCCTGGAGTGATGTTGCTTGAGACCTTCTACCCAGCTAAGTTCCCTTCTATAGTTCCCTTGTTCCCTTCCCTCCCGGAGTGACGTGTGGAGTGCTGCTGTTCGCCTGGTGTGCTGACTGAGTGAGTCCTTCTTGTTTTTCCCTAAGGGTGACAGAGCGAAAGAGAGAGTGTTTGGGTGTGTACACGTGCCCTTCCCTTCCGGGGATTTTCCCCTTCCCCCCTCTCAGTGAGTTTGGTCCTATTCCCTACCCTGTGGTCCCGGGTCTTCCTCTTCCCTTCAGCCCTCACATTGAACACTAGATTGTTCCTCCCCCATGGTGTTTATTGTCTTGTGTTGGTGGTTGAACGGTGGGACAGGGCACTCCAGTGCATCTGTCCGGCGCCCTATGATGATAGGGGCCTAATCCCTTGTGGGATATTTTGGCCCAAATACTATCCTGATGGGCATCCTATTCCTTTAGGGGAATTTTCCCAGAGCACTGTGAGGGGCCCGTGTCCATGCCACCACTGTTGTGCATGTCGTTTCGTTTTGAGCTTGTCTTCTGCTGCCTCTCCTGGGCAAGCATCCTCATCCTTCCCCCTCCTAGCTGACAGTAAGGTGTGAATGCAGTATGTCTTGCTAATACCCTAAACCACCACACTGAGTATCCACGACATCTGTTGATAGGTAGCAGTAATTGCAGCTTTTCAAGCTTGCCTGTTTCTTTCTCTTTCCCCCCCCTCCTTGTTTTTACTCATTTCCCACTCGTAATTTCCTCTCCCAGCTTGACTGATATTTGATCCCTGTGAGTTTCCCAAACAAAGAAGAGCAATTATGGCATCTGATTAAAAAACCTCGGCAGCATGGTGTGTGCAAATCAAGATAAACATTTATCTGCAACTGTTCTCTTTGTGTCCTTGGGGGCTTAGGCTCAGCCTTGGTTCAGGCTGCAGAATGATTTGCTTTTGCTGTGTTTTCGTTCTCTGGTGGGCAAGACAGGGGAAGGGTAGGCGGGGGTCTGCACATGAAGATAAGGGCTGAATTACCAGGAAGGATGGCTTTCAAGCTGTCCAGCGTTCACCTGCAGATAATAATAGGCTTCTGCAATGCCTAGGTTAATGGCAACCTGGAGCAAGTAAAGTTTTCCTCATGTATTGTTCCAATTTAGTCCGAGGGCATGTTTGTATGTGATGCCAACAGTCCACAGCAAAGGCAATTTAAGGGCCAGATTCTAAAACCGCATGCTGCCGATGTGCACACGGTGCAAACTCTGTGTACATGTTGTGCACAAGGTGCACACATGCTGCATTTTATGCATACAGGTTGTACATATGTTGGGCTCACTCCCCGTACATGATGCACACTGGTGTAGGATTGGCTGCCCAGCAATAGACAACATAAACAACTGCTTAGGGTCCCACCAATGAAGGTGTCCTGTGGCTGCTCTTAGGGAAAATATATATTTTTAGAAAAATACAATACACACACTGCTGTATGCTATGATGGCTTCCCCCCTCTGCATGTATACATACTAGTACTGAAACTCAGTATTCAAAATTACCAAATTCCTCAGTTTTTACAAAGTATTTCGATATTTGACTAGGTTTTACCAAGTAACTGAGGAATCGGCCTGGTACGCCGTACTCGGCATTCGGAACACGGTCCAGTGCTCGTATCAACATTCAGGGCTTTTTATGCCCCTATGTGACATCATGAAATTTTAACTAGCTTTGTCTTTTTTTTATTATAGATGATTTCATGTGTTGTAATTCACCCTGAGCCCCTGGGATAGGGCAGGATAATAAATGAATAAAGAGGAGACCTTCTTTCTCAGAGTTTCTCTCCTCCATCACAGGAGTTGCACAGTCTCTTCTCTGAGGCCCCTTTCAAACAGGCTGCAGTGGGTGCGGGGATGGGTGTGCGCCCGTGGTCGGTGGAGGTGGGTGACTGTTTGCTCCACTGGTCATGGAGACATTTAAGCCTATCAGTGACAATAAGTGTTTGCATTTGAGGTTAGTTTTTCTTTGAGGGGATCCATTTAACCTGGTCTCTCTTCTCCTTTCACAGCTCTGCCTCCATTCCTCACAATCGTACTAGGCCTCAAATTATCATTCTGGTGCATTGGGCGAGTTGGGTTTTTGGCCTAGAATCACTGTGGTCCTTGACAAGTGCAGTGCAATAAGATAGTTCGGTTTGGTTCCATAGGCAGGAGTAGATTCTTTCAAATTTCACTTATTCCACAGGATATCTTCCAGTTTGGTAACGCCTAGCTCATGCTGTTCTTTTCTGCAGGACCTTACTACCAGGAGTTAGTGACGTTACTTAGTTATTCTATCAAAGTGCTTAACTATGAAACAAACATTTACCCAGACAGGTAAGACCAAACCATTCTCTTAACCCAGTCCTCAGTGCAACCTAAATTGTATTTAGATTAATACTTTGGATTTCTTTTTTCTCTCTCTGCCTCCTCTGCTCTCTATCTCTTTCTGGTGGTTTCCATGGTTTCATAGGCTCTAATGGCCTCCCTTCTGCTTCTCGGCCCCCTTGTCTCATTTCTCAAGCTTCACTACTGTTCTTTCACCTTTTTATTCTGCTCTGCCCTTCTGTTAGGGCTAGCTCCATTGTCTAAGAGAACCAGTACCACATAAAATGTAGCAGAGCCACCTTTTGAAGCGCGCAAAGCTTTCCAGAGTTGAGACCCCTGGGTGAGCGACATTCCTTTAAGTTCATTTGGCCTTGAAATGTGATGAAAGTCATCATTTTCCTTTTCGCAGCACATGCAATTGCTATAGGAACACTATTTGGCTGTGTACCACAGATGCACTAGAGTTTTGCTTTGTGCAATGATTTAGTTTAATACACCATTAGTAAGGAAACGTTACACTTTCGGGACATGTCTTTTTACATGTCTTAAGCAAATGAGTAAATATGTTTCAAAAATCGCTTTGATTTATCACAGTGTTTAGACATTGACACATTTCCCTTCTTATTTCACCAAAAATATATTATCTTCCTTTGACTTTGTTTAAAATAACCCTTGAAATTCTTCCCATTGAAATTAGATAGATTGTGCAGGTTGTGGGGTCTTTCTTCTCTCGTGCCTTAAGAAGTGTCCTTGGAAATCATGATGAATTTGTAATAAAGGCTAAAATGCCATTGGAAGGAATAAATAAACACATTAGCTTGATATGCAGTGACAGTCGAAAAGGTAAACAGAATGCTAGTAATTATTGAGAAAGGGATAGAAAATAAAATGGAAAATATCATAATGCCGCAATATCAGTCTTTGTTGTGACCACACCTTGAATAGTCTGTGTAGTTTTGATCGCTTTATCTAAAAAATAAAAAAAAAGATGTAGTAGAAACGGCAGAAAAGGTGCAAAGAAAAGTAACAAAAATGATCAAAGGTATGGAATGGGGTGAGGTGGGGAAGTCTTCATCTTGGAGTAGAGATGATCTAACAGAAGTTTACAAAATCATAAATGGGGGAGCAAGTTTTTGCCCTCTAGTAACACTAGAACTAGAGGATGTTCTATGACAGGGGTTCTCAAGCCTTTTCCAGTCATGAGCACTGGAGTGACAACTGGCTACTTGAGAGCACTGCATAATTTGCATGAATGATTTGCATAAATATTTATTTAGTATTTATTTATTGCATTTTTACCCTGCACCTTCCTGCTAATAGCAGCTTGGGGAGGCTAACAAATGCATAAAATAAACAACATCACCAAGAGGACATTGCCGCAGTAAGAGGGAAAAAAACTCTGGGTGGTTTGCCGGGTCTATTTAATCATTCCCTGGGCGCTGTGCCCTATCTAGAATATGACTTGTTTTATTGTTATTTGTATGATTACTATGGCTAACGCTAACAAAATAAACAAACTTGAACTTGAATATTACCTGGGATTGTCGGCCAGGAGGTGCCTGACCATGGCCAGAATGAACATTTCCCCCTCTGTATTAACTGAGGGGCACTTTCATGGCATTCCTCTTTCTCATCAACCTTGTACTTGCCCGTTAGCCTCTGTGGATACTATCGAGCATATTTTGCTATGATGTGAGCATTATTTTGAAGCCCGTGAGAAGTGATTGGCTCCTTTATTAAAAGACTTTCCAGCTAGGTCCAGTGACAGCCTGGTGATATCTCTTCTATCTGGCTATGATGAAGGGAGTTCTAAAAAGGTAACCAAATTTCTGCTTAATGTTCTAAGCTTTAAGAAGAACTAGATAGGGTCATTATTGCTGTAATTACGGGTCCGGCATCAGGGGGATGTCAAAATGTATTTGCTCTGCTGTATCCATGGAGATGCATGACGGATGACAATATTTTGGGCAGCTCAATCAACCTGCCAGCTTTTATTGTACAGGGGTCAAGTTTTGCCTACCCCGTGAAGGGGTAGGCAATTTTAATGGTTTTAATTTTGTCAATAGTATAGTTATGTTAACTGTTTTGTTTTCTTTGTATTCTTGTATTGAATATGTTACAGCCTTGGCCAAACAATAAACCATTTATTATTATTATAAAATAAACAATAGAAAATACAATAGAAATTTTAAAACAGCAATAAAACCCATAATGGGGCACCACAGAACACAACAAGAAACACTTCCCTAACCCTCAACCTCCTACCCTATCCATCTCCCTCACCGAAAGCCTGGCGGAACAGCCAGGTCTTACACAAATGTCGGAAGGAGGAGGAGAGATACAGGGCATAGATTACATCTCCCCTCTGCAATTCAATTTAATTCAGTCCAAAGGAGGACTGTTTTCAAAGTGCTCCCGAGCACTACTGACAGCT
This sequence comes from Sphenodon punctatus, assembly GCA_003113815.1. Taxonomy (NCBI): domain Eukaryota; kingdom Metazoa; phylum Chordata; class Lepidosauria; order Sphenodontia; family Sphenodontidae; genus Sphenodon; species Sphenodon punctatus. The sequence continues at coordinate 302,143 of QEPC01000704.1, forward strand.
GGCTTGGGGAGCACTTTCACTCATTGCCCAAGCACTCTGGTCCTCCCAAGCACCAGGTTGAGAACTCCTGCTCTATGAACTTAACTGACAACAGATTTAAAACAAGTAAAAGGTAGTATTGTTTTAATTCGATGTACAATGAATGTTAATTGTACATTTGATGTACAATTAACCAATAGCATAACTGGACTTTAAAAAGGATTGGATCAGTTCTTGGAGGATAGGTCCAAAAATGGCTACTAGTTGTTGTTTGAAGGGACACACTTAGCCTCTGACCATTGGCAGCTGGGAGCCACTAGCCATGAATGGATCTATTCTGACCTGTTGTGCACGTCTCTGAAGTGACCAATGGTGGCCACTGCTAGAGATGGGATGCTGGACTGGATGGACCATTGGTCTGGCCTAGTGTGGCTCTTACATTCTTACATAAATCTGTCTGAACCAAGGTGTGTGGAGCGGTCTCAAAGGCCCTTTTTACATGAGATGGGCCTAGTCATGCCCATGCTGTGTGGGCATGAGTAGGTGCCACCCGTGGGGCTTCCCCGGCAGGTGGACGGGCATGTATGTGCGCTCCTGTGAAACACACATGCCCATCCACCTCCACCCATTGCCCACTCATGGAGCAATTGGCCAAAACTTCTATTGTTCCATGATTGGGGATGTGTGGGGACTCAGGGGGTATTGGTGTGCACCCCTGCACACCGCCACCACCCCGCACCACCCACACTGCCATGAGCACACCCATCCCACCTGCAGCCACGGCCCTTTAAAAAGGGCCGATGTTCCTCTGTACCAAAACTCATTTTGCTTTTGCTTCCTTAGCACTATATTGTGTTCAAACCATTTAATGGCTAGCAGGACACTGAATGTGTGGTGATGTATTTTTTAAAAAAAAAACTTGCAGTGAGAGAGTAAATAGATTACGCCACAGACATCCCGGGATGCGAAGCTGGGCCATATGTGCAGCAGCGATATATTTAAACTCCAGATCAGTGGCAAAGGGAAATGAATGTTTTGCTGCTTTTTAAAAAAAAAAAAAAAAAAATATAAAGCCTGTTTGTTCTGGTAAATACTATAGGGGGGCTTTCTGTATCCTTTTCCTTGTAAAACTGTGTAATTACTTTTTAGATGTAAATTTATGGGAGAGCGAAAAGAAGCTTTTAATCTCTTCCACAAGTAGACTGTTTGTTAAGTAAAGGGCATGGGGAAGCCCACCTGCTTCGCCCGAGAGAGGGAGGGGGACTAGCTAGTTCAGAGGATTTATGATGGGATAGACTCTTCTGCATGTAGGTCACTGGTTGAAATGCAGGCATGGCAGGAATAAACAGATGCCATTAGGATGTTTCTCCTTCCACTGTTGTTGTTGTTGTCGATTCATTTCAAAACATGGCGTTGTGGTGATTTGGCTGTATACGGGTACATTAAAAAAATAAAAGGATGGGCTATTCTTGTGTTCTTCAGTTCCACACTTCATTAAAGAAAAACAATGTCAACCGTAAAGTCAACTCAAGGTCACCTCTGTTAATTCCAAACCAAGAAATCAATCCTACAGGTACAATAAACAAGTAGTAATTGGGTGTTTTCAGACGTGACGGGGCCAGTTGGCCCTGTCACGAAACCAATCAATTCATCCCCCGCTGGGATGACCCCGTCACGCCTTATCAGACGTGCCGGGGGATCCCGGCGGGGAATCTGGGAGTGGGCGGGGCCGCGCGGCGCAATGTGCGGCCGCATGGCCCTGCCCCCTCCACACTCCCCACTCCCCACCGCCCGCCCTCTGGGGAGGCAGGCGGGCGGCGGGGCCAATGCAGCTGCAGCGTCTGGCCAAAATCGCCACGGCCCGGAATTCCGCCGGTGGTTCCAGACGTGACTTTTCTTTGATCCCCGCCGGGGATCACTTTCACCATGCTTCCCGGGGAATTGGTGCGGCTAGCCCGGGAAGCGTGGTTGAAATTGACCCCATGTGCGGATTGAGCGTGGTGAACATCTGGCGGCCGCCAAGCAGACGTGCAAGGCACATTGACCATGGGTGCGTATTCACTATGGTTCACTGTGATCTCGTAATGTCTGAAAATACCCATTGTAGTGATTTGTATACATTCAACAAGTAGTACCTTACACCCCAACTAATATGTGTTGTCGTTGTTATTATTAATTTTTATTATTTACTATTTATATAGCATCAGCATTATGCCTGGCACTGGACAGGCATGATTAGCTATAGGTTACATGGTTGTTGAGTCATGACCTAGGATGAACAAGAGGGAGAGAAGGGATACCTTATTCAAGAGGTGGAGAACTTTCAGGAGCAGTTGCTTAACTTAGTTTACAAGTGGGGAGCTGGGGAGAAGATGCAAAGAGAAACATCAATGAGCAGATCTATGGGAGTGAGGATCTAGGGAGATCCTGATAGGTTTTTAGGACGGATTTGAAGGTCAGGAGGGAGTAGAGTGTATTATTAATGGAGGGAGTTCCAGGTTTAGGGAGCAGCATGGAAGAGAAGAGACAAAGATAATTTAAGGGGGAGATGACACTGGGGCCAAAGAGGGTGATGATGGCAGAGGAGGAGTGATGTTTTCAGGTGGGGATGTAGTGGAAAATCAGGGCAGAAAGACAAGGAGGACCATGAAGAGGTCACGAAGAGCCTTGCAGATGAGGACAATGAGTTTGTGGTGGATGCAAAGGGGCTGAGTGGAGCGTGGGAAGCAGAGGAGGGGCTGAACATAGAATCATAAAGCTGGAAGGTCCATCAAGGGTCATCTAGTGCTTCGATGCAAGATGGTTACAGCTACAACAATCTCAATAGATGGCTGTCAAACCTTTTATTCCCCCCCCCTTTATTTTATTTTTTAAAAGTCCAGTGACTGAACGCCTCTGACCTCCCCTAGGAAGCTTGTTCAATTGCCAAACAGCTCTTACTGTTGTAAAGATAACCAACATCTTCCTTCCTGTAACTAGAGACCATTATTTATACTCCTGCCACCTGAGGCCATGAAAAGGTTCCTTGCCATCTTCGTGGTGGCAACCATTTAGGTATTTAGAGACTGCTGTCATATCTCCCCTTAATGTTCTCCTTGCTAGACTAAACATACCATGTTCCATGAACTTTTCCTCACAAGTAGAGTTGAAATGAGTACCCCCAATGAATTTATCATTCATTTGGGTATCTGATGTCCTGGAATGTTGGCTTCTGGTCCTGATTTTTCAACTTCTGACACCTATTTATTGATTTAAGTCAACCTCTGGTTCCAGAAAATTGACTTCCAGAGTAATTTCAGACATTACGAGACCACGGTCAACCACAGTGAATCCCCTGTGATGACCATGAGTCCTGTAACATCATTTTGCTCCCCGCCACAGTTAATCCCTGGCGGGGATAAAAATGACCACGGTTCTGGACCTCCGGCCGTCCGGAGGTCCAGAATCGTGGTTAGATTGGCCATGATCCGGGATGGGCCAAAGGTAACGTCTGTTTCATTTGGCCCATCCCGGATTGTGGTCCCCACCACGAGACAGGATCGGGTGCAGCAGCCAGATTGGCTGCTGCGCTGGCCCATCTCCTGGAGGGCAGGCGGATGGGGGAGAGCGAGGGATCGGGGCTGCGCAGTCCCGCCCCCTCCCCGATCCCCTGTAGGAATCAGGCCGGCACATCTAAAGGACAGCTGGACTGATTCCTGATCGGGATCTGAAACAGATCCCAGTCTGTGGTTCAGCGTGGTGAGCCTCTGAGCCCGTCATGGCTGAAATTACCTCCACTCTAATTTTTTTTTTTTAATTTCCATTCCAATTTTTTGTTTTTTTGACCCAATGTACTGATTGGTAATTGAAAAATTGGTATCTGAAATTACTGACTTTTCAAGTTTCCAGGTACCCAAATAGCACTTGGGTAACCCATTGTGTATGTGTACCCAATGCAGTACCCAAAAATGCAGGCATTACCTACAGGTACTAAAAAAAGTACCTGTTTCAGCTCTACTCCCAGACTTGCTTTGAAGATCCTTAATCATCTTTATTGCCCTCCTCTGAACCTGTTCCGAAGCATCAATGTCTTTCTTAAAATGAGCTGCCTCAGACTGGACACAGTACTCCAGATGAGGTTTGACCAGTGCTGAATAGAGTGGAATTATTACTTCTGCTGATTTGGAGTCAATGCTTCTTTTAATGCAGCCTAAAACTGCATTGGCCTTTTTTGCAGCTGCATCACACTGCTGACTCATGTTCAACTTGTGATCAACCACAATCCTTGAAATCCTTTTTATATGTGCTGACTGCTGCTGCCAAGCCAAGTATCCCCCAATGATCCCCCATGATCAAAGCCGCACGCGAGGTGGATGATCTTGCCAGGGTCAGGAGTGTTGAACAGCAGGAGAGTCTTTGGGTGTTTTCATCTAGATGTGTATAAGAGACAGGGTTTGACCAGTGCTGAATAGAGTGGAATTATTACTTCTGCTGATTTGGAGTCAATGCTTCTTTTAATGCAGCCTAAAACTGCATTGGCCTTTTTTGCAGCTGCATCACACTGCTGACTCATGTTCAACTTGTGATCAACCACAATCCTTGAAATCCTTTTTATATGTGCTGACTGCTGCTGCCAAGCCAAGTATCCCCCAATGATCCCCCATGATCAAAGCCGCACGCGAGGTGGATGATCTTGCCAGGGTCAGGAGTGTTGAACAGCAGGAGAGTCTTTGGGTGTTTTCATACGTGACGGTCCCATGTGCCGCCACACATTGATCCTGCCATGGGCTGTCTCTTATACACATCTAGATGTGTATAAGAGACAGGCTTGGGGGTAGCAAGTGAAGCCAAGGGCCAGATAAAGACTAAGCCACAGGCCACATTTGGTCCCCTGGCCTGAGCTTCTTTGCCAAGGCTGCCCCTTTTAAGAGCCTTGCTGCTCCATAGAACACCTGTCTCTTATACACATCTAGATGTGTATAAGAGACCACATATAAACTAGCCGCAGGCCACATTTGGTCCCCTGAGGTTCTCCACCCCTGCTCTAAGGCAAGCAACGTCTGTAATTGTGGAGCAGCTATGAAGAAATTGAAACTAAAAACTCATTTAGGTTTGAAATTTTTCATTTAAATTAAATTTTTCCAAAAAATTTATTTCAAAACACCATTTTTTTGGTTGGAATAGGGGCTGTGCTTTATTTTTCTCTGTCTCTTCTTTCGCTGGCAGGATTCCACTCGCCATATATCACTCCTTGGGATGGAAATATATTATGCCTGCTAGGTTTTTATTTTCTGATGAATTTACACACTAGAGTATAGAGGAAGCCTGGAGACCTATTTTGCTGAAATTAGCCTTTGATTGCTTCGGGCCTGTGAAATATTTACAGGTCTCTGGAGCTAAACAGATATGGAAGCTTTTCCTGCTTGAGAGGTCAGGGAGGGGAAAGGGGCATCGCTAGCCATTTACACCTCTGCAAAATGGGTGGAGGACTCGGGCTTTTGCCATTGGTACCCATGTAATGTAGGTGAAAACGTCTACGCAACATGCCTGGCAATGGAGAACCTAGGCCCAAGGACTCAAGTTTGTTCTAGAGCTGAAGTAAGTCCTGTTTGCAGGAAGTGTGACAGGGAGGCGCACAAAGGTGGTAGACAGGGCTCTGAATGCAATAAAAGAACTCGCTTTTGATTTGTATCCTGATTCCTGCCTTTTCCCACAGACTCAGAGTGCCTCACAACATACAAGAAAATAAAATCCAGTAAGAACATTAAATTACTGTATAAAATTCCAATTAAAGCCACTCCCAAAACACTATCCCTGCCTGCTAAAAGCCTGGCCAAGGAAAAAAGCTACTTTGGATGGACACAGGGGCATTGTTACTTATTTTACTTATTATTTATTTATATTTGATTAATGTACAGCCCCCACTATTTTCACAGTATCAGGGTGGTTCACAGTATACAAAAATATGAAAACCAGTTTAAACCATGTAAGATTCCCATTCAATCACTCCCACCCTCCAAACCCTATCCCCTTCCAATAAAGAGGGGCCAAATACATAGGTCTTACATTATAGCCCTCTGAAGATGCTCAGGCTAGAACTTGCCACTGACTGAGGATGGAGCTCCGGATGTTTCAAGCAGAGCCCCAGTTGCCACCTTCCCCAAAACTTGGACTGAAAGGGGGCAAGCCAAAAAGGGACTCTCCTGCCCCCTTTCTGATGTGACCACGCCCTTTTGGAATTTCATGATGTCACAGTCACACAGGGAGAGGTCATGTCAGAAATGGTTGGGGAGAGACTATTCGCTCTGCCCTTTCTGAAATGGCCATGCCCGCTAACTTTGTCTGGAAAAGAAAAGTACCCATCCACCTGCCCCAGAATAACCTGGAAAAATCAGAGCTTCACCCAAAGTCTGCAGATGACACCCCAAAATGTTAGAACTCCTTTCCCTTGGAGATATATCTAAGCCTGGTTTTTCTCCTCTTCCAGAGGCAATGCAAGACCTTTTTGTTCGTCCAGGCATTTGGCACGGAGGGGATGATGGAGTTGTAGGCTATGGAATTTTATTTGGTTTTGTCTGAGTATTTTAATATTTGCTTTTTTAAAATAAAAAAATTAATGTATTACTGTATCCCATAGGGATGGGCGAACAGAATGCGGTTCGAATGTTGGGATGTTCGGTCGTTCGGTTCGAAACCCGAGTTCGGGTTCGATAGTTTGGTTCAGCTGAGTTCGGTTTGGTTGAACTTGGCCGAACATTCAAAAATAGCGAAACCAAAACCAAAACCAAACTGAAACCGAAACCTAATTTTCGGGCCTGGAAAGACATTTTTCCTGCCTCCGAACTCAACCGAACACAACCTAAGTGTTTGGTAGTTCGAGAGTTCAGTTTGGATGTCCGAACAGACCGAGTTCAGTCTGAACTCTGAACATCCGAACCGCGTTCGCCCACCCCTAGTATTCCATTCTGAGCCTTAATGGCTCAGATAAAACCTGGCAGCCTAGTAGCAGACTATTAAGTCACTACTTGTACTACCGCACCATTTAGAAACACCAGCTATGGCTGGTCCCCCATTATGCTGAGTGCTGTACAGACACATTAGAGGAAATCTTATTATCTGAGCAGAGAGGGAGAAAGGGCCACACAGAGCTGAAAGGACATACCTGCATTTACACAGAAGTGCCAGACACAGAACCACATCTTGTGGGTAATACTTGCATTTCTGAGTACCATGTTTGGGAGTCGACGGGCAACCTCATCACCAATTCCATTACCGATTCATTGATTTTTGTTTTTTCCAATTACTGACCGAAAAATTGGGATCAGAAGTAGATATTCTGGGACATCAGTTACCCACATTGGACCATAAACAGGTACCAATTCATACCAGATATTTTTAAGTCAATTCAGGTCCTTGAAATGTGATGGCTATACCTGTACTTGCAGGTACTCAAATCAGTTCTAGCCACACTGCTTACCTGTAAGGACCTGGGCTCAAAGCTGGACCCTTGTGGCCCTGGACACGGCATCTGGCTCTGCAGCACCACCACTTCTCACTGGCCAATTCCCAGTATTGACTAGAAAACCTCTTCTAGAGCCGGTCAGGCTACACACCCCTCCTCAGCCGTGCTCCATGCCCCCAGCTTCCTGGCTGGTTGTTAGGGATGTGCATGTTGTTTTCATTATAACGATAACAAAAATTGTTATTTTCATTATCATTATTGCAATAACGAAAATAACAAATAATAATAACAAAATAGAAACAAAAATGACATTTTGTTTTTGAAATACAGGGAAAACACTGAAAAATGTATTTCTGGCTATACATTTTTGTTTCTTATTCATTTATAATGAAGCTTGGGGAGGTTTTGCCCCCAATGGAGGGCACTATGTGTTCCATGTTTCAAAACTATTAGAAAAAGGAAACCGATTTAAGAAGCAATTCAATATTGTGATTTTATGAAACTCTCCATACACATTCATGGGTACATCTGTTTTATCTTCTATCCAAATTGCATGTAACATCTGGATATTATGTCCCTCCACAAAATTAACACTCCTGCTAGTTTTCAGACAGATTGGATAAAAGGTCCTGATGGTATAAGACATTAACTTGAAAATACATTTTCAGCTGTAACATATTTATATTCCATCCTGTTTACAGGATATTTGGCAGGAATTTATCATATATCCTTTCTGTCATCTCTGCCTAATTACAGGTCAATTTGATAAAGGGACCCAATTTTATAAGCAATTGAAGTTGTCCCCCTTGAAGACTATTATTCAGATAAATAGCAGCACATGCAGTGCCAGTCAGAGGCAGACACCGGGCATGGCAGGGGGAGAGAGTCTGTAGGAGGTAGGATGTAGAGCAACCCAAAAGACTGACAGACACATTCACTGGCCAATAACTGCATGCTTCTAGCTTTACAAAACCAATCGGTAGTGACTTTGGGTATTTTCAGACGTTACGAGATCACAGTCTTTCACAGTGAATCTGCACAGGGTGAAAGTGATTCCGTAACGTCTGTTGGGGGGAATGGAAGTTCCCCCCCAGATGTTCACCCCCGTGAATCACGGGGGGGAATCAAATTCACCACGCGATCGGAGGTCCTGGCCGGACCATCCCCGATTGCGTGGTGAATGAGATTCCCTTCCGTGATGAAGGGGACAGTAACATCTGTCCCCTGACCACGGCCTGGAATCTGCAGTGGGATTCTGGGCCATGGTCAATGCCGGGGGGGGGTGGCTGGGCGCTGCGGCCACATTGGCCACAGTGCCTGCCCGTCTCCTGGAGGGTGGGTGGCCGGGGCAGCGTGGGGGGG
>QEPC01000704.1:311354-331507 GCA_003113815.1 Sphenodon punctatus
TAAGAGAATCCCTGGCATGGGCTCCTTCTCTGTATATGCTGTGCAGGCATATAAAATTGGGACCCTTTATCACATCTTTATGATATTTGGTAGAAATTATCATGAAAGTGTGGTATAGATTCCTGCCAAATTTCATGTACACTGGCTGAACTACAAAGATGTTACAGTCAGATATACATTTATAAGTTAATTGCTTATATCACCAGGACCCTTTATCCAATGCTTCTGAAAGTTGGCAGAGATAGTAAATATGGGAAGGGGTATAAACTTGTCATGTTTCATCTACATTAAATGTGAAACAAAGAAGTTACAATTAAGAATGTATATGAAGATATTTGCAAAATAATATAATTCAACTGCTTTTAAAATTTGATTCCTTTATCCAATTGTTTTGTAATGTGGTACACTTAATACCTTCCATTGGAGGTATAAACCCTCCAAAATTCAGCCACATATAATGAAAAACAAAAAAGTTAGAGCCAAGAATGTGTTTTCAATTGAAACCAATGGAAAACAAAAACGAAAGCAAAAACGAAAAGAACAATTAGATATTTATGAAAACAAAAATGACAGATTTAAATAAAGAAAATGAAAATGAGGTGGGCCCCTGGTGCACACCTCTACTGGTTGCTGGCCTGTATATAAGACCAGCCAGTAGCCACAGGAAGCTGGGTGGATCATCAGTCACTTGTGTCTTGCCTCCTGTGTCTTCTGTTTTTTTCACAACTTTGGACCAGCCCTGCACTCACCAATCCTGGTGTGTCTTCTTGGTCAGTGGGAGGTTGGTCCTTTTGAGCTCCCTTCCTGGAACGCAGTCCTTTGGCCAACACTGGTGAGCTTGGATGTTGGAATATTGGGGCTGAGAATCAGCTACAGTGGGGGATCAGAGTCTGCTAGACTGCGGGCCTGTCATCCGCTTGATGCACCCCTATGAAACATCCAGGGAAGGCCATTCTGCCCGGTCCCAGCTCCGTTCCAGTCTGTCTGCCTGTCTCATCCATCAGTCGGTCTGTCCAGTCAGTCCGCCTCGTCCATCCAGTCAGCCTGTCCGTCAGCCTGCCTCATCTGTTCACCTTGTCCATTTGTCTCCCTGCCTGCCCTACCTCCTGGTCTGTGTTTTCATCCCCATCCAAGACCCCCCCAGACCTGATCCTGCACCGCCTCACCTGCACTGAGATCCTGGACATGATTCTGTATGATGTACTCAGCACCGATCCTGCACTTACTCACCATGCCAGAGTTCCATGTTCCTGACATTAGCACAGAGATGTCTGAACATAAACCTTAGACTTGGAACCTTCCAGCTTTAGAAGAGCTCCGATCCTAGTCAAGCATGGAAATCTGAAGCTGAGACCTGCTACTCTTGCAAAGAGGCTGCTTAGCTTTTGGCACATTTTCCAGGTCTTCTTACCCAGCAAGAACTAGATCCTTTTTGCACAATGAACCCGCCCCTTTAAAAAAAAATTAAAACAATAAAAAACCAGCTCAGCACTTTTTTCTCATGTACACAATATATTTGTTTAACATGTAGATGTCAATGCTGAATTAGAGGCTTGGGTAGGAGGAGGGAAACGCATGGAGATGACCTTTCCAATTCAGAACAAGTTCATCATTTTAAATGCTAATATGGCTCTCTGTCGCTTATGCAGTCTCTCCAAGCTCATGTTATATTTATTATTGGGCTACTGTATAGAATATGAAGGCAATCAATCCTTATAATTGCCGTTTGGGATCACACACTCAGTCCTGTATTTTTAGGTTTGTGTCTGTCATTAATAAAAGGTTTGTGAAGCGTAGCCTTTTATATCTCTCCAATGCCTAGGGTGAGATCCTCTGTTCATTAAAGCCAATGGGAGATGAGCCACTGACTTTAGCAGGAGGATGATTGTGTTCTTAATGTAAATAATAATATGCAAAGTCTGTCTTTTTCATTCCCAAATGCCATTCTCTGCACCATAACTGCCTTTCCCAAGCACGTTCTTGCCCATAATCATTATCTGGTCAGTATACCCGATGAATAATACCACAGAGTATATTATTGGCTCTCTTATTTTAGACTCCAATTCTACTTCCTTTGGGATCAATGGGTAAACTTACACTGGCTGTGCTGGGATGAGACTGGACATTTAAATTTTCTCCAAGAAGGAATTCTCAGTGACTTTGGGCATTTTTTACCCAGACTGAAGAGTCTGGGTTCTAGTTCTGCAAACTCTCATAAAGGGAGTTTAGATGTTCCCCCCTCCCTCGTTAGGGAATTTAGGTGCTCCCACCCCCCCATGCACAGCAGCATTATGGTATGTTCTGTTTTATTCTCAGCTGATTTAAATCTAAAAAACGCCCTTAGGCTGCTTTCTGACATTACATGGAAGGGGCAGGAACTTGTGCAATCATGGCTCTGTAATTGCAGGGATTAGTGTCTGTGAAAATGCACTAATTCCCTTTTATCACGTGAGAAAAAGCATCCTTGTAAGGCTACACTTGGAATCTGGTAACGAGTGAATTTTCTCACGTGATAAAAGGGAATTAGTGCTTTCTCACAGGCACTAATCCCTGCAGTTACAGAGCTGCGATTGTGATTGCACAAGTCCCCACCTCACCCCCCCTGTTATTTAAAATTGGAAAGCAGCCTTAGAGCACAATCTTCCATGCATTGAACATAAGAAGTGCCATACTGGGTCAGACCAATGGTCCACTCAACCCAGCATCCTGTCTCTGACAGTGGCCATACTACTACTATTTATCATTTCTATAGTGCCACTAGTCATATACACTCAGCACTCTTATCTTTGGCCATCTTTGACTGCTTCAGAGAAGAGCACAACAGGTCATAACAGAATGATCCATTCCTAGCTATTTACTCCCAGATGCCAAAGTCAGAAGTTAAATCCCCTAACTAACTTGACTAATCGCCATTTATGGAAATACCCTCAAGGAGCTTATCCATTCTATTCAAAACCCAGTTACACAATTAGTTTTCACAATGTGCTCTAGCAACAAACTCCACAAGCTAATTGACATTGAGTGAAATGTAATTTTATTTATTTTAAATCTAATATTTTAAAATTAATTTTATTTATTTTATTTTATTTTAAATCTGCTGTGTTTGAGACTCTCCTACCTCTCTAATAATACTAGAAGACTGTTACTTGTAGTATTATTAGAGTGTAAATAGCAACTCCCTAGCACTCCCATAGCACTTAAGATTTTGTAAACTTCTTTTGTATCCCCTGTTATCTCTTTTAAGCAGGAGCTTAAGTTTAAGCACATACTTACATGCATTAACAAATAGGGATGGACCAGAGAAATGGAGCCCAAGTGAGGTCAGTCGAACCACCAAAAGGTAAACAAATTGCGATGTTCGTTATGACCATAGACATGATTCTTGAATATCAATGATATATCATGCTTAATCCATATATTTAGAGCTGAAACAGGTACTTAATTTAGTACCCATGGGTAGGGGTGGGAATATCGGTATCGGATAAATCTGATACACCCGATAATCAGGTATATCAGATTAATCCGATAATCACAGGTATTGGCATACCGGATTTTTAACATTGGGCACTTTACCAGGTTTTTTACATCATGGCCATTGAAGTAAATGGCCGCAATGTAAAAAAACCAGTAAAGTGGCCAATGTTAAAAATCCGGTATGCCGATACTAGTAAATTTGATACCGGGGAGATCCGATACTGATAAATCCAGTATTCTCCCCGGTGTCCCATCCCTAGGTAATACCCACATTGTCGAGTACTGCATTGAGTACTTGATGGGTTACCCAGGTACCAACTGGGTACCTAGATACTCCCCAAATTGGTTATTTTCAAATTTCAAATTACCAATTGGTATATTGGGACTGGAATAATAATAAAAAAATCAGTACTGGAAAAATTGGGACCAGTAGTTGACTTTCCAAGACTAGAAGTTGACTTTTAAGGACAAAAAAATGAGACATAGGTGTCAGATGTTGGAAAACCAGTATGGAAAAAAAATCGGTACTGGAAATCAACATTCTCAAACCTGAAGCTAACATTCTGGGATATCGGGTACCTTATTGGGTTACAATTGGGTACTCCTCGATACCCAATGTTGTCGAGTCGATTCAGGTACTGGAAATTCGCTAGATATACCTGTTTTTGTGGGTACTGGTTGCAGCTGTAATCAAACTGCTTCCAGTAAAGCATTAGAAGGGAATGTAAACTCAGTGCTAAAACTGTAGAAGCCTCTGCTTAGAATGGAGAGCTGGTTCCCTGAGAAAATTACTTTCCCCCAAATAAATTACATCTCTCTTCCCCATGCTGCTAATCTCCTGAGTGCCAGTCCTGCTGTTCTCTCAAATACTTTCATATTAACTCTGAAATTATCAATCTGGGTAGTTTCAGCAGCTGCTGTTATTATTCTCTTTTCTGAGCTCTGCTAATACAGAGGGATGATACATTAAAAAGAAGTGAAATGCAGGTGGTAAAAAGTATCACTAAGGCACCAGTCTTTTCAAGCCAGGAAGCTCAGCATCACTGGAAAGGAAAGCTTCTGGAGGTGCTTGTTGCATTGAAGTAGTCATGAAATTAAAGTCCTATAACCAGTAGCACAAAGCTAATCACATCCTGGGAACAGTTCCATAAAAGATGCTTCAGGCACCTTAAACCACTGATAAAGGAATTGTTTCAAAGGGTATTTTCAGATGTTACAAGATCACGCTCAACCACAGTGAACCACGCTCAATTCCACGGCGGGGCCAAAGAGCCCTGAACGTCTGTTCGGCGCCCGCCAGATGTTCACCACGCGCAATACCCACATGGGGTCAATTTCAACCATGCTTCCCAGGCTCCCCACTGGGAACCAACAAAAAGTAACATCTGGACACCAATCCCCTGATGGAACCAAAGGAAATGATCCCCAGCCGTGGACGATGCACGCAGCGTCGCTGCCAGGCAACCAGCAACAACACAACCACCGGAGGGAGATTTAAAGGGAAATCCACAGCAGGCAAGCGTGGTGGGATGGAGCGAGGAGGGAGGTGGAAGAGAGCGGCGGGAGAGAAAGCGATGGTGGAGGAGGAGGAGGAAGGGGTAGCGGTGGAGGGAGCGCAGGTGGAGGAGGGGGAGGAGGGGGTCATGCTGACCATGGAGGAGGTGCAGGGACAACACCCGCAGCAGCCGGGACATGATGCCCCGGGGACAACAGCTGGACCGGGGGAGGCGGAGACACCCAGGAAACGGGTAAGGGGAATCAAGGGGAGGGGAACTGGGGGCTCAGGGGCACCCGGGGGGGCACGGGGCACATCCGGGCACCAGGCAGGGAGGAGGGGGAAGGGGCACCCTGCGAGGGGGCCAGACCCGCATCCAACCCTATACCCCCCACTCCTTGTCCCCACAGACACGGAAAAGGGCCCAGGCGGACGAGGCCCCGGAGGACACCAGCCCTGCCTAGGTGGAGGCAGAGGTGGAGGAGGAGGAGGAGGAGGAGGAGGAGGATGACCCACAGTGGAGAAGAAGGAGGAAGGCCTACCACAGAGGAGGCCAGTGGGGGCTCCAGGAGACCCGGGACTTCATAAGGATATGGGGGACCCTGGAGTAACAGCTGGAACTTGCGCTCAACCAGCACAACCAGCATGTATACCAGGACATTGTGTGGGACATGGAGGTGGCGGGGCATCATCGCACCATGGCACAGTGCCGCTCCAAGGCCAAGGAGCTGAAGAGGGGGTACAAGGCCATCCGGGACAACAATAGGCGGTCCGGACACGGTGCCCAGACCGCCCCATTCTACGATGCCCTGGACCGCATCCTGCACATGAAGGGGTCCATAGTCACCCCAAGGCTCGTGGGGAGTGCTGTGGTCCAGGGCAGGGAACGGGTCAAGGTACCCCCTGCCCTCGCCACCCCCCTGGTAGACATGAGCACCAGGGCCCCGGACCCCCAGGAGCAACGCCCTGGGACATCCGGCACCTGCAGGCCCCCCCCGACAGCAGCCCAGAGAGCACACACACCCAGGCCGGGCACGCAGAGTCCGAGGCCAGCACCCTCATCACCCTCAGCCAGTGGTCCATGGTGGAGCACTCTCACACCGAGGGGCAGGCCTCGGAGGGATCCGAGACTGACATTGAGGGTAAGTGGGTGACCCGGAGGGGGGGACCGGGCCCACGGGGCCAAGGGCCAAGGTGGGGGTGGGGACAGATGGGCCAGGGCCAGCCCCAGCCCCCCACAGGCAAGGCAGGAGGGGGCCCCTCCCCAGGTCGCCCAACTGCACACCCCTACACCCACAACCTCCCCTCCTCACCTGAAAGCCACGGAACACCCCGGGACCAGACAAGGTGACCGAGCAGGCAGCCACCGAGGAGCCCAGCCAGCAGGTGCAGGAACAAGGTGAGGCAGGCGGTCCGGTAGGGAGGGCACTCCGGGGTGCAGAGAGGGAGTCCCCAGGCAGTCGGAGGGGGTGGGATGGGCCGGGGTCGAGGGGTGGGGAGGGGCCTGGAGAGATGCCCGGGGGCTCGAGGGGTCCCTGCCCCATCCCAGGCAGGGGGCAGGAGCCCGGGGCAGGATCGGACTCACCCTCCCGTACCAACAGGGAAACCCCGGCAGCCAGCGTCCCCAGGGCCCGTGGCCCCAGCCCAGCGTATGAGTGAGTACCGGGCACAAGTCCACAGGTGAAGGGAGGAACAGGTGGAGGAGATCGTCCAGACCTCGGCGGAACAGGTGGAGAAGATGATAGCGACTGTGGACTGGATGGAGGCGGCTATCAAACAGTCCCTGGAGCGGGCAGAGGCGAGGGACAGGAGGCGCCAGGCCGAGGTGTGCCTGGAGCAGAGGTGGGAGCACCGGGAACACAGCAGGCAGGTGGAGGTACTCGGGAGGCTGGAGCAGGCCATCACAGGCATGGTGCGGGAGCACTCAGCGAAGATGGATAGGTCTCATGATATTGGGACCTCCCTGCTCTTGCACGCCGGCACGATGTGCACCTATGTGATGGCAGGTGCACCCCTGGGCACCCTGCCTGCCCAGATCCCAATGCTGGGACCCTCGGTGACCCCGCCCTCCGCCCAGGCACCCCAGACGCCCCCGTGTCCTCAGGGGCCGCGCATCCACTTCCTGGTGCCACCTGTGCTCTGGAGGGTGCAGCCTCCCAGGGAGCCTCCCCGGGTCCTGGACCACCCCTCCCCCCCACTGGCAGCCCCCCTGCCAGACCAGGAGGCAGCACAGGACACAGCAGGGAACACGGACAGCGGGGGGGGGGAGGAAAGCTCACAGGGCTCCATGGCCCCCACCGGGCGCTCACGGGGACGACCAAGGAAATGAGGGGGAATGGGGGAAAGGGGTGGGAGGGGGAGGGAAGTGTGATGGGGGCACTGTAGGGGACAGGGCACAACCTGGGTGGAGGGTCAGGGTGGAAGTGTACACGTGGGTGCAATAAAAGGTGCTTGCACTATAATGGCTGCCAGGCCCATTTGTGGGTGAGGGGGGGGCAACCGTGCAGGGGCATGGCCAAGGTACCCCAGGGGGTGGGCCTGGGGGGGAAGCCCTCACACCTGCTCCCCCCGGGTGATATGCCTCGCCAGGGCATCCCGGATCCGCTTTGCATAATGGAACTCCCTGGGGTTCTCGGCGTTCACGTACAGGGGCACCGGACCGGGTTCCTGGTGTGGCTCGAGGTACTCCAGGGCTGCCCCCTCCATCTCACATACATTGTGGAGCACACAACAGGCACCGATCACCAGGGCCGAGGTCACCACGGTGTAATCAAGCTGGCCAGCAACACTCCTCCAGCGCTGCTTGAGGGCCCCGAAGGCACGCTCCACCACAGTCCGGCTGGACCACAGGCGAGTATTGTATAGCACCTCTGCAGGGGTCCATGGTACTGGGTAGACCTTCATCAACCACCGGGTCGGGGGTAGGCAAGGTCCCCCAGGATACAGGGGGGTATTGGGACCCCCTCAATCCAGCTCATGCCCATGTCAGCGAAGTCCTCCCGGAACATATGGGCATAGAAGGGGGAGATGGTCATGATCCTGGCATCGTGACTGCAGCTGGAGTTGCCCATGTAGATGTCTATGAACTGGCCCCGGTGATCCACCACCCCCTGCAGCTGCAGGGAGTAATATCCGTGCCTGTTCACATACTCTAGCGCCTCCCCGGAGGAGGGGTGGAGTATCTCTATGTGGGTGACGTCCATGGCTCCCATGCAGTTGGGGAAGCCTCCAGCCATGAATCCCGCCATCACGGCCCCCTGGTCCACCAGCTGGATCGTTCTGTCCAGGAGCACGCCCTCCACCATCTTGTATACATCCCGGAGGATACAGGCGACAGTGCTGAGCCCTACCCCAAAGTGCTGGGACACGGACCAGCAGGAGTCGGGCGTTGCTATGGACCAGACCCCTATTGCCACCCATTGGACCATGAGATGGGGGTCCACATGGAGGTGTGCTGATGCTCATCCAGGCTGTAAGGAGCTCCGCTAGGCAGAGCAGGGTGTGCTTGTCCATCTTGAAGTGGGTCCTCCAGGCTGGCTCTTCCCACTGTGCCAGTGCCCTAGCCCACCAAGTCTGTGGGCGCTCTGCGACCCATAGGCATCTTTCAATGGGCATAGCAAGCAGGGCTGCCCAGCGCATGATCTCCCTTGCCCACAGGAGGTGCCTGGCAGCCTCGCGGAGTGCTACAGGCCAGGTCCGGCTCCGGCTCACAGCCTGCCAATCTGCCCCAGAGACCCTCAGTGCCCTGAGGTGAGCACGGGCTCTCCTGCACCCGTGGTGTGCCCTGCGGGCCCTTGCAGCTCTCCAGGCCAGGGAAACTTGCAGCTGGATGGCCAGGTTCACCTCCGCGGTAAGGAGGCAAAGTTGCTCTGTGTAGACGCGGACCCACTCGGCTGCGACCGCGAGGTGCATCCAATAGGCGGCTTCCCTGTCCCACTGCATGGTGGTGGGGCCCCAGGGGGGGAAGATGAACTGTTATACAGGGCCTCTGATGGCAGGGTTGGCCGGGGGGCGGGCCCCTAGCCAGGAGCCCCCCCACTCTGGGGGGCCGGGGTATGATTGCGTGCAATTGGGTACACCTGCAGTCAGTGCACCAGGCCTCACCCCTGCACGGGCGTGCGGGTCTGCGAGCTCCCTGAACAGCTGCATTCCATCAGGCATCACCACCACCCTTCCCCCCGCTGTTTGCTACAACTTGGCCTTAGAGGTGCGATTAGCTGGACTGTGTGTGCTATTGCGTTATGCAGCTGTGCTGGGTCCGCACCCCATGCCTCGCTCTGTTCTGCAACACTGTTGCTGCCTGAGACCTGTTGTCCTGTCCCTGGGACCCACCGGGGTCCCTCCTGGGCCGTGAGGGTATGTGGGCCCCCCTGTCCTTGGTGTTATTCTCCCTGTCTCTCTGAACCATGGCTGGTTGTCCATCCACCGGGCTCCCACTTCCCAGTCCCCATGGGGCCCCCCATATCTGGACCTTCCGCGAGACCATGTCTCTGTGTGACCTGTGGCATTCCCCAGCCGTGCAGCTGCTCCTGGGCAGCCCTGCTAGCTGTGCAGGTGCCTTTGCGAGCTTGAGCTCTGGACTTCGCTACTTTGGCTATGAGGCGAGCGCTTGTGATTGCCAGCTGCATGTGGATACCGTGGGGCTCATTCGCTTCCCCGATGGGCGCCTCCCGGACAAGTGGTGTACTCATGTGCCCTGGTCCAGAGCTGAGACCGTGTCTGCACTGAGTGTGTGCGACCTGGGCACCTTCACGCTGTGCCTTGCTAAGGGGGGCCCTGCCCTGGCCATGTCCTACTTTGCCTGTGTTCATGGGGCTCGTGGGTACCAGTGCAACCGTGGGGCAGTGTACCACCGGCTGCTGGAGCTGGGAAAGCTTCCTTGGCCCCCTTCTGCTGCCTGTTGTGTGGCAGAGCCTTCCGTGGCAGAGCTGTCGGCCCTGATGGGGGTGTGGTCCCGGACGGATGTGCAGTTGGCACTGTCCCTGCAGGACCCCTTCGAGGCCTACTACCTGATAGCCCACCACATGTCCGTGTTGGGGTACCACCGGGGCTTGATCCATTGGCCCCACCGAGCAGGGCACCCATCCCCAGGGCCCACGGTGGCCCCCAGCAGCAGCCTGTGAGTCCCGGTGTTCCTCCCGGGCCCCCGGTGTCCTGCCCCCATGTGGGCTCCTGCCCCTGTCTGGGGGGGTCCCATCTCCGCTGGCTGCTCCCTCCCTGATGTGCCAGCCTTGCCGAGGTGCTGCCTGCTTCCTGGGGTGTTGCTGCCCCTGCCTGTGGCCCCGGGCCCCATCCGGGCCCCACCCCCCGGTCAGCCTGCATAACCAGGGTTCCCCTCCGGTGTTGCCCTCCCTGGTGCCTGGGTGCAGCACTCTGCATGGCCTCACCAACCCGGCTATGTCTAGTGACCTGTCCCCACCCGCCAGCGCTGCCACCTGCTGCCCGGACCACCCCTCTCCTGCGTGCTTGTGTGACCTGGGGATTCTGGGGCCCCCGGACTGGCCTTCGGTGCCTCCTCTGGGGTGTGTGTGCATCCTTGGACCTGCAGCACTGCACCGGCTGTCCAGCCTGTCCAACACCTGCCCCTCAGTGGTGGAGGGGTCTCAGAGTGCCTCCTGGATCCTTCCCGGGTGGCTCCCTGTGCATTGTGGGCCCCTCCTGTGCCTTGGACCTGAGCTCCTGGGGCCCCCCATTCTGGGACTTCCTGTGTTGCTGTGGGGGTGCCTGTGTGGACAGTTCTGCTGGGGGGGGTTCCACCTGGCCTAACACATTGCAGGTTTCCCCCCTCCTCCCTGTCCTGGTCCCTCCCTCCTTGCTCCCGTTGTGCCTTGTGTGTTGTCCGGTCACCCATGCCCCCCTTTCCTTCCTTTCCCTTGTGTGTGCATGTGTGCGTGTGCCCGGGTGTGTGGTCGTGCTGTGTGTTCTGCTGTGCCTCCGCTGGCTGTGTGCCTGATGTGTGTGGTACCTGTGCAACTCTTCTCCCTCTCCCCCCTCCCTTCCCATTTCCCTTGTGTGGGCATTCCCTTTTGTGCCTTTTGGCTTTGTTTGCCCTCAGGCGGCCAGGTCTGTGTCCCGCCCCTGCCTGGTGGGTTCTGCGTGTTTTGACCACGGCTGGGGATCAGCGTCACGTCTGTTGCGCTGCCCAGGGCTGTGATCTGTCAGCCCGATTCCCGGCCGTGGTCCCGGTCCTGTCACGTCTGTTTGGGGCTTTTATTTGCCCCGGGGGGTGGTTGTTTTGTTCACCCCCACCGGGAATCCACTGTGATGAACCGGCCGCCCGTAACATCTGAAAACACCCAAGGTGTCTGATGGCCTTGTCTTGTGTACTCTCTTGTTGCATCCCTGATAAGTAACATCCTGTCAGTTTGATCATTTGGTACAGAAACATCCTTGAATATTTGAGAAGAAGGAAACTTAGGATGAGATTAAAAAAAATAAATCCTCAGACTGTGTCTTGTCTGAAACCTAAGTCTAGATCAAATGTTCCAGCTTCAGCTAATCTCTAATGATATTTTGTGCAAGCCTTTCTACACACACAGTGTTAAAAAAGAAAGGAAAAAATGTATAGTTTTATTTTATTTATTTATTTTATTTGTTTAGTTTTATTTATTTATTTATTTTATTTATTTTCCCATATTCCCAGAAGACTCAGGGTGGCTTACAAAAAATTATAAAATACAATATAAAAATATTTAAAACACAACCCCCCCCAAGACCCAACCCTCCAACAACCTCCAACCTAATCCCTATCCCACAACCCATCCTCCCACTTAAATCAACCCCCCACCCCCAATTCAGTCCCCGCTGCCAAAAGTCCAATGGAACAAAATGGTCTTACATTGCCTCTGGAAGGCCACCAAGCTTGAATAAAGGTGGACCTCCTGGGTGAGGAAGTTCCACAGGAAAGGTGTGATGGCTGAGAACACCCTCCTCATAGTCAAGATCAGGCAAAAAAACAGAGTCTCCAGGAAGGTGCCCCCAGGTTGCGACGGGACACATGGAGCCAGGCAATCCCTCAGATAGATGGGGCCTAGGCTGCTTAGAGCATTAAAGGTCATCACCAGCACCTTTAGTTGGGCCCAAAAGACTATTGGCAGTCAGTGCAGCAAATGGAGCACCAGTGTTATGAGCTCACGTTGACGTGTCTCTGTAAGGAGCCGCCACATTCTGCACCAGCTACAGCCTCTGAACTATCATCAAGGGCCCCCCCACGTAGAGAGCATTACAGTAGTCTAGCCTCGAGGTGATGAAAGCATCATACCAGGTATTCATTTTAACTTTATCAAATTTTGATATTATTGTGATGTATCCCATATAAAAAGCATATATTTTTGACCATCTGTGTTTCAATATATTGAACATTAGAATAGGCCTTTGAATGGTTAATTTCTAATGAACTGTCTCTAGAATGTCCTTTTAGCTGTAATCTGGGAAAAGAGATACAATCAGTCTGTCTCTTAAGGAATCAACATTCACTGTTGACCCATTGCAAGAAACGTGACTCCCAAGCAGGGCAGGAAGAGGCCTTGTTTGTCTGGATCTTAGTCATTGTTAAATCCTATCTCAGATGATAGCTGCCTGTTAAGTATGTATCAACAGGACTTTTTACTATGTACTTTGAGAAAACTCTCATTGTCAGCTGTTTTGACCTGGCATCATCTAAACTGATTTCTAATCATTTTTTCTCCATAAAGAGAGAGAGGAAAGATGAATTTTTCAGAGACAGCTCTAACGTCCTTGGATGTTTTCCTCACCTTCATATGGCAGTATGGGACACAGGACTGGGTGAATATGAAAGTATATTCTTTTGATCCA
Source organism: Sphenodon punctatus (assembly GCA_003113815.1). NCBI lineage: Eukaryota > Metazoa > Chordata > Lepidosauria > Sphenodontia > Sphenodontidae > Sphenodon > Sphenodon punctatus. The sequence goes on from QEPC01000704.1 coordinate 324,139, forward strand.
TTGAGCCAACAACAACAATAATACTTAAAGCATATGTTATATCTTATAGATGTTTAAGACCTTTGAACTTGTAAAAGAACTGTTCTTTGAACAAAAATGTTCTTTTAAATCATGTATTTGTAACTGACACTGTTTCTCTTTTGTACCATGTTTTTATTTGAACTTAAGTAAACTATTGCTTTATATTTATAATATTCCTTGTCTCATAGCCTCATTTATAAATAATATTATCTTTACAATACTTTGCTGAGCTGGCTGGCTTATTAGCACAGTGTAAACTGAGTTTCCACATATTGGAAAAGAGCGCCCTATATCCAGACCTGATTAAATCAGGCCTGGACCACTAAGCGCATTTTCCCTTTGAGGAAACTGAGGCACAACGCAATTATTACTTATATTGCACTTTCAGTATTAACTCAATTTTACAGTTGGGGAACTGAGACCTAGTTATGTGCCTAAGGTCAATGAGTGAGTTCATAGCTGGGATGTGAACCCTGCTTGAATCCAAGACTTTCTCCACTAGGATACACTGCCTCTCATATAGACATTAAACAATACCAATTCTGTGAGTGATGAGCTATCTGAATTGCCAAAATACCATTGCCAAATTTCCAGTTTTCCGTTACCAATTTTTTCATTTTGCACCACTTCTTGAGACAGGAAAATGGTTTGATACATTCAGAAACACAGTAAAACAGTTAAACAGTAAGTTGGAATAAGTTGGCAAAATAGAAAATCAGCTATTTGGTAATGGTAATACCTGGCATTTCAGATATTGGGGTCCCTGTTTCAGTAGCTAAGTACTGACTGGGCAACGAAAAGGCTGTCTGAAATTTTGGGTACTGCCCACAGGTACAAACTATGCTTATCATTTCAGCTCTGATTTCTAGCCTGCACTCCCTGAAGGCTCAAGGCTGGAAACAACATATATCTTCCCCCAAAATGCTCAGGCTCTGGCTTTAGTGAAACTCCAGGGGAAGGGAGCTCCAGAGCTGTGGAGCTGTTTTACTTGTGATTTTTCTTGTTTTTAGTTATTCCTATCCTTGAATGGCAACAATCACTTGGTGCTGTATTAGATTTTATTTCCTTTTATTGTTCTGTAGAATGACCCCCTTTCTCCAATTTTTTGAATTTGCCTTTTTTGGTAAATTGTGTGATCCTTTGAGTCAATAGCACAGGAGCAAACACTTCGCACAGTCATTGCTTCCACTGAAATAAATGGGATTTTCAACTGTGCTAAGTGTTAACAGTATGAGTACAGATATCAGAATCTCACCTGCAGTGGATTCAAGAATTTTATAGAGTTCATTTTGTAAAACTTGGATATACTGTTATGACTAGAATTCAGTCCATATTGGCACTGAAATGAATATTTGCCAAAAATACCATATTCATCTAATTTGCTCAATTAGATTCAAGTACGGTATTTGATTTAGATTCACTTAGATGCAAGTATGTACGGGCACTGTGCCCATTTCCTTTGGATATTCTCTGAAGAAACTGGATTTTTCAGTTGGTTTTTCTGATTTTTTTCTCCTCTCCACCCCCAGTCATTTTTGTTTGGATATTTGGAAAAATGGGGGCTTAAACAAATATGGAAATATTCATTTCGGTGCAAATATTCATTGACTATTCAGAGTGCTAGCCCAAAATGCAAATAATATTTATGACTAAAGAGCCTAGAATGGTTTTCAGCATTAGTCTAAAATCAAATGTCTGGATTCTCATACGTAGAAGTCCAAGTATTAGAATTATACAGAATGATTATAGGAAGTCCTTTCAGCAGCTCCAACTATGGAAGGTTCATCATGAAATCTTAACTCAAGCACAAGGTGGTGCAAAAACGGTGGTTTGAGGGGTTAGAACACCACACTGATGAGGCAAAGAAGGAGTTAATTCTCTAGTCTGAATGCTCGACTCTTGGATGCCAAGTTGAATGTCCCTTGTTGACAGTTGACTGGACCGAGCCAGCTGGAAAAGCAGACAGAAAGGGGAGAGCACAGAGCATGGGGAGGGGAAGACTAGGCAAGACAAGACGAGATGTTATCTGTCTGAAAGTCTGAGCCAAGGCTGGAAAATGATGTTGTAACAGTGTGAAGGCTGCCTGGGGTTGAGCTCCAGCAGGATGCTACCCAATATGTCACTCTCTTTGAAGAATTCACCTCAATTGTCTTTATTCTCTACACAGTGGGTGCAAACCAGTGGCTGGCATGTGCCACCCGCATGGGCAGTGAACAGGCAGAATGTGCTCGTTGCAGATGTGTACGCATGTGCAGCACAGTTGCATGTGGCAAAGGTGCAACCCGGGCCGACCTGAGCCCCCAAGCCTACACACCCCGCAACCTGGGGAATGGAGCAGGAGCCATGACTACTCCATCCCCTGGGCCACAGGGTGTATCGGCTTGTGGGGGGTGTCAGTCCGTGTTGTGACTTTGCCAGCCACATGCGGGGCGCATGTGCATGCCTGCAGCAAGCGCGTTCTGACCCGTTGAGGCATGTAGCACACCATCTGCAGCCCCGCTAGCACCTGCACCAGGCTGGTGCTAGCCCCTCTTAAAGGGCAAGTAACCCACAGAGACTCTTCCCTGCCACAGATGTCTAGGCAGAAATTAGCCAATAGGCCTAGTTGGGGACTAGGAGATATGTTTGAACTCTTGTTTATTTCCCTGTTTTTGTTTCCTTTGTTACCTGAGGTTCGGTTGAGTAATGAAGTAGGCTCTGAATTTAAAGGTTTTTGAGGAAAATTTTCCACCGTGTGGTGTTGCCTTCTTAAAGCAGGTGTAGACAGCCTACCAACCTACACATGGGTTTATTTTAAAGGACGTTGCTCTTCCATCTTGTGGCTTCTTCTGAGTATCTGTGTAGTTGGAATAACAACAGTCCCAAGAGTCTTAGATGTGCATTCAAATAAAAGACACTACCAGGAGAATAGCATTGCCTTTTTTCTTTCTCTCATTCTCTCTCTCTAAAAAAAATTACATTTAATTAAAAATGTACACTTCACTGCCAGTGTTTCAGCAAAGCAGCACTCATATCCCAGCTCTGCATTAAAGGAAATTGCCAGGGGAAATGATGTATTCTCGATTGCTGTCAGTTGCGTAATAGCCAATGCCAATGATTGTGATGGGCCAGTACAATGTCCGTTACTTTCTCTGCCCTTTGAACCATAGGATTTAAAGATTACCATCCAATTAACAATTTCCAGTTTTTTAAGAATATGCAATGTTCATCCACTGCTTTGTAATTCAATGTTAATGACCGATGGAGTTAAAGGAATGCAGTTTGGAAAGAAGAGGTCCTTTTTCCAAAATTTAGAAAGTCTGTTCAAATTAATCTGAATCGATGAATTAAACCTTTCTAAATTTTAAAACATTTTTGAATTCAAAATATTGTTTTTCTCCCGTATCCTTCCAGCCCATTTTGCGCTATACTTTTATTCCCTCCTACGTTTGTTGTAGTGGAGAAAAGAAAAGGAACAAATGGAGGTCATGAAGAAAATAAATGGAAAAAAAAGTGAGATACTCTTTCTATACAGCCACACACATGCATGCACTCATGCACACCCACATACACACCCACAGACACCCACACATATGCCCACATGCAGGCACACACACATGCACACACAGAGACGCATACGCACCCCCCACACATGCACCCAGTGCACACACACACTCACCCACATGCATGCAGACACATGCACTCACCCACATGCACACACACACATACACACACACACACACACATACACACATTCACCCACATAAACGTGCACACACCCACACACAAACACTCGTGCACGCACACACACGCACAAAATTCAATTGCAATAAAATAATTTCCAGTAAAGATTACACTTCCTGATTTCTTTGGAGGAAGGATTCTGCCTCCATTTTTCTTAGATCCCCATTGACAATTACAGCACAATCCTCTAGCAGGATAGAATGCACTAGTAATCACTAGGGGTGGGAATTCCAGATCCACTGAGATCCAATATTGCTGGTATTTAGCCATACCAGATTTCAATACAAGATCCAGTAATCCTGGCCGTACCGGATTTTTTGCATTGGTCTCAGATCTCGGTTTTTAAAAAATGACTTTGTGGCAGTTGTGGGCATGTTTTTTGTTTTTTTTTGCACTTGTTGAATCCCTCCCTGCCCCCTCGCTGTGGTGCATACTGTTACATTTGGCACTTTTTTTTACCTTGCCTTGGATTGGTTGCCTTTTTTGAAATCAAAAAAGGCATCCAACCCTGAAGGTTTCCTAAGATTTTTTAGAGGGGGTAGGGATGTGTCTGTGACTGGGGGTGGGCATTTGGCTGGCTGGAGTGGCCAATAGTAATGCAGGATTTTTTTTGCCTTCTGGGACCTTCTGTCCATTGGCTTGAGAAACCATTCTACATCAGGTTTGGTATCTGAAAGGACTGCCACAGACTTCTGGAGGCATGTGGGTGTGTGACTGTTGGTAAGTTATGAGTTACTTTGGGGTTTTATGGGATTAGGACCCCCTGGTGCCCCTTAGGAAGGGAAGGGGGGAAATGGAATGGGGACCTAGTCTCTTGGGATCCTGGGCTTCATGCCATGTGGCCAGGCCATGGCAAGCAACAAGCATGCAGGGTGGTGGAGGCTTTTGAAGCCCTGCCAATGGGGGAAGGGGAAATGTGGCTGTGCCAGTGTTCCAGGTCTATCTTGTGTTGTGTGTGCCATCTGATCTTTGGGGGTGGGGGATGCCCCAGTTTCCAGATGATGTTGGAGGATGGAGGCTGAGTCTTTTGAAGCCCTGCCAATGGGGGCAGGGGGAAATGTGGCTGTGCCCAGGTTGTGGTTGATGTGTGACCCATCTTGTGCCATCTGCTGTTTGGGGGTGAGGGGTGCCTCAGTTTCCAGGCTAAGTTGGAGGAGCATGCATGCTTTCTTGCTGAGGCTTTTGAAGCCCTTCCAATGGGGGCAGGGGGAAATTGGGGCTGGCAGTTGCTGTGATTATTGTGAGCAGATTTCATTCATATTGATTTCATGATGATTGACTAGAGTGCAAAAAACTCTATTTTTAAAGAAATAAAAAATTGTAGTGGGGGTGCTGGGGAAGCAAGGGAATGTGTGTCATTGAATCTTTCTTTACAAGAGCCATGTTGAACTTGTCTTTATTGCAGATAATTTTGGTTTTTCCTCCCATTGATTTCAATGGGGAAAATTCCCCATTGATTTCAATGGGGAAAAAAACGGTACTGGTATACTGGTTTTAATCCGATAATCTGGTAATCTGATATCCGATATCTGGTAAAACCGGTATCCAGTATTTTCAACCAAGTCCCACCCCTAGTAATAACCACTGGCATGGGGACCATTCATTTCAGCATATTCATGTTTCATGTAAGGGATGAAAATTTTTCCCTGAAGCACAAGATCTGTAAGTCTGTCCATTGCAACTAAGGGTATTTTCAGACGTGATGAGATCACAGTGAACCACAGTGAATACCCACCTGTGGTCACTGTGCGCTGCACGTCTGTTCGGCGGCCACCAGATGTTCGCCACACTGAATACCCACATGGGGTCAATTTCAACCACGCTTCCCGGGCTCCCGGTGGGAAAATCTGCAGAAGCGTGGTGAAAGTGATTCCAGGCGGGCATCAATAAAAAGTAACATCTGGTTGGCTATCATGGCCTGGAAGCCCTGGCGGGATTCCGGGCCGTGGTGAACTCAGCCAGACGCTGCGGCGGCATTGGCCTCACCGCCCGCCCATCTCCCCAGAGGGCGGGTGGCGAGGGAGCGTGGAGGGGGCGGGGCCATGCGGCTGCATGTTGTGCCGTGCGGCCCCGCCCCCTCCCTGATTCCCCACCGGGATCCCCGGCACATCTGTTTGCTGTGTCTGGGTGATCCCAGCGGGGAATCTCTGGGTTGTTTTAAGGATGGGGCGAAGCCAGCCCGTAACATCTGAAAACACCCTAAGATGTAGGAATATGCATTTCATTGCTTCTAATGACACAGAAAAGAAAGATGGAAACACTTCTGTTTCATGCCTGCTAAAGTATTGGGGGTCCGCTGCATCCCAAGCATCTTAGCCACAATTGAAGGAGGATGCGAGGGAAAGTTTTGCTCACTCCTGTTGCCAATTTAATGAGGGCTGCTACAAATCGATTTTCAGACATCCAAAGGTTGTTTACTGTTTTCACTCTGTTGTTCATGAAACGTATCAGATCTTATGGCTGAACTTTCCTTAGTGAGCTTCCATTCGCAACACAGTTAGGACTCTTGTCTCAGGATTCCAGTGCCATTTCCTCCTCCCCCCCAAAGTCTTTTGTGGAAAAAAATAGATCAAATGACTAAAGCATATAAATGACTAAACTAACAGCAGAACGACATCCTAAAACAAGTCAGATTTGCAGCAGCTCTAACACATTTGTTTCAAATAAGGAGAATACCTCTTGAGGGAAGTAAGTTTCCCAACATGCACTTCGATGTTGTTTTGCTGAATGCAGCAGTGTCGATAGATTAAAGCACAGAGTGCAGCTGCTGTGTTGGTCCTAAATAGGAAAGAGACATGAGACACTGGGCATTTTTACACACACCTTAAAGTACTGGTCTTTCAGTCTTATGGGTTTACAAGTCCACAAGTAAGATCCAGATGCATTTTTCACACACACTCTTCCCTGAGGCAGTTCCTGGATGCATTCTTCACACAAACACTGCTCTGAGGCAGCCTAAAGTAGACATAGTTGTAGACATGAGGGGATGCCATGGAAACCAAGTGACTACAGCTGCCTGGAACAAAGTATTTTTCCAGGAGAACTTTTTACACACAAAAGTTCTGGGAGAAGTTCTATGCAGACGTTCAAAGAACCAGATGTTTAAGATCTGAATGAGTGATTTAGACACACAGAAAGTTCAGAATGTAACAACAAACACGCAGGAGAAATGTGTATGTTAAATCACCCAATGACTGTGATCTGCAAACCACCCACTGTAGAATAGTTAAGAGAAAGCCTTTTATTGGCCCAGCTTCTGTTGGGGGAGAGTATGCAAGCTTTTGAGCTTTACAGAATTCTTCCACAGGAAGAAGAAAATCAGAGCTGGTCGTTTCAATGACTGGTTTCCAGACCCATCTTTAAAATCCTATTAACATTGAAAAAGTTTTACATGGCTGTACAATTTCAAAGTTGTGGGGATAGTTTAAGAACATAAGAACATAAGAAGTGCCATACTGGGTCAGACCAATGGTCCATCTAGCTCAGCATCCTGTCTCCGACAGTGGCCAATCACGGTGGCTTGGGAGAAGCACCCAATAGGTCACAATGGGGGATCCATTCCCTGTTGTTTTCCCCCAGCTCCCGTCATGTTCCCTGATCCTGTCTGGCTAATAGCTGCTAATGG
>QEPC01000704.1:333106-363155 GCA_003113815.1 Sphenodon punctatus
GAAGTGCTGGGGCGCTGTTAAAACCCAGACCGGCAGCTGCGCCGGTGGCCGGCAGCCGACGGCCGCGAGCCGAAGGTCTGTGGCCAAAGGGCGTGGCCCTTTGGGGCCCTTCGGGGCCAGGAGGGGGGGCAGGGGGGTATCCCTTGAGGAAGGAAAAATTGAGGGGGAGGAGAAATTATGTGCAAGCAGTGTTTTGTGGAAATAAGAGTGGGGAATTGATGGAAAGGGATGGGAGAAGTGTCATAGAAGAGAGTAATGAAGAGTGGTGTGTTGGGGGGGTGTCTTGGGTTGGATTGGGGTATAAGTTAGGAGAGGGGGAGGAGGAAGAGGGATTATTTAGAAGGATTGACGTAGGGTTGGTGAGACCACCTCCCCCTGGTGAGAGGAGGGTGGAGGTGGTCAGGTTTCCCTCGGTGGCAGCGAGGGATAACCTTGATGAGTGGGTTGTTGATGGGATCTATCCTGTGTTTGTGGAAGAGATTTTCTTGCTAAATTGTATATTATGTTAGATATTTGTTTATGTTTCTGAGGCCCTGTGTGGTAAACTCAGAAATGTTATGTATTTTGTAAGCTGCTTTGAGACCTTCGGGTGAGAGTGCGGGGTAGAAATAAATATGGAATGGAATTTAATCTGGGTTTCCAGAAAGGTGCTTTTAAACAGCCTCCACGCCTCTTGCAAACTTGTCACCCTTGCAACTGGGCTTTTTAGTTTCTTTTTAACTAATTTCCTCATTTTGTCAGTCTCCTTATTTAAAGTTAAATGCTACTGCTGTACTTTTCTTTATCTTTCTCCATACAAAAATTAGTTTGAATTGGTCGTTCTGGTTCCACAGAATGTTCCTGTGAAATTGGAATGGCAATCGAAATTTTGATCGGACCTCCGATCGATCCAAATTTTTGAATGGCATTTCCGATCAAACAGGTTGCACAAGCACAAAATGGCTGTAACCGTATGGTGTATGCACAAAATGGCAGCTGCTGTACAACAAATAGTTGCTGGTATTTTGTTATATGGCAGTGGTCAATTTGTGCATGCACCGTTGGCTTGGCCATTTTGCACATGTGCGAATGGGAGGAAACTTTTTTTTTTTAATCGATTCTGGCAAAATGGAATAAAAAAATGCATTCATTACACATTTTACTAGAATGAATCATATGACCAGATTCCATCATCAACAGAATCTAGTCGAAAACAAAATCTCGCCCCTATGCAGCAGTGCCATTTCAGATTTCAGTAGGGCGGGTGGAAAATTCCATCATAGGGCCAGGGAGGACTAGCCATTGCATTGTAAAGGGCCACAAGTGCAGAAAGTCCTGAAACACAATCAGCACATGGTATGAGACCCGGGGCATGAGGCGCAATAGCCCTTCCTCCTCCCCACCCTAAATGATGCCCTTGATGTTCCAAATGTGTGTTAGGATCTGCTTGAGGAATCATTCTTTGTAGCTTTAAAGTTTGCATACTCTTGCCAACAGAATATCCCAATAAAATAAACAAAAAGATCCCAATAAAAGGAATCATCTTAGCTAATCTGACCTTGTCTGGAACATAAAAGGAAACAGCCCCAGGAAGGATAGTCTGTTCCTGACCACTGAAGAGGACACATCTCCTGGAGAGACTGCCTGAGAGGTACAGAAGGAAGGCGAGATCTGGACATGTGAGGGGAAAGAACTAGTTTGGGATTGTGTTAGGCTGGCTAGGCCTGTGTTATGGACTTGTGTGCGGGATACAGAAAGACTAGACAGAGGCTTGGTGCCTGGCCAATGAACTTGGACTGGAAATAAACTCTTTAAGGATTTACCCTTGCATAACAGTCTTCTTGGGGTCGATCCTGACAACACTTGCCCACGGTCAAGAGGGGCCCTGCTACAGGCAAATACTAAATTATTGTATAAATAGATAAATAAATATGCTTGGGAGTGAAGTAGGTCAGGGAGCTATGCTGTGTCCTTCCCCACACATTGCTCCTTGGAGGCATGGGTGCCATTGGGGAGGCATAGTGGCACCATGGGTTGACTTTCCATCCCTGTGGGAGGTCCAGTTTGGCATCTGTACTGCTGCCAACTCAGTACCTTTTTAAGACTCAGAGGCCAGCGGAAGAATGTTTATTTGATCCCTGCCCCCATGTTAGTCTTCGCTCTGTGGTACTCTTTGCCAATGATGATGTGGTCCCCTCTTTGTGTGAAGCCCGGGGCAATTTCCCCCATTTTCCCCTTTAAAAAGGGCCTGGCCAAACTCCATACCTGCTGGCTCAGGGGGTATGACAAGAAAAGGGCAAAGTTTCTTGCTGACACAGAACCCGAACTGCCGGCATTAAAGCTAGTCTGGGCAGATCTGCAGATGCACGTGTGGGGAGGTGGCAAGGACTCCAGTGCAGGACTCAGACCATCACTTATGCACCGGCGGTGCAATTAGATAGACTGGAGACCTTTGTTTCTTGTCTCTGTAAGAGTGCTCTTCTGAAAAGACACCAAAATGGCCTTGTGGTTCTGTGCATATTGTTTTTCAGGGGTTTGCATTCGACTGCTAACTTTGAAGTTTGTGGTTGCTTAATCTGCCAAGCTAACAAACCCATTTTAGGATCTTAGATCCACACAGGGCAAACTCCCTACTCATGCTTTAATCTTTGTTTGTCTTGTTCCATAACAAAACATTCAGGAAGCTGCTGATTTCTCTCCTTTTCAGTGACATGCCCCTTGCATCTGGTGGCAGAGAAAAGGAATCACCCAAGAGCATATGAAGTGCTAAGGATTTCACGCAATGCTCAAAATGTGAGTTTAGGCAACTAACCACTCTTTTAAAAAGTATTGTGTGAATGAATGCTGAGAATCAAGCTGGAAAAACCCCTTCTTTAATAAAGGTCCTTGAATGACAAACTATTGCCTTCTGCAGATTTGCACGGGTGTGACTGATTGAAACATAGTATGCATTCTTTTTGATGATTCGCAGTTGGGAACGAAATCTGGCTGACTGTTAACTGCATCTGATCTGAATCAGATTATTTTTGTCACTAAGGCAAAGAACTGTGGTTTGGGACAGACATGTTGAATAAGAACATCCTTGTTTGTTTTTTTAGAATACAACTACATTTGACGTGCATTGGATGTGCATTCTATTTCTGACTGTTACAGCCAGCGATTTAATGGGAATCAAGTTTGCACCCACTTGATAAGAGTTTAGTAATTACCCAACTTGGATTTTACAATTGAAAAGTGTAGAACCTCCCTAGATGACATTATTTACATGTCCTTTACTGTGGGCTCATTCATGGAAATCTATGGAATCCAGGTTTGCAGAGATGTCATTGAAGGGTATGTGCTACAGAGTAGGACTGAAATGGCAAGCCGCTATGGTAGCTTTTTATGACAGAAAAAGCTCTTCCACAATGAGCGGCACGGTGCAATAGAGAGGTTCATTCCACTGCTTTCATTCCACTACTTCCACCGACTGCGAAAATAGCAGAGTAATGTTTCTTCTGAGAGTTTGAATCTTCTGAAATTTCCCTCGGCACTGTGAAGTAGCGGAACAATGATTGTTCTGGCAGTTTCTCAGATTGTTCCGACAGTTTCTGAGTTAGCAGAATGCCAGCGGAATTTATGGAATGCCAGCGGAAAAACTGTGGAAAGTCGTGGGCAATTACAAAATGGTGGAATGAAATAGCAGAGTAGAAAAAAAAGTTGCCACTTCAGTCCTACTACAGAAGAGATTTATCCAAATTGATTATCAACATCCACACAACACTTTTTTTAAAAGTGAAGAGTTGCTAGGGCTGCCATATATGCAATTTTTTTCAGGACACTTATGAAAAATACATGTTGCAGGGCCTGCTTTGGTGCCAATTGTTGTTATTATTAAGAGCCAGCATGGTGTAATGGCTAAGTATGCAGTACTTGGACTGGGAGATAGGTAGGGGAGGACCCTGGTTCTTGTCTCACCTTAGGCTGTATTCCCATCTGCGATGGCAGTGGCAGGTGAGGGAAGACGTGGTAGCGCAGAGGAGCTGGCTGACAGGAAAAGAGCAAATGGAGATGTGCCACAGCTTCTCTCGCGCATGTCAGGGCACAAAATCCTGCCCTGACATGCGCGAGAGAAGCCACAGCAGATCCCCATTCGCACCGGCTCTTCTCCTGTCAGCCGGCTCCTCCGTGCTGCCGCGTCTTCCCTCACCGCTCCCTCTGCCACCACCGCTGCTGCAGATGGGAATGCCGCCTTAGCCAGAAACTCACTGCATGACCTTGGGCCGGAATCATCCCCCCAATCACTGTGGAGAGTAAAGGGCTGATCCAATTCAGCCCTAACTAACAAAGAGCAAGGCTGGTGTTGGTTTCCCACATGGGCAGCATTGGGTGAAGGGGATTTGTGAGGCATGTATCAACCCAACCTCTCTCTTCTGGAGCTGGCACAGGCTATGTTCTATGTAGGCTCCTTCCCCCTCCTAGGGGGAACAATATATAAATGATCCCGTAGACTTTAGATTCTTGGACAATTGTAAACTCTGGGTATTATTCACAAAACCATGGGCATTTTTAAATGGGATGCACCCACACACGTCCAGCCATCCCCCATCCACTTGAGCACCCTTCTGAAGAGAGCATGGGTGACCGTGGACTCCCATGACCCACACTCTGCCCACTCATGGAGCATCGGGGAAAAATTTGGGTTGCTCTTTATAGGAGCAGGAGTGGGCGGTGAGTGGGTAGGGGTGCACACCCATCCCATCCCATTTTAATCCCACCCACCGGACATGTGTTGACACTCCACGTGGTGCACATAGACCCACCCACCCCTCAGCCGTGCCCATTTAAAAACAGCCACTGCCACTGTCAGGATTACTCAGCATGGGTTTGCTTGCCATGCAAACCCTATTCACACAGTGCCTCCCACGCAAGGGGAGAAGCCATCATGGGCTGCATTCTGTGCCAGTTTCCCATTCAGGGGGGGGGGGGGAAATGCTGTGTGAAACAGCCCTTTGTTGTTCACTTTGCACACTTGTCTTCTGTACTGTGAAATAATATAAAGCATTCTGGGACTAAACCTTCAACAGAGTGCCAGGATCCCTCGGCATCTGTTGCTGTGATGATCAGCCCAATAAGGATGTGTGTTCCTTCCACGATACATGGGGCTGTATAAAAACACTGATTTTACAGGGGCAAAAACTTGCAGCCAAAAATATCACTATGATTCTATTATGTAACCCAAGGTTGTTATGGAACAGATGGGCAAACAACGTACTTTGTCTCATTATTTGGTAAGGTTCCATTAAACCATTTAGCAAAATTAAAATACATGAGCATGTAACCCACGGGACAGTTGGGTTAACCATCCCCCCTCTGGGCCTGATCTACACTGGACATCAAAGGATGAAAACAATATGATTCTTATTAAGAATATAAAAATCCAAATCTGTCTTTGTCACCATGGTGAAATTCAAAGCTTCATTTATTTGGTTATTTCAGGCTTGTTTTGATACTTCTGGAGTTGAAATGAATGCCCAGAAGAGATTAAACCCACTGGGGCCAATCCATGCTTTGCGTATGCACAGTAAGCGAGGTGCGCACGTCCGAGTTTGTACATGTGAGGCACAGGCCTTTCATGCCTCATGCATAGCAAGCGCAGGTGATGCACACGCTGTGCACGGGGTGAGTAAGGATTGCGTAACCCTTGTGTAACACTTGCATAATGCGCCCGTGCACCTTGCACACAGCCCGTGCACAAAGCATGGATCAGTCCCACTGAATATGCCCTACTCAAGCTGAAAATGACAATTCAGGTAATAAAGTTATATTATTTATGCTCTGCCTGAAATCCCTTTATTGGGACTGGGTGTTGGTAGGAGGAAGAGGGTAGGTTTGGCTATTTTGCTATTTCAGTCATTTCAATATTTCAGCTACATCGTTTTTGGCAATTGCATATGCTCAATAGTGCTCCTATTGCCAAAATACCATCCCCCAAATGACCAAACAGCTGAGCTAAATAAAAACCCAGAAACCCAGGGGGAGGCTGAAGGGGAAAAATCCTGGAACAGAATAGCCTAAAACCCCGATATGTGAATACCCATTTTGGTTGCAAATATTATTTAACTACTCGAAGAGGTACCTGCAAAGAATAAATCCACTATCTGGTTCATTTCTAGCTTTGTCAATTAAGGAGGCTGCAAGAAGAAATGTTCCATCTCTCCTTTTCCATACCGTGGCATTTAATACAGTTACAATATTTTATTATTAGTAGCACACTCAAGTCCAATGCTTTTAATCTAAGATTTTTCATTGTGATTGATTCATCATGTGAACAGCAAGTAAAATGTACAGGACTATCGCTCACTTTTTTCTGTTTTTGTTATTGCTGTTGAAGGACAAGTATTGATTAGTGGTGAAACAAAAAACAGTTTCTGTATTCACAAATATTATTCACATTTTTGGTGAATCTGAATATCGGAATGAATATTTGCATGGAAATGAATGTTCCAGCCTCCGAATTAGTCAGTTCTTTCAGTGATTTCTTTGGGTGTAATTTTGGGAGGGAGGTGATTAGAAATGAACTCCTAAATGACAAAAATGAAAATCCAACAACCCCCGCCCCCCCAAAACCTCCAAGTGAATGTCCAAACAAAGGAGGCACAAATAATGCTTTGGATCTGCTTTGCCAGATCTGAATTTAAAAAAATCAGCACATATGATATTCACATTGAATATTTATTTCAGCATTAGTACTGATGTACTGTTTTGTTTGAAAAGAGACCCATGTGATACTACTTTGCATGCCTTCTGCATGTAAGGGCCTATTTCTGCACCAGTGTAACTCAATCTGGGACCAATTTAAACTCTAAAAATGCTAGTATTCCCTATACATCAACAATGCAGACAGGAGTACATCTAATTTTAACCGTAATACCCAGTTTAATTTTTCTCTCTCTCTTCAATTGAGGGATATATAGGAAGATACTTCAGTTCTGTTTGATTTAAATTTAATAAGATTCAGAGTGGGTTTTAACTTAAACTAATTGTAAACAACGTTTAATGGACTTGGAGGGAGCTGGCGGAAAACCAGATCACAAATGCCTAAATAGAACAATTACAGAAGTGCTGTTACTCTGGCTGGACTGTTCAAAGATATTAAGTGTGATTAAACATATTGTATTGAAGATCACCAGTGTACTTGGGGACTAGTGGTGTTCACTGTGTTTCCCCCCTTGCTGCTAAGGGAGAAAGACAGCGAACGTGGGTCCCTGCATGTACTGCTGGTTCCTAATAGAGATTTTTTTAAAAAAATTGTTTTAAGAACTCAGTATAATCATGACTTGCATGGCCAAGCTTTTCATTTTACTTCCACACCATGAGTCTCAAATTGCAGAAGTATAAATGAGGCAACCAAACCCTCTGCTTTGTTCTTGGATTTCTCTGCCCAGCTTTGCCACAAAATACCCTTTGAACAGGAACGTGGCATGAATTAAACCATGCTAACAAGAGAATAACTTTTATCTTTCTTTCGACTGAATGAAAAAAAATAGAATATACAATAGGAACACATTTCACTGTTTTGGGGCTCGTTACCTAGGAATAGGAAACAGGGCCATTGCGCTGATCTACATTTATTCCTGTAAAATTAACTTCTATTGGAATGAGGACAAAGACCACACAGTGCTTCAGGGGACTGGGCCCTACGTAATCCTCTAGCAAAGCAAATACTGGCACAAAAAGGAAATAATGGCTGCTAAGGTTTAATAAACATTATATTAATGTGCACATTTCCATAGCAATCATTCTGGACCTCGGCATTTAAAATGGCAAGATCAATTATGCTTGAAGACACTTGATACCTTTCCACAGGGGCTCCCAGACTTATGGGGCACATGGTCCACTTGATCCAGTCATGAGCCTCAGGTAGGGTTGCCACCTATGCAATTTTTTAAGGAACACTTATGAAAAATACATGTTGCAGGGACACCATTGGTGTCTTAAAAATTTGCATAAGTGGCAAACCCTAGCCTCAGGAGACCTACAGGGACTCCTCCTGGAATTCCAGGCCGAGACCTCTCCTGCTGGCTCCCAGCTCCAGGACCCCTCAACAACAGTTCTTCAAAGTGAAGAGCCTTCCTCATCACACTGGAGGAGCTCTTCTCCTCAGAGATGAACGTGGGGTGCCTGTTTCACTTTCCTCCCCAGTTTCTGAGATAATGATCTCCCTCCCCACACCACGATCTACTAGAGACTAGCTTATGACCTACCAGTAGGTCATGGTCTACCTCTTCACCACCCCTGCCTCACCAGATTGGGCTTGTATTTGCTGTGGGAGTTTTCCTTTAGCTCATATTGCTGAATGGACTGATACCGCAAAGTACTGTGAGTCATTGTAATGTGCACACAGTTCCTCAAAGGATGAGACCCAAAGGGGAAATGCGAGTTATTGAAGCATCTTGTCCATTGAGAAACCATGACTACCAACACCTGAGGCTAATTGGTCCAGCTGGAGAAAGGAAACAAGCTTCCCTATGGATGAGACAAAAGAAGCCTCTATGAGGCTGGGCCTAAAACTCAATGGAAAGACTGCCAGCGGCAGTCAAAGCTCAGGCAGAAGCTCAATTCAGAGCTCCCTCAAATAGAGGGTGTTTTTACACACATTTATCCTACATGTTTGCTGTTACATCCTGAACTTTCTGTGTGTCTAAATCACTCACCCAAATATTTGATCCCCTGCACAGAACTTCTCCCAGAACTTTTGTGTGCAAATTCTCCTGGCAAACCGCTTTGCTGTGGTCACTTGGTTTCCATGGCAGCCCCTCACATCTACAGCTGGGGCTACTTTAGGCTGCCTCAGGGCAGTGTTTGTGTGAAGAATGCATCAAGGAACTGCCTTGGGGCAGTGTGTGTGAGAGTGTATGAGAGAGAGATAGTATGAAAAATACATCCAGAACTTACTTGTGGACTTGTAAACTCAGAAGATTGAAAAAATCCAGAACTTTAAGGTGTGTGTAAAAATGCCCAGGGTTTTCTGCAGAGCTCTGTATCAGAAGGGATTCAACAGGGGCAAACCAGATGGCTTGACTGGACACCCAGTCGTGTGTATCAACAGACCTTGAATTTTGACCAGGACAGGAGGGCTCGATAGACCGCAGCCTGAGCAGGGGGCTGTGTTGCACTTTTTTGTTTTTTTTTAAGAGGATGAGGCAATAGGGCATTGCAGAAATTTGTATCTTAAATAAAGCAGTCATGAGCAGAAGAACGTTTGAGTTGTGTATGGTGGACCTTGACCTTTAAGGATATGTAGCCAGAACAGCGCTGCAGAACAGCTCAAGGCTTTGAGAGGCTCCACGCAGGGCCAGCACAGGCAGCTGCCTAAGGCAGCATGTTCGAGGGGACATCCCTCTTGCCCCATATTCAGTAGCTTCCAAGCTCTGCAGTTGGATCAGGGTGGGGGCGAGAGAACTGCCCCTTTGAAATTGCCACCCTAATCATCTTAGTCCCCAATCCAGCCATGGAGCTTCACGGCAGCAGCGGCAATGGCATGGCTGGGGAATGCCTAGGGTGCTCTGCGGCTGGATGGGTGGAGGGGAGAGGTTGTCTAGGGTGGCACAAATGCTTGTACTGTTCCTGGCACCATACATACTGTTCCAGCATACATGTATCGTACATATTAGGATTGTACACATACTTAGAGACAGTGGCTACACTACAAAGCCCTTTACTCTATTCTGGTGACAAACACTATTTATAAACAGACATGGCTGGGGGACAAGTACGTCTGTACCACATGGAGCACCCAAATATGCCGGGGGTGGGATTTAAATGGGCCAGGGTGGGTGTGCTTCCCTATCCACGCACCGTCCACTCCTGCTCCTGCATGGAGCATCCCAGATTTTCCCCCTGATGCTCTGTGTGTGGGCATGAGTGGGTAGTGGGTGGGTCATGGGAGTGTGCATCCACCCACGCCGCCTTCAGATGGTCATCAGCAGACAGATGACCCAAGACTCCTAATTCCTCAGTCAGTATCCAAATCACTGGACCAAACTACTCCACCAAGAAGAGAACTTTTATTTTATGAGTGATCTCTTTAGTTATATTTTTGAGTAGGCTTTACTGAATAGTTTTTATTGCATGTAACCTTCATTTTAAATCTACTTCTCAGATTTATAGGAAGTTAAGTGCAAAATAAATTGCAATATCTCTTAGGGCGTTTCCAGATTTCTCCCATATGGTAGAGTCCAACCGCTTTTAGATGTGCTCGGTGCACACGTGGCATAAAAACACACAGCGTGTACAAATCCTGCATCTGAGATTTAGACATGACATTTCATGCGTTAAAGCCGGTCATTGGAATTCTTTGAGGGTGTAAATAAGCATGTGGACAAGGGAGACCCAGTAGATAGAGTGTACCTGGATTTCCAGAAAGCATTTGATAAGGTCCTTCATGAGAGACTCTTGAGAAAATTAAAAAGCCATGGGATAGGAGGTAGTGTCTTACTATGGATCAGAAACTGGTTAAAAGATAGAAAGCAGAGGGTAGGTCTAAATGGTCAGTTTTCACAATGGAGAGATGTAAAAAATGATGTGCCCAGGGATCTGTATTGGGACCGGTGCTGTTTAATGTATCCATTAATGATTTGGAAAAAGGGTGTAAAGAGTGAGGTGATCATGATCAAATTTGCAGATGACACCAAGTTATTCAAGATAGTTAAAACACAAGCAGAGTGTGAGGAACTGCAACAGGATCTTACAACACTGAATGCCGGGGCATCTAAATGGCAAATGAGATTTAATGTGGACAAGTGCAAAGTGATGCACATAGGGAAAAATAATCCAAACTGGGTACTAAGCTAGGAGTTACCACTCAGGAAAAGGAACTGGGGGTGGTTGTGGACAATACAATGAAATCCACAGCGCAGTGCGCAGCAGCAGTCAAAAAAGCAAACAGAATGTTAGGAATTATTCCGAAGGGGATAGAGAATAAAACTGAGGTCATAATGCCTCTATACAAATCAATGGTGCTACCGCACCTCAAATATTGTGTGCAGTTCTGGTCGCCCCATCTCAAAAAAGACATAGCTGAACTGGAAAAGGTACAGAGAAGGGCAACAAAAATGATCAAGGGCATGGAAGGGCTCCTGTATGAGGAGAGGCTTGGTAGGTTGAGGCTCTTCAGTTTGGAGAAAAGATAACTGAGAGAAATATGATAGAGGTCTATAATATCATGAGTAGTGTGGAACTAATAAACAAGGAGCAGTTATTTACCCTCTCAGCTAGTACTAGAACTAGGGGACACTCCATGAAACTCATGGGTGGAAGTTTAAAACAAATAAAAGAAAATATTTTTTCACTCCACATATAATTGGGTTGTGGAATCTACTGCCAGAGGCTGTGGTAAGGGCCAGTACTATAGTTGGAGTTTAAACGAGGTTTGGACCAGTTTCTGGAAGATAGGTCCATTAGCAGCTATTAGCCAGACAGGATCAGGGAACATGATGGGAGCTGGGGGGAAACAACAGGGAATGGATCCCCCATTGTGACCTGTTGGGTGCTTCTCCTAAGCCACCGTGATTGGCCACTGTCGGAAACAGGATGCTGGGCTAGGTGGACCATTGGTCTGACCCAGTACGACACTTCTTATGTCGTGCATACTTTTAAAACTGTGAATTAAATACCTCGACATGGAAAGTCGAGGTATTTAATTCTCAGTTTTAAAAGAACATGTGACCGACTTTAAGTCACAAAATGTCACATCTAAACATGGCATGATTTTATGCCACATGTGCGCCACGCATGTCTAAAAATGGTTGTACTCTACCATATGGGAGAAATCTGGAAACTCTCTAAGAGAGAATGCAATTTATTTTGCACTTAATGTCCTATAAATCTGAGAAGTATATTTAAAATTAAGATTTTATGTGGACATCAGAAAGCACCCCAAGACTCACTAAGAGTTTGTGAAGTAAACACTAGTAAAATTAATGAACTGCTGATGACTGGGGGGCTCTCTGGTGATGGGTGACTTGTAGCTGTAAGGATCGTCAATCTGGGTGCTGCCACTGAAGTTTCTGAGCCTCATTATATAGGGGAGAACTAATTGATTTCCTTGTCTAAATTATTTGCTAGCTTAGTCATTACTTTTGTGGCTGATCATTTCAACAAAGCTTGGGACTTTCCATATTAAGGTTCATAAAAGTTTAACCATCAGTGTACTCTCAGGCTCTGTGGTTAATCCCAACATTGTTGCATTGCACTCTAAGGTCAGTTAGCAATGAGCATGAAGAAAAAATTGAAGAGCTATAGGCAAGAACCTGTGTTCACTGTGTTTTCCCTGTGGGTGGTAATTGGGGAAAACATAGTGAACTCAAATCCCTGACTATAGGATATGGAGGAGATGTCTCTTGTTGAAACATTTCAAGCAGCCTCAAAAATCAGAGAGTAGCTTCCTGAGTCATCATCCAGCCAGAGACGGGGACAAAGTAGTTCAAGTGCTGTCTTCTATTGAATTGTCTGCTGTTGGTGAGAATATACAAACTTCCAGGGTAGATTGAGCCCTTCTTCATTTATATGAAATTCAGAACTATAGAGTAGGCAATGCAGGCCACACCTTACTTTATAGCAATCCCTTGGAATGTGGCTGTTAAGGTCATTAGCAGTTCAAATCATTTAAACACACTGCAGAGTAAACAGTAGGCTGTCTGTTACTTTCACATCTCTATTGTGGTTTATGGAGCCCAAATCTTTATTCTGTCCACGGTTGTGATATCCAGCACAGTTATGCATTTTTAGTTCTGGTCTTTTCAAGGTTCCCTTTCTGGACAAGGATCGAGAGATCGGAAATCAGTGGCTGCTTTGAGAAGTGGACATCTTCACATGATTGCAATAGCTACAACTTTCTTTCTTTCTTTTGCTTTTGTAAAGATTGTTTGGTTTCAGTCGCCTACTTTCCATTTGGACATTTAGTGCATTCAGCAAAGCATTTATTCTGCAAGCATGGGAGTAGCCGCACTGAAATTAGGCCCTTTTCTAATGGGGGCGGGTGCCTGAGGGGGTGGGTGGGCATTGTGTGGAGGTGCATTCCAATGGACCCCCCCCCCATCTCCACCCAGGTAGCATCAGGCATTGGGTGGAGTGCTCAGGAGTGCTCATGTACCTCCTCCCACCACCAACGGCATTCCCATGGGCGCCCACCGACTCACCCCCACCCGCCACAGCGTTTGCACGGGTGCCTGCCCCCACCGGCACACATGTGAAAACAGCTTTAGATACTTAAAAAGAGTACTGGATGAAGACCCTAGTGTCTTAACCATTTAATCACTTAGTAGCTTACTCCAAGATTTTTCTGAATAGCAAGTATTTACTGCTGGTAGCCTGCCTTCATCAGAAGTGTTTCTCTCTTTTTTTTGGAGGGGGTAGGGAGAACATCGAATTCATTAGGTTTTCTGCTTTCATGTTCTTTGGCTTCCTCCGTCTGTTTCAAGTAATGGCAGTTGCAAGCACGGTTGCATCCCAAGGCGCAAATGAGTTTTCCCCCATTATTGCTGTCCCTGTCAAGAGAGCTCCTCTCATTTACGACCAGGTCATTGATTACGGTGGCCTATTTGCAGCTCGCTTATCAGCGTGACCCTTTTGTTTTGTCTAGGTCACAGGGGTAACCTTTCCCACGGGAAGATGGAACGGCTTCTCATTAACTTTTTTGTGAGGAAGGTAGAATCAACAGGAAGAGCAGGGAAGATGACAGCAGAAAGGGGGTGTTTATTGACTGGCTGTTACTGAGTGCTGTTCTCCCAGAGCAGCATTCCATTTTGGATGTTAGATTTAAAGGTTATTTGTCCTTTCCAATAGGATTTAATTTTTTAAAAAAATCACAGCCTGGTCAGGAAAAAAAAAAAAAGGTCTGTGTTTAATTTCAGAAGCTTGGCATCCACGTTCTTGGTGTGGGTGGCTTTAAAAATAGCATAAGTTAGTTATGATGGATTTGTTTTTTAAAAAAATCAGAGATGACAAAATGATTATGTACCTGAATTTAATCTAATCTAATCTCTCTCTCTTTCTCTCTCTAAAAAATATGTATGTTTCTTCAAATTTATTTGCCACCACCTCCTGCTTTCGCAGCTCAGGCTGACTCGCAGTATCTTAAAATAAACCAATACAAACACATAAAACATTAAAATAACCCAAGGCAGAGCATAAAAACATAATTTCCCATCCCATCACCCATCTCCCTCACCAAAGGACTGGTGGAACAGCCAGGTCTTGCAATGTTGTCGGAAAGAGGGGAGGTCCAAGGACAAGTAGACTTCCAGTGGGAGGGAGTTCCAATGCCCTCCTCATAGACGTCACCTGGGGAACCTCAAGGAGGGTGCTCCTGGCCGACAGGAGTGCATTCCCTATAGGGAAGGTGCGTTCCCTACAAAAGGCCCAGGGTGGCTTACAAGTAAAACAGAAACATATAAAACACATATGAAAACATATTAAAAAGTCCATAAAAACAGTGAAAGACAAAAACAACCTACCCCCACAACTGTCACATAACCCGCCCAATACCTCCTGCCCATGTCCGACATCCAACCTCTCCTCACAACCCTACACCAATCCCAGCCACCAACCCTCCCCATCCCCTATTCCTGTCCGCCAAACACCTTTACAAACAGAAGGTATTACACTGCCTCCAGAAGAAGCTCAGGCTTGGGCTCAAATGAACCTCCGGGGAACATATACAGAAGGTGTGTTGCTCTGCCGGCAGCATGCATTTGACATTCTAAAACTGGGTGGGGAAGTTCTGACTCATGGACGCTTATTCAAATGTACATGCACCGTGGCTTCCTATCGATTACACGGTTGCCTTCAGGCAAATGTTAAGCCTTTGGATGGCACTCTGAACCAGGACTGCACTTCTATAAAGTGTTCCCAGCATGGCCAGCCCCTCTATGGGATGAGGCCCCTATGGGATGAGGCCCCTACAGAGTGTTTTCAGCGTTTCCCCCTACTAGCTACAGGACTTCAGGTCCCTCAATTTCCCACAGAAGCCTCTGCAATTGGCTGGGAGCGCCTTCCCATGGGTACCATCTGTTAGTCATGTCCATTTGACAAGAGCGTGCAGGGAAGCGTTGTCGTTTGCTGACTCGATGTTATGGAACTCCCTTCCCTGGGCGGTTTGGTTGAACCTGAGCCCGAGTGGCTTCAGAGGTGGTGTAAGGCTTTTCTATTTGGAAAAGCATTTGGCGGATGGGGTTAGGGGGTTGGAGTGAGTTTTAATGGGTGGTTTTGGGGTAGGATTGTGAAAGGGGTTTGGATATAGTGAATTTGGGGGTGGTATTGGGTGGGTTTTGTGGGGGTTGTTGGGAGGGTTGGGGTTTTAAGGATATTTTATTGTATGAGTTTTAATATTTGTACAGTTGTGAGTTACCCTGATCCTTAGGGTAATTTCAGACATTATGGGACCATGGTCAACCACAGTGAATCCCCTGTGGTGGCTGTTTGTCCTGTAACGTCTGCTGTGCATTCCGCCAGATGTTCACCCCAGTGAACCTCCAGCGGGAAACACATTGACCACGATTCTTGACCTCCGGCCACCCAGAGGTCCAGAACCATGGTTAGCTGGACCATGATCCAGGATCGGCTGAAAGTAGCATCTGTTACCTTCAGCTGGTCCGGATCGTGGCCCAGACCGCAATGCGGGATTGGGCGCAGTGGCCGAATTGGCCGCTGTGCCCACCCGTCTCCTGGAGGGCGGGCTGCTGGGGAAGCGCAGGGGGGTAGGACTGTGTGGCCGCACATTGCGACATACAGCCCTGCCCCCTCCCCGATCCCCTGTATTATTATTATTATTAACAAACATTTATATAGCGCCAGCAGTGTACCTGGCACTTTACAAAGTAATAAAATAGACACGGTCCCTGCCCCTAGGGCTTACAATCTGAGAGACAGGAGCTGGGGGAGAGACTTAGGAAGGGGAACAGAGGGAGAGACAAGGGGTCTAACATTCATGAAGATGCGAGGTCTCAAGTGCACGTACTTGGCTTGGTTACGATGAGAATGACAGCAGGCAGGTCCATGTTGCAAGGATAAGGGTAAACCGATCGTAGGTATAGGAATAGTGGCTCAGCAGGATAAAGAGTCAGACAGAGCAGAGCGAAAGAGGTGAGTTTTAAGGAGAGATTTGAAGGTATGAAGGGAGGGGGCAAGGCGGATGTGGACAGGGAGGGAGTTCCAGGCATGGGGGGCAGCAAGTGAGAAGGGACGAAGGCGCTTAGGGGAGCAGGGAAGGCGTGGAAGGGTGAGAGAAGGGACAGAGGAGGAGCGAAGTGCACAGGCTGGAGTATGGAGGGCGATAAGTGCAGAGAGGTAGGGGGGAGAAAGATTCCCTGTAGGAATCAGGCCGGCACATCTGATGGATGGCCAGACTGATTCCTGTCCGGGATCCGAAACAGATTCCGGACCGTGGTTCAGCATGGTGGGCCGAACGGCCCGTCACGTCTGAAATTACCCTTAGGGAAGGGTGGCATGTAAATATTAATAAATAAATAAATTATATATACACAAATCAAGCCAAAACGGTGTATAGAATAGATAACACGGGTCTCTTCCAGCACAGCAATACCCTATGAAGTGCTCTACTGGGGATCCAGCATGGAATTCATCCAGCATTGCCCCATTCTCCACAGGATGTAGCGACCCATGGAGCCTGTGGAGAAGTGCATCCAGCCTGCACTGAGGAAAGGGTTCCCCAACCCTGCTCTGAAGGACCAGTTCGGAATACAAGGACTACCATGCTGGTTCAGAGCAATGGTCCATCAATCTTGGTATCCTGTCTGTGGCAGCAGGCAGCACCAGATGCTTTGGGGGAAGTCTAAAAAAACCAAAGCGTATATAGTTAGGGCTGAAATGAGTCACAATTTTGCTGCTTGCAAAAATACTTGCAGTTACAAGCACAGGGACCAAGTCCTGGTGTGATTTCTTGGCAAGCAGCTGAAAAAAATGGCTGCTGGAGAGGTGAGAGTGCTCGTATGTTCCAAAGTATGGTGGTGCGCTTCTCCCCCCACCAAACAGTTGTTTGGTGGTGTATGGGGAGATGCGGTCTTTGAGCACCACCAAACGGGTAGCTCCAAGGTGTCTGCCCCCCCCCCAGCACCTTTCATTTGAGAAGCACTGGGGATATAGGCGAGCGCCTTCAAGCCCCCCGCACTCTGCACCTAGACTCCCTGGACTGACCCATCACACTACTGGGCTGGGGCTTCTACTAGGGGTGTACATGTTGTTTTCGTTTTTACAATAATGATAATGAATATTGTCATTTTTATTATCGTTATTGCAATAATGAAAATGACAAATAATAATGAAAATAGAAACGAGAATGACATTTTGTTTTTGAAATAAAGGGAAAAAACTGAAATATGTATTTCTGGCTATATCTTTTTTGTTTCTGAAACTTGAGGCGATTGTATCCCCAATGGATAGTGCTATGTGTGCCGAATTTTGAAATGACTAGATAAAGGGAACCAATTGTAGAAGCAATAGAACATTGTGATTTTAAGAAAATCTCCATACACATTCACGGCTACAACTTCTTTATCTTCCATCCAGTTTGCATGAAGCCTGTGAATATTATGTCCCTCCACAAGCTTAACACACCTGCCAATTTTCAGAAAGATTTGATGAAGGGTCCTGATGGTATAAGACGTTAACTTGACAATACATTTCCAGCTGTAACATTTGTATATTCCATCCTGTTTACAAGATATTTGGCAGGAATGAATCACATACCTTCCCTGTCATCTCCACCAAACTGCACGACAATTTGATATAGGGACCTAATTTTATAAGCAATTGAAGTTGTCCCCTTGAAGCCCATTATTCAGATAAATAGCAGCACATACAGTGCCAGTCAGAGGCAGGCGCCGGGCATGGCAGGGGGAGAGAGTCTGTAGGAGGGAGGATGTTGAGCAACCCAAAAGACTGACAGACACATTCACTGGCCAATTACTGCATTCTTCTAGCTTTACAGGACCAATCAGTAGTGGCTTCGAGACAGGCATAGGGGCATAGAGGCATAGATATGCCCTCAGGCGGGCATAGAAGCGACATAACTGGGACTTTGAGGATAGCATCTAAGCAATAAGGTGACATAGTTTACACATCCAGGCTGCCCAATTATCATCACAATCACATCCTGCAGCACTGTGACAGAGGACATGAGAGAATCTCTATTGGCTCTTTCCTAAACAGATGCTTCTGAGTTCCCAGTAAAAAGTGGGGGAGAGAGGTTGGAATGGTCACAGCACAGAATGAGGATATCTGGTTGACATTTCTGCTGGCCAATTGGCATCACAAACCGATCTTATACCACAGTGACATGTAAGAGAATCCCTGGCATAGACTCCTTCTCTGCATATGATCCGCAGGCATATAAAATTGGGACCCTTTATCACATATTTATAATATTTGGCAGAGATGATCAAGAAAGTGTGATATAGATCCCTGCCAAATGGCATGTACACTGGTTGGACTCCAAAGATGTTACAGTCAGACATACATTTAAAAGTTAATTGTTTATACCACCAGGACCCTTTATCCAATCCTTCTGAAAGTTGTCTGAGATAGTAAATATGGGAAGGGGTATAAACTTGCCAAGTTTCAACTACATTAAATGTGAGGCAAAGAAGTTACACCTAAGAATGTATATGAAGATTTTTACAAAATATAATAATTCAACTGCTTCTAAAATTGGATTCTTTTATCCAACTGTTTTGGAATTTTGTACAAATAATGCCTTCTATTGAAGGTATAATCACTCCAAGTGTCAGCCAAATATAGTGAGAAACAAAAAAGCTACAGCTGAAAATGTGTTTTCCATTGAAACCAATCAAAAATGAAAACGAAGTAAAAATGAAAACAAAAATTTGATATTTATGAAAACGTAAGTGACAGATTTAAATAACAAAAATGAAAAAAACAAAAACAAAAACAAAAATGACAAAAATCCCTGGGGCACACCTCTATATTCTACTGTTCCAGTTGCTGCTGGCTACTCCCTGCTCCTTTTTCCTCCCCAAGCCAGCGAGCTGCACAGCTGAGCCTGGGGACTTCCCCATTAGGCTTTTCTGAGTGGTAAAGGGAGTGGGGAGGCCTCTTACCACCTGTGTGCAACCCTCTAATGGATCCCCATTCCCAGCGGGACCAATAAGGAGATGCATGCAAGACTCGAGGAGGGGAAGGAAGCAGGGAGCAGCCAGCTGTGACTGAGAAAGTAGGAGCCTCCAGCCCTGCAGTGAGGATAGCCATCCTGGAGAGCGCAGGTGGCAGGATCAACTGCTGCATGCTTCCCATGGGGGGAGAAAGTGGGCTTTGAAATTGACAAGAACCCAGCTGGGAGGGCTCCTCTCCCCCAGCTCTCGCAGCTGATGCTTGTCAGGTTGTGTTTTTTACTCATTTTTTACTTGCGGAGAACTCAGCGAGAACATCCCAGAAGAGCTCAGCTCGTCCCAGAAGACAACAAGCACTGGGATTTCAATGTGATCACTCAGTTTACCGAGATCTCATTTCAACCTTAGGCATTATCTATCCTTTGTTGCTCACTTCCGGGATATGGTTGCATCCCCCAGTCATCTTAGCTAATTGCCATCGATGAACTTGTCTCCTGTGTACTTACCAAAACCATTTTACCCAGCTATACTATTGACCTTCATGGCCCTTCATGGCACTTATGATGTTACTAATCCATGCAACAAAGGCAGAGCTGAAACAGGTAGTGCATTTGTCACCTGTGGGTAATGCCTGCATTTCTGAGTAATCTATGGGGTGCCTGGTTGTTACCTGAGTATTGAGTCAGGAACCCAATTACCTGAAAATACCAGGTATTACCATTACCAAGGTACTAGTTTACCATTTAACTGATTGGCAAATCAGTATAAGAACCCTGAAAATATCAGGATGGGAAGCTGGAAAAATGGTACCGGAAGTAAAAAAAATCATTACCAGAAATTGGTGAAAAATCAGAACAAAAATGGTAAATTGGTGATTTAGATCACCCTTGGGGCACTAATTGCGTACTGATTCATACCAGATGTTACCAGGTCTAGTATTGAAATTCTGACAGGTATGAATATACCATTTTTTACAGGCAGTCATTTCAGGTCTAAAAGGCTTATAGAGTAAACTAGTTAAACAATTTAAATTGCATTGAAGGAATATGATTATTATCCTTGTGTTCTGAGAGGCACAGAACTTTGATCCAGGTGGGTCCTGATTTTACTTCTATAAATTCAGTTTCCGTTTAGCACTACAAGGGAAATGAGTTAGGAAGAATGCCCCTAGCCCAGTATGAAATTGCTTAGGATGCCACAGCTAACATGAGATATTTTAAAGACTCTCGACCAATTCAGATCCTACTGGATGCTGCCATTGTCTTGTATGAAGTGGAATTGGGATGAAAATAGACATGCACCTTAAGTCTGCTTTAACATTGCTTTAACACACTTTAGCATTTCTTATGCATGTTTCAGGGCTGCATAGGGCACCAATACAGCCCTACAACATACAGAAGAAATGTCAAAGTAGTATTAAAGGAATGTTAAAGTGGAGCTAAGGTACTGAATGTCTGTTTTCACTATGGCTGAAACTTGATCTCGAGTTTTTCTCATTCATCATTGAGAATCACGGTTCTCGACTCGTTTTAAGCAAGAAATAATCATCAAGAAAAATACTGATTCTCAACATTTCTCAGTTGAGAAATGTTTCTCAGAATACTGTTTACCGTTTACCATGATCATGTACCACAATTTACAGTTTACTGTACACCAATTTACTGTGTATCATTTACTGTGTACTGTGTTCATCCTGGTAACGCACATATGGAAAGTGGCGTTTTGCATTTTGCGCGTACGCATGATTGGGATGAATGCAGTAGATGGTAAGTGGTACACAACAAATTGGTATACGGTAAACAGTCAATTGTGCTAAACGGTAAACAGTATTTTAAGGAAAAAATTCTTGACTGAGATCTGTCTGTTATTGAGATTGTACCAAGATCTCAGTGACAATTCTTGAGGCTCGCGATATTTTCACGAGGATAAAATTGTTTCTCATTTCAGCCCTTGTTTTCACCCTTGGGTCTCTCTGGGCTTGATTACACGTGTTATGAAGCAATGTGGCCCTGATCTAGCAGAACACTTCAGCACCTGACCAGTGTTTGACTAGTCCCAATGAAGTCACAAACTGAAGAATGTACTTAAACTCTTTCATGAATTGTGGCGAGAGTACTCAGTACCTTATCTCGTTTTCAACTGTCCTGCTGTCTCTTTACTTTCCCAATGTTTGGAGACTGTGACAGATTGGATGTGGCAGAACAGACAGAAGCTCAATCCTGATAAGACAGAGTTAATGGTGGTGGGTAGGGCGAGGGAGGTACTGGCTCCCCTGGTAGGGGGATCCGCCCTCCTGTAGCCCAGCAGGTTCGGAGTCTGGGGATGGTGTTGGACTCGGGGCTCTGGCTGGATCAGCAGGTAGAGTTGGTGGCTAAGGCTGCCTTCCGCCAACTGTATCTGGTACGGAGGCTGTGTCCATACATTTCCAGGCCCGACCTGGCCACCCTCATTCATGCCTTCATCGCCTTAAGGCTAGACTACTGCAATGCGCTGTACGTGGGGCTTCCCTTGTTTCTGGTTCGGAGGCTGCAGCTGGTGCAGAATGCGGCGGCCTGTCTCCTTATGGGGAGCACATAACACCTGTGCTCCATACTCTGCACTGGCTGCCTATAGCGTACCGAGCCTGATTCAAGGTGCTAGTGTTGATCTAAAAGCCCTACATGGTCTGGGCCCCTCAAACCTTGGGGACTGCCTCGCCCTCCATGCCTCAGAGCGATTCCTTTGGTCCACCAGGGGTGCCTTTTTGGAGGTCCCCCGTGTAAAGCGGGGGGCCACAATGGAGAGGGCATTCTCGGTGGCTGGGCCAAGATTCTGGAATTCCCTCCCAGAGGAAGCCCGTCTGACCCCAGGTCTGTTGGTGTTTCAGCGAGCCTGCAAGACCTGGCTGTTCGCCCAGGCCTTTGGAGGGGAGGGTGGGGTAGGGGGGATAGTATTTTTAAAACACTGTTTTAATGAATTTTATTGTGTGTTTTTATGCTGTAAGCCGCCCCGAGATACCGTAGGCATGCGGCGGCGGCTAACAAATATTTATAAATAAATAAAATTACCACATATAGACAGGACCTTTGTTTCAAATCTCTTTTTAAAGATAGCAGAATGCCTCCTAGAGCCCCTTGGGAACATTGCTTTTGCGCTGAGACCCATTCAGTCTCTTGTACTCATTGATCTGATGAGTCAGCAGTGTGGTGCTGTTGCAAACATTTAAAAAAATATGTATTAAAAATGTTGTTTTGGTGTAAATTAGCAGAAGTACATTGGTAGGACACAGGATGTAACACTTGGCAGTGGTCAGGCATTGGCTATTCTGTTT
Source organism: Sphenodon punctatus (assembly GCA_003113815.1). Lineage (NCBI taxonomy): Eukaryota > Metazoa > Chordata > Lepidosauria > Sphenodontia > Sphenodontidae > Sphenodon > Sphenodon punctatus. The sequence continues at coordinate 355,523 of QEPC01000704.1, forward strand.
TCGGTACCACCACACTTTAAGAAAGTGTCAGCGGCAGCCGCTGCACTAAGGAACTCCGAGCCCCAGGTCGGGGGGGATGGCCCCAAGCTCCCGGACCCCGGCACACGCACAAGCTCCTCTCCTTGCCCCGCTCACTCTAATGCCCCCACAGGGTCAACAGGAGTTAGGCGGGGCAAGAGAGATGCCGCCGCGCACAGCACACCACTCTCCGTGGCTCGAGGCGCATCAGGGGGCGGGGCCAGCGCTATAAGAAGCCAGCACTGAGGAGGCTCAGTGCTGTGTTAGGACCAGGGGACGAAGGCCTCCACTGGGGGAGTCCACGGACCTAGCAACCTGTGCCCTGACACAAACGCCCTCCACTTGCTCGGGGCTTCACGATAACGAGAAAGCTTCCCCTCAGGATATAAGTTGGCCGAAAGTCCCTAGTGGGATACGGGCCTTTTCATCATCGGGGTTCCGAAACCAACAGGCCCTGTGTGAAGCCCCTTCACACGCGCCCACACTCACGCACCCCAGCCACTCAACCCCCACTACCCTACCTTTTACGACGTGCAGGGAATGGGGAGTGCTGGGCTGGTGCAGGTCTGGGTAAGAATGCCCCCAGGAATAGGGGAAAGGACAAGGAAGGGTTCTGGGGGAAGGCAGGGGGAGCCCAGGAGGTCTGGGGAAAAACGGGGTAGTGCACAATCCTTACCACACAGTTCCACTTACGCTCACAATCACGCACTCTCTCACTCTATCCAATTTCTCTCTCTAAATTCACAAGTTAAGTTAAGGTACTTAGCTCCACTCTCCTTCACTCTCCGTCACCACCACGCTCGGGGCCAGTCTCACAGCACTGCTGATCACCGGCAGTGCGTGAGACTCTAAGTTAGGCTTAAGTAGGGGAGGCCCCGCCCCCACGCGCCTGTAATCGCGCCGAGCGACGCCTTAATCCCAGCTGTTCCCCCGTTCCTCCCACCTGCCCTGTTCCCTGAGGCTCCACCTGAACGGTTTCAGCTGTGCGGGGATGCTTGTCTGCATCCCTGCACTGTTCTGAGTGTTTTGGGGGCGTGCCTTCAGGGCGCCGCCCCCTTGAGCGTGCAGCAGCGTCTGGCCGCTGTCCCGTTCCTCCAGGGGGCGTGGCCTCCGCCTGCCGTGTTCCCTGCCCCAACTTCCTGCTGCCGCGGTGCCTCAGCCATCGGCGGCGGCGGTAAATCCTGACATGCTGGTGATTGAGTACAGACTGGCTGACTGGAAGCTAAGTCCTGTGTTCAGTTTGTGATTGTTCTTAGAGACCTCCTGCTTGTGTGTGGTGTACCCTGCCCCCTCCCCATTGTTCCTGGAAACTAGAGTGTGAGTACGTCTGGGTTATAGTGCTTGTGTAGTCTGTGTGTCCTGTTCCTTCCCTGCTCCCTTCTGTGGTTCACCCCCCTTCATCTCCCTTTCCTGAGAGGAAGCCCCTCCCTCACCCCTCTACTTGGGTCCCTTCCTGACTCCCCACATGACCTGTCACACCAATCCTTTCCTGAATCCTGGTGTGAGAGTGAGTGGGGATTGAGTGAACAGTGGGGCCCTAGTTCTGTCCTTAACCTCGGCACCCAATGATGATAGGGGCCTTGTCTCAGTAGAGGTGGTTGGCCCACATACTATCCTGATGGGCAATTATCCTTGCAAGTATCAGCCGAGGGGTGAGTGAAGATTGAAAGAGTGTGACTGGGGAATTGCGTGTGTATTGTCCCCTTCCCCCCCCCCCCCCGACACAAAGATGTAGAGGGATTGGAGATGGTTCAGAGAAGAGCAATACAGATAAAGATTTTTTTGAGGACAAGACCTATGGGGGGGAGGGGAATGGAAAGGTCTGTGCATGTCTAGTCTCAAGAAAAGAAGACTGAGGTGAGAAAAGTTTTCATAGGTAAAAGGTGGCTGTAAAGAGGACAGAGATTATTTGTTAAGGCTACCAAAAGTAGGGTGAGATACAATGGGGGTCTTCAGAAGGACAGCACCCACGCCTCTGCTTTGCCTCACCCCCAGGTCTCTTGTCTGTATAAAGGTAGCCTGTCAGATGTGCAGGAGGAGCAGGGGCAGAGCAGGCTGTGCCTGCTTCAGGACAACCCACCGGTGGCACTCAGGAGCACCCAGGACTGCTGCCAGCAAAGTGGGCTGCCCAAACCCAGGGCACCTGCTGTTTTTCTGCTCAGCAGATGACCGCTGCAACTCCATTTTTAGCCGGGGCTTGCCCCGGGCAACGCCATAGAGTTGCGAATGGTAGTTTAGAGCATTGGGTGATCTGCCTCCAACTCTATGGTGTGGAGGAGGAGGCACTGCATGGGCAGCCACCGGGTCATTTCAATCTGATGCAGGTGGGGCTGCATGCGGAAAGACACGGGGGTGCACTCCCAGACCTGCTCCGGGGGTGAGCACCCCTGCATCTGTGTGAAAACATCAAATGGGTTTAAGCTCCTTTTGGGTAGTTAATAGGAAAGAATGGTAACTGAAACAATAGTTTAGGGAGTGAAATAGGTCATCATGGGAGGTGGTGGGGTCTTCCTCACTGTTAGTTTTTAAGCAGAGATTAGAAAAACATCTGGGTGGTTTAGTTAAAATTAACTCTCCATCTGTGCAGAGAGGATGGATTAAATGATCTCTTTAAAGTTCCTTCAGCCCCTCAAGTCTGTGGTCCTTTGGCTATCCTAATCAGGTTTTAATTTGAACATCTCCCATTGAAGAATGGACCAGATTTATTTTGCTTAGACTGGAAGATTAGATGAAATCATGGCCCAAGGTGTCATGCCCTGAGAATCCGCTCTTTGTGGGAACGTTTTATGGCCATTTACAATTTAACGTACTTATCTGTTTCCCATTTGTGCAACCTCGGGTGGTAACATGAGACACTGTGTCTAAATGGAGACACTTTGAAACTCTATGGAATTTTGGAGCCTAGAAGGATGTGGGTTTTTTTTTTCCATAGGAGACTCCTTGATGTTCAATCTTTGGCTCCACATGCTGTGATACTTAAAGTTCATTCAGAGTGCAGATGCCTTGGATACAACGTTAGTAAAGGTTTAACCGTTGTTTGTATTGTTTCCTGATGACATGAGCTTTGATATTGTGTAAATGAAGGAAAACAATGCTTTAGTCTGAGGTTATATTTCAATCTAGCCTGGAGATTAAGTTTGCCCTTTACATTAATAATGCATCCGTGCCTGTTGTTTGAATGTGAGGACATCAGCAACTGTCGAGAAACCATTTTACTCATTTATGTGAAATGGGACTGCTCACAATTAAGTGATTTCAGGATCATGGCCTTCATCTTTTAGTGAGTTTCTATATATAGTAGGAAAGAAGAAAGATTGCAGAAAGGGCAAAACTGCATATCTGTCTCTTCTGTGATTGCATGTGTATATTGAGCTAAAGAAAGGCATCACAGACCTGCATCCAGGCAAGTTTAAGGTTTCATAAAATCAATACTTGGCTAAGTTTCTAGTTTGCAATTCAGAAAGCAATCAATTTCCTCTTGGGGAATACCTCTGAAATGAAGATAACTTTTGAGGTAACACAATAAACCTAAACCAGCATGGAGGTAAAGGGACTTTTAGAGAGACTTTTACATTGACAGTGCTAGCAACTTACGTTTCTCAAAAAATAAATTTCCTTAAAAGTTTTCTTTAGTTTTAGCAGGTGAATTCTATTTTCAATACGAGTAACAATGGGTGTTAACAAACATTATGGTGGGCTGCTTTGGCCCACTCTGTCATGTTTTGACCCAGACCTTACCTGCACCAGGCACCACCAGATGTTTGCCCTGGATTACCCCAGGCCATGTCAGTGGCTAGCCTGGGTTGTGGAGACCTCGGGGTCACAACCTGGGAAAAAGGCCGCCTGATTGGACCAAAGCGGGCCACAGCAACCTATAATGTTTGTTATGGCCTGCTGTGACCTGACCCAAATCGGGTCTACCGTGATGACTTTCATTGGTCGCCATGGCTGCCTGTTATGGTGATGGGAGCCCACTGCAAGTTTGTGTGGCTTCCTGAACTTTCTGGCAGCCAGCCGCCAGCACATTTGGTCAAGTTTGGACACAGTAAATCAAGTTACATGTTGGGTGATGGCAGAACTCCACCATCACGGCCTGGCCTGACTCAACAAGTCGCTGCTGACATGATCCGGACCTGGTTGGGCCATTTAACAAACATGCTGGAGTCCAGGCTGCCAGGTAGGACAGGGAGATGTACAAATGTGTGGACATCTGACCCTGCCCCCCATGCTGCACCCAGTGGCGCCCCCCCTCATGACAGGCAGTATCCAGAATTCTGAAGACCTCAGACTTGTGGATCCTGCATTATTGGATATATACACTCTGTCAGCAATTGCAAATACCTACTTTTTGGCTATGATGTGCACTAAAATATCAATTTTTAGACTATTGTGTGTCATGAAGGAACATAGGGTCACACGTGTGATGCTGGCCTACACGTAGGCTACAAGCCTAGTAAATATGTAAAGCAAAAGGTTCAACATGGATGTAATGTTACAATTGAGACCTGTAAAACTCAACTCATGTACTGTAACACTGACGAAACCCCAGGAAGTGGAGACATTTTAAAGAATGTGTATTTGGGAACCCTAGCCAGACAGAACCCTATGGAGATGCAAATGGATCTTCCTGGTTGCTTTCTGTGCACGTGACGGGACTCAGGTTTCTCCAAGGCGGGAAACGTTAAACAAAAGACTCAGAATTGTTATTTAAGATAGGGTCATTAAGCCAACTTCGCTACCACTCGGATGTAGCCATTAGGGATGGGTAAACGCAGTTCGGAGTTCGGACCGAACTCGGCCTGTTCGGACGACCGAACATGAATCTGAACACAAACTGACTGAACCGAACTCAAGTCCGAATGTCGAAATGAACGAACAGTTTGGTCAGTTCGCATCGCGTTCAGGTCGCTAAAACGTGGTGTCATTGGAAGGCCAAATGTGACAGGGAGGGGGAGTCAGCTGAGGAGCAGACTTCCAGGCACCAGGGGTGGAGAGGCTTAAAGTAATAACCATCTATTTTCGCCTCAGACCACTGGCTTCGCAATCTGCGATTGGCCACAGGCTAGGCTGCACGGAACCAATGGGGCTTGCAGTGAGGCGGGCGCATCAAGAAACAAAACTGATTACCTCCCCCGTTCCCAACACCTCCTGAGCTAGTCACTGTTCCTGAACAGCAGGTGTTTCAGAAGGCTCCCTTTCTCCCAGCAGTTTTTGTTCCTTCCTATTCCCAATCCATTGCCATCCTCCTCCTATTTCACCCATCCAACCCATTTACCCCCATATTATTCTCATTTATTTAGCTTAGCTTAGATAGATTTAGTGGTTATTTTTTGTTTTTACCCCCGTGTTCCCTGTGTTCAATCATCCTTCCTCCCTCCCCCCTCCATTGAATCCTTTCCCACTCCCTCTCCCATTCCATCCCTGATTCCCTTCCCCTGTTTTGTCATTTAGAGTAGGATTATTAGATTGATTTTAGGTTTCATTTAAGTTTTGTACCCCTCCTTGTGTTTGTGATTTTCCCCCATCCCCCCCCCTCTCTCTCATTGTAGGAGTTAGCTGAGTTAGCGTGTGTTGTTTGTGATTCCCCCCATCCCCCCTCTCTCTCTCTCTCCACTAATGTCCCCCCACCGACCTGTGGTCTGCCAGAAATGCCCAGCACACCTACCTGGCAGTTACTGCACACTGGTGGCAGGACCCAGAGGCAGTGCTTGGCAGTGGCAGGAGGTGACCTAAAGCAGGGTATAGGTGGGCCCTGCTTCAGGCCCAAGTCATGGACAGCTCCTATACCTCGAGGAACCTTGAGGCAGCCCTGGCCACCATGGTGAGGGAATGGGTCATGCCAGGTGTGGCCTTCACCAAGGGGTGTGTGGTCATGGACAACACGGCCAATATATTAAAGACACTCCATGATGGGGGCTTCACAAGCATCCCTTGCACCGCACACACCCTCCATCTCATGGTGAAGGATGCTCTGGGCTTTGGGGAGAAGGGGATTGGACCAGGCACCCTTAGCTCCCTAGTCGAGCAGGGGAGGAAACTGGTGGGTTTCGTCAACCGCAGCATGAAGGGCAGCGAGCTTCTCCGGGAGAAGCAGGCTCCACTAGGTGGAATTCCACCTTCCTGATGCTGGAGCGGCTTCTTGAACAGAAAGCCGCCCTGCATCAGGTGGAACTGGAGACAGATGTTGAGGCACCTCCAGGGTACAACAGGGAGGAAAGGGAGATGATTGCTCACACAATCTTCGTCCTGAGACCGTTCCTGGCCGTGACGGAGACTACCACCCTCAGACAGGTGACCCCGCTGGTCCATAGTCTCAAGAGGAGCCTGGACCAGATTCTCGGAGGGCGGGATTGTGGCCCTCTGGGCAGGAAGCTCTGTGATAAGGCGCTTGACCTGGCATGGAACCTGAAGGTGGGGCTAAGTGCACGCTTTGACGAGCTCCTGTGCTGGGAGGAATATGTCCTGGCAACCATTCTGGACCCCAGGATCAAGGGCAGCATGGTACGTGAGACAGCGGTCTATGGCCTTCGGAAGGGTGTGCTGGTGCAGAAGGTCTGGCAGGCAGAGCGAGCCATGCAGCAGGATGCTCCTGGGGATGGTGGGAGTGGGAGCAGTGACCCCTTCCAGCCATCTGGGTCTATCCCTGCCCCCAGCCCTAGCGGTAGCAGTAGCAGCAGCAGGACCCCTGCTGCCAGCAGCTCCTCCTGTGTGCAGGCCACTCTGGGGAACATGGGACCCAGCACAAAAGGGCAAGCAGCATGGCTGAGGGCAGTGGGGCAGGTGGTGCCCACCCAGAGCTATCAGAGAGAGTATGATGGCACCTCAGCAGCTGTGGAGACCTACCTGGAGGAGTAGCCATGCATTGATCCAAACAGCGATCCGTTGACCTACTGGGCCGACAAGGCCAAAGTGTGGCCAGCCCTGTCCAAAGTGGCCAAGAGTATCCTGTCCTGCCCACCAACCAGCGTCCCCAGCAAGAGAGCGTTCTCCATCGCGGGGTACATTTGCGTCCCACACCGCCTGAGACTGGGGACTACCAGTGTTCTGGGGCCAAGCTACAGGCAGGGAGGGCTGTGGCCAAGATCCAGAAGCTGCCACTCTAGTCCCAGGACCAACTATGATGGGTCTGGAGCCATCATTCCTCACACATTCTGATGTCGTTCCACTGGATGCCAAGAAGCAGCCACTCCAGCCCCAGGACCCACCACCAGGGTTCTGGGGCCAAGTTATAGGCAGGCAGGCAGGCCTGTGGACAAGATCCAGAAGCTGCCACTCTAGCCCCAGGATTCACCGTGATGGGTCTGGGTCCATCATTCCTCGCACATTCTGATGTCATTCCACCGAATCAAGAAACAGCCACTCCAGCCCTTGGACCTGCCATCAGAGTCTTGGGGCCAACATTACTTACTGGCAGGGAGGGTGGCTAATATCTACAAGCTTCCATTCTAGCCCCAGGACCCACCGTGATGGGTCTGGGGCCATCATTCCACTCAAAGGCTGCTGAAAGCACATGTCCTGCTGGGCTGCCCTTGTTTAGCTCCAACTGTCAAGCACAGTTAAACCTCTCAGGCTGCTGCCTGGGAAATTGAACTATTCCACAACAAAACCCCACTCC
>QEPC01000704.1:369475-383988 GCA_003113815.1 Sphenodon punctatus
TTAAACTTTTCCAACAGTCCAGGATCCTTGTTCTGTGGCTTTCCCATGGGTTACCCAAAAACTGCCAGGGAACTTCAACCCTCTCCAGTCAGAAGGCCCCTGCCCCTTCCCAGCCCCCTTACCCCTGTCCCCTCATGAAACAGAGGCTATCGGCGATCGCCCGTCCCTTCGCAAACAATGCTCGCCTATCTCTTAGGATCGACTATCTAAGAGATCCTTGGCCTATATGCTATCGGTGTCAAGGGTTCTGTACCATGGCCACCAATGTCTGCTTCTTCCAGTGCCAATGGCCCCCAGACCAGACTTATATGCTGTCTGTGCCATGATGCCATGGCATAAAGAAACAGTTGCTGCTGCCAGGCCTATATGCTGTCTGTGCCAAGGGTTCTGTACCAAGGTTGCCACCAAGCTCAAAGCCTGCCTCAGCCCATGTTCCCACCTCTCATGCCAGGGTGTCTGTCTGCCCACCCAGGTTGCTGCCGAGAGAGAGAGAGAGAAAGTACACCCACTGCTTGAAGGAGAGACAGACACGATTCCACCCATGCTGTCACCTGCACTATATGGTGTGTGTGTGTGAGACAGAGAGAGAGAGAGGTTCTAAGCTAGAACTAGGGAGATGGGGGCTAGAGGGGGAGAGGTAGATATATCCTCTGGCTGCCACCTGCCAGAACCAGGAAGAACTCCCATCTGTGCTCATGCGCCCCAATGCCCATTTCCCACATCTAGCATACACCAAACCTACCGTAATGAGATGGAATATAACACACAATGTTTTATATGTGCCTGCCTGCCTGCCTGTGTGCATTCCTATACCTGCTGCTACCACCAACCTCAGCACATAGGGATAAAAGATTGGACATGTCACACGAAGCTCGTAAAAATAAATACAACAACTTTTATTAAAACTATTTTCATAACAATAAAACAAGAATAACAACAACAACATTCTATAAAACAAAAGCAAACATTCAAAGGAAACTTATAAATGAAACCAAGAGTCTCTGGGCCTGTCCCCTGGGACTTGAGGGAAAGGCAGCAGCCATTGGGGCACAGCACAGGGCTGAGGGCCGGCCACCTGGGACTCTGGCAGCTCATAGTCATGGGAGACAGCAAAGTTCAGGGCCCCTTCCATGTCCCGATGCCACCTGGAGAGCGCCTGGTGGTATATTTGCAGGCGGTCCATCTCGGTGGAGACATACTGGCCGTATGCCTCCACCTTCTGCCTCTCCACCTGGAACTCCTGCAACTGCTCCACCAGGCAGTTCTCCATGGTGGCTGCAGACTGCTGGACCTTGGCCGTGAAGTCCCAGGTGGGCCACTGCAACTGGGCCTCTTCATTCTCCCATGGCCCGGGGGTCTCCACATTGGGGGAATGGGGAGGGCATACATGCCTTTGTTTCTGGGTTGCCTTCCCCCCTTATTCTGGCACTGAGGCTCCACGACCATGGCCACACCAGACTCCTCCACCTGCCGCCTCACTCTCAGGCCATGGGTGCGCTCAATGTGGCCGATGAGCCCTGATGTGGTCCCCTCCTTCTGCTGCCGCAATCTTTTCTTACAGTGCTAAAAAGATCAGAAAAAGATAGGAACATAGGAAGTGCCATACTGTGTCAGACCAATGGTCTGTCATTCAAGACCTGCCTGCATTCTGTCTCCACAAGTGGGTGCACTGGGTGGCCAATCTCTCTCTGCAGGGACTTCCATTCCTAACAGGTCAGGTCATAGGGCAATTAATTCCCTGTTGTTCCAGTCCCCGTGCCATACCTTGCATGTGGCGAATCCATTGCCCTTGTCAAAAAACCTCCAGACATCCGACTTCTGGCACAGAATGTCTGGGGGTGTCACTGGCAGTGGCGATGGCGACCTCTGCCTAGGGGTCCTCCTCCTTGGCCTGGTCCTGGCAGCAGCACTGGGGCCAGCATCCAATTCCTCTCTCAAATGGAAACACATTAAGAACACCAAGGTAATATCATGCATTTATGATGATGATGCCTCTAGTCCTCCTTCCTTGGGGTGCTAGGGATTGCAACTAGAAAGCACGTCAAAATCCTGTCCTCCTGGGGGTGCTAGGGGATGATAGGGATTGCAACTAGAAAGACTCTGACTGGCACGTGCAAATCCTGTGCTCCCTGGGATGCTTGGGAGACCCTGGCTGGCATGTGCAAATCCTGCCCTCCCAGGGGTGATAGGGGATGCTAGGGATATCAACTAGGAAGGCCCTGGATGGTACGTACAAATCCTGCCTTCCTTGGGGTGCTAGGGGATGCTAGGGATTTCAACTAGGAAGGCCCTGGCTGGCACGTGTAAATCCTGCCCTTATATGGGGGTGCATAGGGAATGGGATGGCAACTGGATAGTGGAGACCCTTGCTAGCCTGGCATATGTTTGGGTGGGGGTGCTGTTTGTGCCAGAGCCCCCCACACTACAGTACCCTCTCTCTCTGTGGAATACATCCGCTGCCACCCTCTGATGCCCACTGTTTGTGCCTGACTGATGCCCACCACCCATGCACCCACCCACACACCAGTGAGCTCACTCTAACGGATAGAGCCTTTCTTGTCCTCAAAGTTAAAAAAAAGTTTACAAACCTGGCAGCACCTCCTGAGCCCACCGCTTGCTCCTCATCCGAGGAGTCAGACACCACCACCAGAGGTGTAGTAGGGGCAGTGTCAGCGACCTCTACCTCTTTATCCTCCTCCTCTTCCTCAAGCGGCAACTTGGTCTCCAGCTGCTGAATAAGAACTGCAGTCTTCTTCATTTTTTTTAAACAATCACACCACCCACAGCCAAAACAGTCACCCACAACACACACCAACACTCACCAACCACAACCACAACACAGCCAAACCCAACCCAAACAGAGCCAAAACACTCAAACCCAACAGCCACCGAGCCAAATACACACTCACTCGCCACACAGCTCCGCACGCACATAATTTTCGGTTCCTGGTGCAATTACGGCTTCATGTACTCTCGCAATAATTTTTTCCAAATGGCCGAATGGCCAAACAGAACGGTCGAACCCGGTGAAAGACCCAAACGGCCGAACCAAACGCAGCTGAACCAAACAGCCGAACGCGAACCGCGATCTGTTTGCCCATCCCTAGTAGCCATTTTGAGCTATCTGAACTGCATCCTGTATCTTGCCAGCTAGCAAGGCTGGAAGACAGGCACTGAGACAAGGACTATGATTTTTAACCTTAAGAACTGGAACTCAGCCAAACTGGCTGTGAATGGACTGATTCCATGGACTTCTGTAAGGTAAGATTCTTTTCTAGGAACTCATCCAGTATAGATTAGGAATGTGTTATATTTACCTTTAATTTCTAGTTACAACTGTATATCAACTATCTTGTTTGTGTAATCAATAAACTTGCTTCTTATCTTTATGAAGAAGTGTCTGTGTCTAACTTTGGAAACACAACGAGCTACGAGGGCTTACAAGCTCTTGGGACCCCAGAGAGAAAGAGTCTGTAAATGGGAAGGATAGGGTCCTTGGGTGACAAAGGGGTTGTCCCTGTTGCAAGCTTGAATCAGCTACAAAGGAAAACTGATTCAAGTGGGCTGTATGCAAGGGAAACTGAGTCACTCAAACCTGGTAAAGTGGGGGTGCCGACCTCCAACCCATGACAGTGGCACCCAAAATGAGAAGGGTTATGCTCAGTTGATGTACCCATGTATAGAGAGGCATAAGAGGAGGATCGTCAGGTGACTGGTATCCTCAGAGGGGAGTAAATCCCACATCTGTAGAGACTGAGATTGCCAGTGCCGTCTGGAACTCAGCTCTGAGAGAAAATAAGCAGATATTGGAACGGAGTGGCAGTTTGTTGTTTTAGTTTTTATTTTGGGTGTCAGGGACAGATATCAAAATAGGGCTGCCAAAGCGTTTCCTCCAAGCTCTCGAAGCCAGAATTGGAAAATGATGCGCAAGCCAGGCACCTCCAGATAGAAGGGAAAACTAAAAAGCAACTGAGCAACTAGCAGATCTTGGAACAGAGTGGCAGTTTGTTGTTTTAGTTTTTATTTTGGGTGTCAGGGACAGATATCAAAATAGGGCTGCCAAAGCGTTTCTCCAAGCTCTCGAAGCCAGAATTGGAAAATGATGCGCAAGCCAGGCACCTCCAGATAGAGGGGAAAACTAAAAAGCAACTGAGCAACTAGCAGATCTTGGAACAGAGTGGCAGTTTGTTGTTTTAGTTTTTATTTTGGGTGTCAGGGACAGATATCAAAATAGGGCTGCCAAAGCGTTTCTCCAAGCTCTCGAAGCCAGAATTGGAAAATGAAGAGCAAACCAGGCACCTCCAGATAGAGGGGAAAACTAAAAAGCAACTGAGGCAACTGATACGAGAATTTGAAATGAGCATCAATGGAACTGATGGGGGAAAGTCCCCGTCCAGGCTCCATTCCACCTGACTTGCAACCAAGAGATAGCAGACCTGGAGACGGCAAGGGACAGTGCTCATACGCAGAAATTGAACTCGCCAGACTCAAACTGGAGCAGTTCAAAATGGAAAAGGAAGAGAGAGAAAATGAAAAGAAACTTAAAGTGCAGCTTGACCTTGAGAGCCAAAGAAAAAGAGAAAGAGAAACAAGTGCAAGCAGAGGAGACAGACAGACAGACAGACAGACCGACACAGAGAGAGAGACAGCACCAACTTGCACTCCTGAAAGCACAGAAAGACGCAGGAATCCAGCCCACAATACCCTCTTGAAACAACGCTGGAGGCAGAATTCGGGATTAAGCACCCTTATTTCCACCATATGAAGAGAAACAATGCATGGATGATTACTTCACAACTGTGCAACATGTGTTTCATCAAGAACAGATCCCCAATGAGATGTGACTCAAATTAGTATTGCCCAAACTCCCAGGGAAGCAAAAGAGGTCTACAACACAAAAATGGAGGAGAATCCAGTGCTGACCTTTGATGATTTCAAAAAGGCAGTTCTTGAGGCTTACAGGATTACTCCAGAAACTTCAAGAAGGCAGAGGGTATGCCTTATTCAGATGTTTGTAATATGTTGAAACAATATGGGGTGAAATGGTTAGATGCATGTGGGAATGCCACTAAGGAACAGATTATTAACTCTGTATTGCTCGAACAGTTTTATACCTTGTGTAGTTCGAATTTAAAAGTACACCTGCTGAATAAGGAGATCACAAATCTCAAAGAGGCAGGGACAAGGGCTGATGCATTCACCAAAAATGATATCTAAAACCAAACAATGGGGAAAAACCTAAGCAGGGGTCCTACCATAAGCAGAATGGGTACAAAACCCCACAATCTCAGCAGGGAAACCTAACCCAGAACAACCCAAATGGAGAAGGAGGTGGGGGGGAGACAGGGATCACCCAGACCCCAAAGAGCACACACCTTCCAATCCTCTAATAATGATTCAAGGTAGTGCTTTAACTGTAAGCAAACAGGGCATATGGTAAGGGACTGCACCCCAAAAAGGGAGCTTCATGGCCCTAAAGGGGAGTCTGATGAGATTGTTGGGACTATCAGTGCGAATTTTGTGTCTGTAGTCCAACCCGTCCCTAGAGGTGTTTATGATTGCTGTATTATAGCCCACCCACAGGGGATCAGTTGCTACAAAAACCTGCTAAAGTGAACGGGGTAAACTGCGTGGGGAGATTGGACAATGGGTCACATCTGGTTATGGTACGGGAGGACTTGATCCAAAAAGATAACATAAACACTCATAGAAAGGTTGTGGTATCCCTGGCAATGGGAATCAAGGATATTTGGCCCACACCAACTGTAGTTTAGAATGAGAGGGCTCAAAGGGGCCCATCCAGGTGGCCGTCCTCCCCAGAAAGGCAGAAAATGAAATGTTCATGGGGAATGTCATAAACAAATGGGTGTTGGACAGGAGGTTGGAAAAAGCCCAGTCCCAGGAACATGAGGAGACAGAGAGCAACCCTAGTGGAGGGGAAGGGTTACAGGAAGGCTCTAACAGCCTTACAGATCCTGCATCCCAACATGTAGGGATGAACGAACGCGGTTCGGAGGTTCGGCCCGAACTTGGCCTGTTCGGACGACCGAACCCAAATCCGAACACGAACTGACCGAACTGAACTAGATCCGAACGTCAAAATGACCGAACCGTTCGGTCAGTTCAGATCGCATTTGGGTGAGTTCGGGTGGCATAAATATGTCACTGGAAGGCAAAATGTGACAGGGAGGGGGAGTCAGCTGAGGAACAGACTTCCAGGCACCAGGGGTGGAGAGGCTTGGAGTAGCAGCCAGTCTGCCCAATCACCATCCCTTTTCACCTCAGACCACTGGTTTTGCAGTCTGCGATTGGCCACGGGCTAGGCTGCACGGAGCCAATGGGGCTTGTGGTGAGATGGGCGCAGCAAGAAACAAAACTGATTACCTCCCACCTTCCCAACACCTCCTGAGCTAGTCACTGTTCCTGAACAGCAGGCGTTTCAGAAGGCTCCCTCTCTCCCAGCAGTTTTTGTTCTTTCCTATTCCTAATCCATTGCCATCCTCCTCCTATTTCACCCATCCAACCCCTTTACCTCCATATTATCATTTATTTACATTATATTAGATAGATTTAGGTGTTATTTTTTGTTTTTACCCCTTCCTTTGTTCCCTGTGTTCAATCTTTCTTCCTCCCTCCCCGCTCCATTGAATCCTTTCCCACTCCCTCTTTTTCCATCCCTGATTCCCTTCCCCTGTTTTAAGTTTTGGATTTATTTAGAGTAGAATTATTATTAGTTTGATTTTCATTTCAATATTGTACCCCTCCCTGTGTTCTTTGTGTTTTCCCCTGTGTAATATTGTATATATATATAGTTATTAGTTAGATACTTACTAGATAGATATACATAGTAGTTAGCTTAGTTACAGAGATAGATAGAGATACAGTGTGTTTGTAGGACAAGGCCTTTGTAGTTAATTATTAGAATAGTCCATTTAGTTCAATAGGTTTTAGAATAGTTAATAGCAGTTAGATTTAGTGTAGAGATAGATAGATATATAAAAAGAAACAGCTACTCCAGCCCCAGGACCCACCATCAGGGTTCTGGGGCCTACGTTACTGGCAGGGAGGGCTGTGGCCAATATGTATCTAGAAGCTGCCACTCTAGCCCCAGGACCCACCATCATGGGTCTGGGGCCATCATTCCTCGCACAGAGGCGATGTCATTCCACCGGTATCGCACCAAGAAAAAACCACTCTAGCCCCAGGACCCACCCTCATGCATCTGGGGTCATCATTTCTTGCACAGAGATCCTTTTTCTGAACGCCCAAACTGAACTGAACACTACCAAACCGAACGGCTGAACCCAAATGCGGCGACTGGACCAAACGGCTGAACCGACTGGACTAAGCGAACTGGACCGAACCGAATGGCTGAACCTGAACCATGATCTGTTCGCCCATTCCTACCAACCTGCGAACTCCACTCAGGGACAGGAAAACCCCAAAGAGGAGTCCCCAAACTAGCCAGAAGGCAGGGGAGGACAAGACTCGGGAAGTGAACTGCATGTCCCTGTCTCACATGGGGAACTGAAGGGAGTGAACCCTGATTCTGAAGTCCAGTACTTGGCACCCCACCTTACACAGGAGGGACCAAATTCTTCAGAATCAAACTGAGTAACCACCGTGGCGGGAGATTTAGAGGCCAGAGGAGCCCCTACCCAACCCAGGGGGTTGCAGGATGGCCTGGATGTTGGTTGGCCTACCTTACGAGAAGGTGGGAAGAGGCTAACTGAACCCAAGGGGTTACAGGCAAGCCAGGAGGTGAAGGATTCTACCTTAAGAGAAGATGGGAAGGTGCAAGAAACCTTCCCAGGATGGAAGGGGGAACGATGGGTGTCTCTCCTACAGGGATAGAAATGCAGCACCCTGTAGTCCTAAAGGGGCAGAAGTATCAGTCTAAGAGTGAACTATGCGCCTCTGCCTTACCTAAGAAGGAACAGGGAAATGCTGCTGAAGTAGAGATGAGAGGGGAGGAAATGGTTAAGAGTGTCCAGGGTCAAGCCGCTGCACTTGGCAAACTGAATCCTCAAGAGTTTCATGTGGGGGGGGAGTCTGAGGGGACCCATGGAGGTTCTCACACCTATGTCACAAAGTTAGACTCCCAAGAAGGAGAAATACATGATTATACGGACCCAGGGGATCCTGGACGTACAAACAGAACTTGGGGGCAGGGCACAAGAAAGGCTGCTGACAATAGCCCCTTCACAGAAGCAGTTTTTGGCTGGATGATTGATTTGAATGCAAAGACATCCAAACACAGTGTCGCAGCCATGGGGGAAATGCGAATGCCACATGATAACAATCTACCCACTGAGAATTACAGCATTGCTCCTGGTGAAAAGTGTTTTCAAATGCAGAGTTACACAGACAACAGAAGGGGTGTGCTCAGTAGTGTGAAAGGTACCACACTTATTCCATGCTCCCGCTTTTGTCTCCTAATAATACTTCTGATCTACAGTCTGGATAGCCCAGGTAAATCAGACAAAGAAGTTATGACATGGGAACAGAAATACACCCAACGAGAAACAGGCTGCCAGATAATCTGGAAACATGGCCAACGTTTGTAACTGGGGAACAAAGGTTTTTAGCATGGCATTCCCACCCATTTGTCATAGTCTTATGCAAACATCTACTGATATACCTTGAAGGGTATGGGCCACGGAAACCCCACATGCAACATGGGGCAGGGAGACATAGACACTTCAAGGTATACCCCTACAAGATATTGAACCCAGAAACACTGAATCCTGAGGATCACTCCACTAATATATGGTGGAAAACACGTGAACATGATAGCCCCACAGGGCTAACAGAGGGTTTGGAAAACCAAAGATATAACTTTAATAGGATTCCAACACATGGAAACAAGTTGGTGAGGTTGCATATCCCTACGTACACCAGTACAACACTCCAGTTTAAGCATGTTACGGGGCTCTGTTGTGTCCACTCCACATGCATTCTTATGGGGGGGCTGTCACAAAGGATCATTGGGTCACACACGTGTGATACTGGCCTACACATAGGATACAAGCCTAGTAAATATGTAAAGCAAAAAGTTCAACATGTATGTAATGTTACAATTGAGACCTATAAAACTCAACTCATGTACTATAGCACTGATGAAACTCCAGGAAGTGGAGACATTTTAAAGAATGTGTATTTGGGAACCCTAGCCAGACAGAACCCTATGGAGATGTAAATGGTACTTCCTAGTTACTTTCTGTGAACGTGACGGACCTCAGGTTTCTCCAAGGCGGGAAAACTCAAACAAAGGACTCAGAATTGTTATTTAAGACAGGGTAATTAAGCCATCTTTGCTACCACTCAGACGTAGCCATCTTGAGCAATCTGATCTGCATCCTGTATCTTGCCAGCTAGCAAGGCTGGAAGACATGCACTAAGACAAGGACTATGATTTCTAACCTTAAGAACTGGAGCCCAGCCAAACTGACTGTGAATGGACTGATTCCATGGACTTTTGTAGGGTAAGATTCTTATCTAGGAACTCAACCAGTATAGATTAGGAATGCATTATATTAACTTTAATTTCTAGTTAGCAGTCTGTATCAACTATCTTGCTTGTGTAATCAATAAACTTGCTTCTTATCTTTATGAAGAAGTGTCTGTGTCTAACATTGGAAACACAATCAGCTACAAGGGCTTACAAGCTCTTGGGACCCTAGAGAGAAAGAGTCTGTAAACGGGAAGGATCGGGCCCTTGGGTGACAAAGGGGTTGTCCCTGTTGCAAGCTTGAATCAGCTAGAAAGGAAAACTGATTCAAGTGGGCTGTACGCGAAGGAAACTGAGTCACTCAAACCCAGTAAAGTGTGAATGTGGACCTCCAACCCGTGACAGTGTGCTGTGGTGAAAAAAATCAATTTGTTACATGGGGAAAATACAGCATAATCTATTGGCATCAATGGTGATTTTGACTCCATGGCCTTTTTTACACGGCCCCCACAGGCTAGTGGGTCCATCAGTGCACCAGGCGCACATGCATTCCCATTCACCCCCCACTCATCCGTTTTCCCCAGTTGCTCCGTGCATGGGGATGAGTGGAGGTTGTGTGTTAGGTAGGAGCGTGCATGCACTCTCACTCACAACACAAGCCCCGTCCTTCACACGGGCCTCTTCCACTCATGAACACTCAGATTTCTGCGTGTTCACGAGTGGGACAGCCCCGTGTAAAAAGGACCAGTATAGGCTATTGAATCTCCTTGTAAAGAAGGAGAAAATATGTTTTCTCACTTTATGAGATACCAGAGTAGCCTCTGAATGAGGCTCCCGAATCACAATGAAGGTAAGAAATGATCTAATATTTCTTGCAGCATGTTTCATAAATGACAAGAGAGAGAGAGATTGTGACGAATCCTAGCTGTAAAGATTTTGACATTGCTCTCCATCCCTCTCTGGATTACCTCTCTCTGCCTTTCCCCCATTATGGCATTGGCTACATCTGTAAGACTGACCCAGAAAACTGCAAGTCCTCAGTAAACAGCTCAGCAATAATTCCCTGTCAATGCCAGAAGAACGCTGCTAATGGTTCAACACCTCCTGACTTTATTGAGCAATTTTCCTTGTGTAGTACATTCTGTCTGCTCCTTTAGGGGAGCGCAGATTTATACCAGCATATGGTCATTTGGAAAGCTGCCTATTTGGCCATAAGAGTCTTAAAACTGGAACCCTGTGGAGGACTTTCTACAGGGCTCAGATTGATACAGACACTTATAGAAGGGAATTGGGAGTCGTGATGCTAAGGTGTCCAGAAAGGAGAGTGTTACATGAGGGTGACGTTTATAACATTACATTTGCCAGTGCTTCCTCTCCAGCTGTTCTATGTATAAACAATGTTCTCAAATGCACTAACCAAGTGAGAAAGCCAGAATGAAACCCTCGGCAAAGTAGAATAGGTTTGATAGGAATAGTGATCTGTATAGGCAAATTGACTGCTGTTTACATTCCATCCGCCTTATGATTTCAACTATAGGCATAAAAAAAAAATGACTAATCATTACTGCTGCGAGTAACTGAGAATGTGACATGGTAACAAGTAGGGATTAACACAG
This sequence comes from Sphenodon punctatus, assembly GCA_003113815.1. Classification (NCBI taxonomy): domain Eukaryota; kingdom Metazoa; phylum Chordata; class Lepidosauria; order Sphenodontia; family Sphenodontidae; genus Sphenodon; species Sphenodon punctatus. The sequence continues at coordinate 380,543 of QEPC01000704.1, forward strand.
GGCTAAAGCTTAAATGGGTAACTGGTTTGGTACCTGTTGGTAAACCCACATTTCGGGTACTGTTTTGGGAACCTAAATACTGTTTGAGTATCTGAAATATAGAAATTTTGGTTTTCTTGTTTTCCTGTCTCAAGGAGGCAGTAGTGCAGCCTCTGCTCAAGAAACCATCATTGGACGTTGACTCCCTGTCCAGCTATCAGTCAGTCTCTAACCTTCCCTTTTTAGGGAAAGCTGACCCAGGCCCAGCAATCTCAGTGCTAACCCAGTGTTTGATGGCTGTGGGGGACTGGATGAGGGTGAGCCACCTGAAGGTGAATCCCAATAAGATGAAGGTGATTCTGGTGGGAGGGGCTGAGAGGGTGGTGGCACCCATTATTGATGGGGTCCGCCCTTCATTGGTCCCTCATGTTCAGAGTCTGGGATGCTCCTGGACTCACAGCTCCTCCTGAATGTCCAGGTGGCTGCTATGGCAAAGGAGCATTCTGTCAAATAGTGGTGCAACAGCTTCGGCCGTATGTCTCAGACTCCAACCTTGCCACCATCATGCATGTTTTCATCACTTCAGGATTAGACTACTGCAACACGCTACCCTTGGTGACGGTCCGGACGCTGCAGCTGGTGCAGAATGCATCGACTGGCCTCTTCAGGGGGACGGATCGCCGCCAGCACATTACACCTGTGCTCCAGTCTCTGCACTGCCTGCCTGCCTATGGTCTTCCGGGCCGAATTCAAAGTGTTGGTTTTGACTTATAAAGCCCTATCGAGCTTGGGCCCTGCGTACCTCACTCCCCAGGTCCTGGATCGGCTCCTGTGGTCAGCCGGAGGCATCCTCCTCGAGATTCCCTGAGTGGCTCGGGTGTTGACAATGAGGAGGGTGTTCTTGGTGGCTGCATGCATCATGATTGTGGAACTCCCTCCCGACAGAGGTCCGCCTTGCCCCAAGCCTTCCCTCTTTCCACAGACAAGGTAAGACCTGGTTGTTCTGCTGGGCCTTTGGCGAGGGATGGTGGTGAGGGGTGGGTGGGTTTTATACTCTGCTGTGAGGCATGGATTGTTTTTATTTATTTTTTTATATTGATGTTTGTATGGATTTTATTTTTCTGTGATTTTATTGTGTTGTAAGCCACCCTGAGCTACAGTAGAAGTAGGAGGAGGCCTATACATTTGATAAACAAACAAACAAACAACCCAAAATTACCTCAAAACACTGAAAAAATCCCCCCCCCCCAATTTTCTAAGGTCGGTATTTGGACAGCTGATCAGACACTGGGTGAAAACAGACATGACGCTAACCACCCCTTAACCACCCTTGGTGGTCATTTATGCATGTTTCAGGGCTGCATAGGGCACCAGTACAGCCCTGCAACATGCATAAATAACCACCAAGGGTGGTTAGAGGGTGGTTAGCGTCATGTCTGTTTTCACCCACTGTTTCAAGTACTGGGAAAGTACCCAAAATTCCCATGTCAAACCAGGTGCTGCAAATTCAACAGGCATGCCAGTTTTTTCAAGTATCCGTTTCAGTTCTGCACAGTGGTGTTAGGAGCTGCAGACCAGAAGCCTGGATTCTGAGGGGCTCCCAGAAATCAATGCAGCCTCAGTCCTGCTCTCTCCTCAGCCCGTACTGCTGGTGGCAGGGAGATAGACTGGTTGAAGCACCCTTCTTGCCTCTAGCAGTTCCAGGTCCAATGCTGGCTGGGGAGAGACTGGCATTGTGGCTCCTGTAGAAAGCATTGGACATGCAAAGCTGGGACTCTGAAATTTTAACAGTCCCATTCCCCATCTGATGCTGAGGTGCATGTTAGAGCAATATGGTGTAAAAATATCCAGAAGAGATTATGCTGGTGGCAACAAAAAGAATAATGAGGTACTTGAACTTACCACCCTCTAAGTGTGGTAGACAGGGAGGCAGGCAGAACACAATGGGAACTCTTGTTTATTTATTATTTACCCTGGAGGGGGGTGGGGTAGCCACATCAGAGAGGGGCTGGGGCAAAGGGAGTATCCAACCTCTCTCTGAGGTAACAACATCCTCCTTGGAACATTATGACATCGCAACACTCCACAAGGGTCAAAAGGTCAAATTGAAAAAGTGTCAGGGAAGCCTCTTTGTACGGTCCCCTTACTGATACGGCCCCGTCTTGGTGCCACAGATAGCCCGGGGGAATGCAGATTCCACTCAGATGCCGGAGTCTCTGGGCCAAACTTTTAAGGGTGACAACCCTATCTGTTCCCCACCCACACACCCCTATTTGGATTACAAGCCTTCAAAACTTTGCCTACAGGGGTTTCAGGACAGCTTTGTTTGTCCTTTAATTAAAACTACCGCCGTGCGGGGAGTAGCTTATACTTGTCCTATAGTTTGTCACTTTAGACAGCTTACACGGTACTGTGCTGCAACAGCATAGTATAATGTGTCACTTTGGACATTGCGTAGTATTTAATTTGCTGCTCTGCAACATCCCAGCCAATATATTAGCATGTTTCAGCGAAGAAGATTTTTGTTGACATTGTAATGGTGCTGAGTCAGCTGTTAGGCAGTCAAGGGATGGCCTTTAATTTATTCATTCAGGGTTGATCAAGTCATTGGGGATCAGGGAGAAATTTCAATGGAACTTAAAGTACCTCTGAGCAGGAAGTCACTTACAGGAAGTCCTGCCACTTGGACACATTTAAAATTGGAGCGAACATAGTTGTCAGAAATGCACAGGCAGTACCAATCCTGCAGTGGACGAGGAAAGCTACTTTTTCTCCATAGTTTTCTATGAGTCCTCGGGGAACTTCCATAATTAGTAGCTTGAGAGTGAACATATACTGTACTATCTTAATGCCTTTAAAACTAGACGTTCAATTGGGAGTATATTGTATATATTAATAATAACCATAGATGGCCATGGAATAACTATCCAGACAAGCTCCCTTAAGGGGGTTACAAACCATTTGTAAATCTTTCAAATTGCACTCCTGCAGCTTCGGACGTCGTTAGAGCCCCTTGAGTAAATTACAGCTTTGCATAATTCCCTATATTTTTCCTATAGACTCGTGCTGTGCTCATGCTTTCTCATTTAATATAAGGCTCTTCAGTGTTGGAGCATGCTGATCATCCTATTTGGGAAATGGGCCAAGGAGGAAATTCTTCTGTCTCCCACCCCTGTTGTTAAATCACAGATAATGCATGATGGGACAGATTAACAAAAGACAAGAGCACCTAGAGCTCTGCTGTCAGGGCTGGGTCTTGAACCCATGGCCCTTGGGGTGCTGAACAGGCTCTCCAGCACTCTGCACCACCTGGTGGGCTTGTGAGGGTGTTGGGTTTTCCCCCTCCTGTCTCCCTTGTGTGCTTGCTCCCTGTGTGTCATGCCCCTTCCCAGCTGTAGCCAATTACCGTAGCCCTGCCTCCCAGCTTCCTGATTGGCCACAGGAAGTATTTAAGCCTTGGTGTGGCC
>QEPC01000704.1:388953-399115 GCA_003113815.1 Sphenodon punctatus
GGACCCTGACCTCGATGATGAGTCGCGTACCTTCTTAGCCCAGGGTGCCTGGTAACGCTGCTGAGTACCTAATCTCTCGGGTGCAAGAGAGCGACTGAGAGGTTTCAGAGGGTCGCCTTGGGGCCACCCTTTTCCCCCCGGTGTCCAGGCCTAGATTCCTCCCTCTTTGTTTCCCTCTTCCCCAGTTCCGTCCCCTGGAACCTGGTAATTCTGGCCTTCCTTGTCCCTCCTTGGTTTCCCCCACGGCTCCGTACCTCGGAGCCTGACATCTGCTTGGGTCAGAAATATTGGCCCAAACTCAGTCCAATTTTGGGCCTGATGCAATTGGTCTTTGCTTAATGCATCTGGGTGGCCCTGCCCATCACAGAGCACCATGATGTCAACAGTGGGTGTAAACTGACAGATCTGGGAATGCTCACCCCAGTGGGTGTCTTTAGACATAACGCTGTTCAGTGTTCTGTAACAGTGTCCCACCGTCACAGTGTTTAGACATACCATCAACACAGTGTTCACCCCAAACACTGGAAGTGAACAACTGCCAGGTCTTGACAGGTTAATCAGTGTTTGGGGTGAACACTGTGTTGACGGTCTGTCTAAACACTGTAACGGTAGGACACTGTGTTACAGAACACCGAACAGCGTTATGTCTAAAGACACTGTGGTTTGGGGGGTGTCTGTCCTCATCCAGCCCTGCCTGGGTTGGGTTTAACGAGACAGTGGCTGCCATGGTCTGCCCGCATGGTGCCCCTCCCCCACACCATAGAGTTGCAGGCATATCGCCTGACATTCTAGACTGCCACCTGCAACTCTATGGTGGAAGGTGTTCTGATATGCCAGAGGCAGGAGGGGCAGGGTATAAAAATATGAAATAAATTAATGAATAAACTGCCAGCTGAGAGTGGATTTGCAGAGGACATCTGTCGAGCAAATGGACTGCAGCTCTGCCTCGGGCCAGTGACCCAGGTTTGGGTGGCCCACTCTGCTGGTCATGCTCTGGGATGTTCCGGAGTACTGTAGGTGAGGCTGGAGCAGCCTGTTCCACATCAGCTTCACCTGCATATTTGATGGATCTTTAAACTAGAACTGAATCGAGGAGTGAAAAAACTATGCCTGAGTTCCAAAGACCAGTGCCAAGTGCTCAGGCCAGTCTGAGGACCCTTGGTGAATGCGTGGCTTCCTCCTGACTAGTTAGTTTGGGGAGAGGGGGAAGCTGGGTATGCTCAGAAGGGCCAAATGACCCTTCTGAGCATGCTCAGACCTTTCCAAGATGGTGCCCGCAGCATGCTGATGTTGCCAGCACCATCTTGGAAAAAGCTGAGCATGCTCAGAGGGCTATTCAGCCCTTCTGAGCATGCCCAGCACCCTCCCCCCCCCTCCAACTTATCTGGTCTGGAGGAAACCACGCATCACCGGAGCCCCTCCACGAGGGCGAGTACTCTATCCCCTCAGCCCCTGCTAGGCCTCCACCAGCTTAGCACCTCACCTCTCAACCCCCACTAGGCCCCTGCCCTCCCCCTTTCCTGGCTCCCGTTGGCTTATTCTCTCCCTGGCCAGCGGAGGCCAGGGAAGGGGGAACAGGGACCTAATGCCGACCTCTGGCCCCCTTTCCTGTACTCAGTAGAGGATTTTCCAGGTTCTGAAGTTTTGGAGTACATTCCTCAAAAACTTTGAATTTGAAAAACTGAGTCAAGTACCTTGATCCTCGGGGTTTTCTGGGGAAAACCGAGGACCGAGTTTCAGCACTACTTAAAACAGATGGGCCACCTGGGGGGTGAGGCGGAGCAGAGGCGGGGCTGCCAGTTGTCTGAAGACATCCAGTGTCTCATTAGGAGTAGGGCGTCTTAGAAAATGCGTGGGGGCTAAGTCAGCCCTCTTCCTTTTTCAATGTCCCACACTCCTATAGAGTGTCATAGCTCTATAGCTATGTTAGATCTCTTTGTAAGGGTGAGGTTTGCTGAAGCTAGTGAAACTGGCCCTGCCTGAACTCACGGGGCATGGGCAGAGAATGCATTCATATCAACCCAGGCTTGATGGTTCCTGTCAGGTTTGTTTGGGTCATATTCTAGACATCTAACAGTGCCCACAGTGGGAGGTCACCCAGATGATCATAAGGGGACACAGTGGGACCTTATGGGCAGTCCAGTATCCAGAGTTCAAAGTAAAGTGAGTACTATCACACCCTGAACCCAACGATGTCCCAAATCCTATGCCTTGGCTGGGGCTCGTGTGTTGCAGCCTGTGAGATTGGCTCTTTGCTCTGCTACTTCCATTCCAAATGCTGGAATTTCTAGGGCTGCTCCTCTGCTACCACTTGCTTATTTCTGTGGTGAGAGCTCCCTAATTGGTGGATAATTGGTGGATGGGCAGTTAGGGTATATTGCAACCAACCAACTGCCACAATGAGGAAGCCACAGAAGTGGACTTGGCAGCAGCCATCTTGCAATTCAGCTTCTCAGAGCTGAACTCAGTGGAAGAGTGTGATGAGGTAGGTGCTAGTCCTTTAAGGTTCACTTGCCAATCACTCTTAACTCCTACCCATCCCCTTCTAAAGCTATAAAACCGGCAGGATCCCAGGCAGTCTTCCAGGGGGGTGCAAAAGCAGTAGGAACTCTCCTGAGGAAGGCTCACACTAGGAGCTGTCCTAAATACTGAAGGGAAGAATAAGAGTAAATTCCCCTATATTGTGCAGCAGGAGGCACCAAGACGGTTATCGGCTGCCAGCAAGGATGGTGGGTTTGCTATAAGGAGATATCGTGCTGGCAGTTGCCCCTGTTGCTTGGATCGCAGCTACAGCTGCAACACTTTACTGCTGCAAACTCTGTTTTCATTGAAAATTGCTGATTTGTGCTTTCCCAATGAAGTGAAAGCTTACAGGTTTCTGCAACCATTCACTTGTGTTTCTGTTCAAGACCGTCTTTTGGTGCTTTGTGTGTTTTGTGTGCTTTCAGCAATTTGATAAAACTGGAAATGAAAAATGTGACACAAATTCACTAGCGGAAAAATAGAAAGTTGGGATTGGGCAAAACTCACCCTGAATGTGAATATTTTTTCAAACATTCCGCAAGGCTTCCCAAAAGATGACAATGGCCCTTTTCACACAGACACTCAAACACTGATAAAATGGGTGTTAAATTTTTTTATACATGTTGAAGGGTTGCAGATGTGCTCTGTGGGTACTCTGCAATATGTATAAAAAAACGTAACACCCATTTTATCAGTGTTAGTCTGTGTGAAAAGGGCCAGTGCCCATCAAAATGGGAATAGTCAATTTGTTTCAAAACCCCGGGGGGGGGGGGGCGGACTCTACCCTGTGCTCCAAACTATGCAAAGGGATATGTCCCTCTACTAATTTCCCCCATTCCATTTTACATTCATGCAGCTAAGTGCTCAGGACTAGAGCGAGCACAAAGGGTTCCCACACAAATGGGTACCCATTAAATTAGCAGTACTTGATTCTACTAGAAAATTTCAGGTACCTTTTGGTACCTGAAACGGTATCCGTTTGGGTACCCAAAATACTGTTTTTGTTCTAATGGTGTGACTTCTGGTCATATTTTCAACTTCTGGTACTCAAAAACTGGAAATCAGCATACTTGAATGGTATTTGGGTACCGATCCAGAAAATACCTGAAATGGTATCTGGAGATACAAGTATTGCCTGGGAGTACTGAATCCGGTACCCATTTCAGCTAGGCTCAGAACTTCTGAGGTTTTACACACATTGAATATTTTCACATGGATGCAGGGGTGCACAAGACCAGAGCAAGTCTGGAGTTACGCCTCCATGTCTGCCTGCTTGCAGCTGAGTCTGGGTCCATTTTAAACAGACCTGGGGTCCATGGTCCACCCCTTGCTGTGCCCCTCACTCCACCATAGCATTGCAGGTAGATTTCTATTTTATTTATTTATTTAAATTTGTTATCTTGCCCTTCCCTAAAAAGACTCAGGGCGGCTTACAAATAAAATATAAACATAAAAACCATATATAAAGGCATATTAAAAAGACCATAAAAACAGTAAAAGTTTTAAACAACCCCAAACCCCCCAAACCCACCCAATACCTCCTCTCCATGTCCCACAGACACACACCCCCCATCCTCTATGGTGTTTCCGGGGCAACCCCCAGTGAAAAGCGGGGCTTCAGTAGTCATCCACTGATGAGACAGACGGATGGCATCCCCACCTCCACCCTGTGCCCCAGGGGTGGGCTGCCTGCTCTGTTAGTGGTGCTCCTGGATGTTCCGGAGCACCACGGGCAGGGCAGCTCCAGAGCAGGGAAATAAAAGCCTGCCCCCGCCTCTGCTCCACCTGCCCATCTGTCGGGCTGCCTGTAAACGGATGGCCCCCCCTGGGGGTGAGGAGGGGCAGCTTTCCATGTGAAGACACCCATTCTGGTACCTTATTAGGAGCTGAGATCTTTAGAAAATAAGGTTATACTTTTGGTTGCTGAATACTTCAAAATCTGGTGCTGGCTGTTTTTTTTGGTTCTTTTAAAATAAACTCTTGCTCTTTGTGCTTATTTGTGTGGATGTATTCAACATCAACCCATGGCTGGTTGCTCTACATTTTGGGAGTGTTGTTAAATCTCCCGAGTCTGATGGGTCTCACTGTTCTAGCAAGTTTCTTCTAGTCTCTTGGAATTGCTGGATGCATGTTATTATCCAACATGACACAAGATGTTCCTAGGAAACCTTAAAACCCTTTCAGCTTCCTTCTGTGCATCTTCTATTCCATCTACATAATTAAAGAAGATGAAACCTGCAAAGATGGATGTGCCATCAACCAGACGAATAGCAATGTCTACTCAGACGCATTTCTCCAGCATGATAGGTTCTTTATAAATGCTTCACAGCACATTAAAAATTGACTCTCCCTTGTCACCATGAACAAAATAATAGTGCATCACTGAATTCATCCTTAGGAAATACAGAATGTATTGCTGTAGTACTTTGCTCAATATTTCATTAAATTAGATTCCAAGAAAATGTGGAGAAACTTGAGAGTGAACAAGGAATCTTAGAATTTGATGTTTGGGGTTAATTTGTTACCAACAACCAATTCTAGATTGTGTAAGTACCAGGACTAAAACTAGCCACCTTTGAGCTCTGAAGACAGTCTGAAGCCTGGTGCCTTAACACTACTAAGGCGCTCTGCCCGGGTATAACAACCTTCCACAGCACTGGGCAGACCATAGCCCTCCCTGAGCCTTGCTCCATGTCTCCATCTTCCTGGTTGGTTGCCTGCTTTTATATAGGATAGGAATGGGACTCTCAGTATTGCCAAGAACTGACATTTTAGATTCATCCGATATCTCGGTTCTGGGCGGTATCTCGGCGGTATTGGATTTTTTACATAGTTTTTTTATCAGATTTTTAACATTGCGGTTTTCGCCATTGAAGTCAATGGAGGAAACCGTAAGTAAAAAATCAGATACCAAGAGAACCAGAAGAAAACTGATAGACAGAGAACCGAGATTTTGCCAAAAGTCCCACCCCCAATATATGGCCTGTCTGAAGCCACAGGAAGCTGGGTGGATCATCTGCTTCTGTTTTCCTGTTTACTGCCCTTCTGGCTGATGGACCTGTATGCTTCTCCTTTTTGTTCCTTAAACTGACCCTATCTGGAAGTCTGTCTAGAATGTTGTTGGAACTCTGTTTGCTCCATTTCCTAATATCTGTACTGTCTTGTTTGTAGCCAGTCTTTCTGACCCATCTCCTGCCTGATGTTATGCCATCCTGCTATTCCAGCATGCCACACAGCCTGCTCCACATTCCTTGGTTCATGCATTAGTCCCTAGCCTGCCCTGAAGTCTCTGGACCATTGGACCATAACCCCACACAAACCTTGTTGGATCTGAACCTGATCCTGCACAAAATTCCTGAACCTGATCTCAACAGAAGAGGTGTGCACCAGGACCCCATGTTGTTTTTTATTTTTCATTATCATTTTCATTATTAAAATGTTTCATTTTCATTAATAATGAAATGTTTTTCGTTATTGTTGTCGTTATCGGTATTGGTACTGATTTCAAATGAAAATTTTATTTTTGGTATCGGTATTAATTTTGTGTGCTAATGAAGAATTATTGTCAGAACTCCTTCCCCTTCTCATTGTGATACAGAAAGAACTGCACACAATAATATATACTGTACACAATATATAGTTTTATTTATATAATATATAAAGAATCTAAGCTAAACCTAACCTATATATAATACAAAATGTTCCTAGCCTATAATCCTAATATATATATAACAGTCTAGTATCTAAATATCTAATGTGTGTGTGTATACTATATATTGTGTACACTATATATTATTGTGTGCAGTTCTTTCTGTATCACAATGAGAAGGGGAAGGAGTTCTGACAATAATTCTTCATTTTTTTAATATATATATATATATATATATATATATATATATATATATACACACACACACACAACAAATATCTATACAATATATGGACAGAGGGAGACAGAAAGAGGAAGGGAAAAGGAAAACGAAAACGAAAACTCAGAGGTATATTTACTCTCTCTCTCTCTCTCTGTGACAAGCAAGAGAGCTAACACAGAGTGAAGCAGCCCAGCCCTACAATATTATAATAAATAAATAAACTTTATTATGTTCAGCCCCATGGCCGATACATATAAACATATATAAATGCAAGAGACAACACATACAAATTAGCAGAATAATCAAACATAAGATAAAAATTAAAAATTATTCACACAAGAATGCTCTCTAGCTTCACACACTTTACCCATACAGCAGCGCATCTTTGGGCAAAGACTGCCACCTGTCTTGTCCTATCAGGATTCTGGTCTCCCAACAGGAATATTATTTTCCTAGTTGGTGGCCAGAATTCCCCCAAGCCAATGTTCTGCCATAGCCCACCCCGAAGGTGGTCATAGAGGGGACATCTTAAAAGATAGGCTCAAGGTTCTCCATCTCTCTACCGCATGGGCAGCGTCTTTCCTCCACCGGAATCCCCAAGATGCATTCTTTGAATAATGCATTTTTTAGTGTGTGGAGCCTAAGAGTGCTAAAACTGTATTTTAAACTGAGATCCAGCTGGGAGCATAGATACGGGGCTCCATTCCACGAGGGCAAGATAAACTTATAGTATGCTGCCGCCTTGGAGTTTGCAGCCATAGCTCTTAACTGTTGCCGATCAATGTCTAGGATGCAATCTCGTACAACCCTTATGTCTTGGTGACTAGTGGCTTGTTGAAAATAAGGCTCAGAAAAGCCTAACCTTGCCACCCGATCAAGAACCCCTTACTCCAGGGGTCAGTCCCCACTTCCTCCCTGATCTTTTCTATCCAGGTGCGATCCAACAATGAGCCTTCTGGAGCATCCCGCAGTTTGGCCCCAAAGGACAGCAACCTTTGGTCAACCAATGTGGTCAAAGATGGATAACCTATTTCCGTCAGTATAATAGCTGTGCTGGTAGACTGAGGACATCTGAGTAATTTTCTCCAGAATTGATTTATGATAGGTTGGAGAGCCCTTACTACGTCCACCTCTGTTCCCCAGATATGGAATCCATAAAGGAGACGTGCCAAGACCTTCGAATTGAAGATGCAGCGAGCCAGCCCGGCGGACACCTGGTCATGGGCGTAAAAAACCCGGGTAATAGCAAGTGCCTCCAGTTCTGCCACTTCCCTCATAGCCCGAATCTGAGCCTGCCAGGAGCCCTTCTCCGCTATCCTGACACCCAAATATTTATAATGTCTGACCTGTTCCAGGTGGTGCCTCAGGAGTTGCCATTGGTACTCCTTGTGTCTAGCCCCTGCTACCATAACTTTGGTTTTCTTGTAGTTAATCTTAAGATGTTTGGCACTACATCTGCCCTCAAAGTCTTTCAGTGCCCTTACTAGTCCTACCCTAGAGAGGGAAAAGAGAACAGTGTCGTCTGCATACATCAGGAGAAACAGCTTCTGCCCCCCGATATTAGGGGGGTGATACCTACCCGCATCTTTGTTCTCCACAATCAGGGAGTTCACATAAATATTAAAGAGTAGAGGGGCAAGCAAGCAGCCCTGTCTAACACCTCGAAAGGTGCTAACTGAGTCTGATAGCCCCCCTTCTGGGGGGACATGGACCCGAAGAGTGGTGTTAGAATACAAGACTTTAATCAATGCTATCATCCTGACATCAGCCCCAAGACAGACCAACTCCTTCCAGAGAATTTCCCTGCACACTGTGTCAAACGCAGCAGAAAGATCAATGAAGGCAATAAATAGTTTACGCCTCCGCCTTCTGTATTTCCCTATTAAATGGTGCAATATAAAGATTTGCTCCCCTGTCAAGCGGCGTTCCCTGAACCCAGCCTGCTCCTCAGCTAGAAGGTTCTGGCTCACGCACCAGTTCTGCAAGTGCTGCCTTAACAGGGCTGCATAGATTTTGGACACAATGCATAGAAGAATGATTGGTCTGTAATTGTTTGGATCAGACCTGCTTCCCTTTTTGAAGATGGGGACAACACTCCCCACCTTCCATAGGTCAGGGATCTTTATAGAATTATTGATCTGAGAGAATAAGTTAGCTATGGCTCCAACCCCCCAATCAGGGAGAATTTAAAAAAATTCCGCCGGGATGTAATCTGGACCGGCTGCCTTACCCTGTTTGAGGGAATTAACAACCATCTTAACATCCTCTGGGCTCACCGGATCCCAGCTGGGCAAATCCTGCCCTAATGATGATAAGGATATTTCCATTTCCTCCACTCCCTCTTTGTCGTTAAGTGCAAACAGGGACTCGAAATGTGTCATCCAAGCCGGGGGGGGGGCATCCTGGCTTCCCTAGCCAGCCCACTCCGGGGTTTGGGCTTGTTTACTAATGCCCAAAATTTCTTAATGTCCCTCCTATCTACTGCATCTTGAAGCAATTTCCATTGCTTAACAAAAAACAGCTGATGCTTCTTTTTCAGTGAGTTATTATAAAGTTTCCTTTGTTCTCTATACTGACTGTAATATTGGGCCTTCCTCCCAGACTGTAATCTGTGAGCTGATTGTCTAAGGATTCTCCTTGCCTCCCTACAGTCCTGATCCCACCAGACCTCTCCTCTAGATGCTCATTCCTGCTTACCACTCTATGTACCTTGGTAACCATAGGGTTCAGTTCATGATTTATCTGCTCCCAAACCTCTAGTGCCTCACTGGCTGAAGCTGCAATACCGAGTTGCTTGAACAACAGTTGCACCCCTACTGAGGACAGAAACTTGGAGACGCATTCCTCTGTTTGCTGACACCACCCCCGTGCCTTCCTTATAAATAGCTCTTCCCCTTGCATTCCTCCTACCAGCTTCCCACCCTCAGCCCCACATCCTAGATTTGTCGCAAAACCCACCTGCACAGGAAAATGATCACTTTGGTGCTGGATTACCACTTGAAAAAAATCAGTCAGTGGGACCAGCCCCTGCGAGATAATGACATAATCAATAACACTACTGCCGAAAGGACCGACATATGTGAAGAGACCAAGCTCATCACCTTTAGTGTTACCATTCAAAAATTTTAATGCCCATCCCAAGCATAGATTATAAAGTTCCTGACCTGCCCGATTTATTCCATAATCCTGCGACGTTCTATCAATGTTATAATCACATAAGGAGTAATATCCCTACCCAATTCCTAAGCTCTCAAATATTTTAGTCACAGAGTCTCCCAAATGAGCATTCAAATCTCCTGCGATCAAGATCTCATCTTCGGGGAATTTCCGTAGGTGATCCAACAATTCATCCCTCAATATTTGCCAGAACAACTTTCTCTGCCCTCCAGGGGGATTATAGACATTAATCAGTAACAACTAGGGATGGGCGAACGCGGTTCGGTAGTTCGGTGTTCGGCCCGAACTCGGCCTGTTCGGACAACCGAACATGAACACGAACACGAACGCACCGAACGGACCGAACACCGAACACCGAAATGGCGAACACACCGAACCGAACACCGAACTATGAAATGGCCGAACACACCGAACGGAACCGAACACCGAACTACGAAATGGCCGAATAGTTGGTTCAATTCGAATCGCGTTCGGTTGTGTTCGGGTGGCTAAAACATGGTCTTCTGTCAGGTCACTGGAAGGCCAAATGTAGCAGGGAGGGGGAAGTCATTTGACTCAGCTAGGAGCAGACTTCCAGGCACCAGGGGTGG
>QEPC01000704.1:406819-468698 GCA_003113815.1 Sphenodon punctatus
CGGCCGAACGGCCGAACGCGAACGCACGAACCACCCGAACACCGAACGACCGAACACGAACGCACAACCCGATGGCGAACGAACCGAACGGCCGAACACGAACGTATGACCTGCCCGAACAACCGAACACGAACGGCCGAGACACGAACGGGCGAACACGAACGCGAGGTACGACCGAATGACCGAACACGAACACGCGAACCGAACGCGGCCGAACCGAACGGCCGAACGCGAACACACGAACCGATCGCGGCCGAACCGAACGGCCAAACACGAACCGCGATCTGTTCGCCCATGCCTAGTAACAACTTCCCAGGAAATCCCTGAATCAACACACGTAGGGCCAACACATTGTTTTTTAGTTGGCTCCAGCTCATATCCTGGGCCTCCAAATTATCAGCCAACATTGTAATAAGACCCCCTTGGGGTCGACCCTTACCCCCTGATCACAGAGCAGCGACATGCCAAGTAGCATAGCCCTGTATGCTAGGGGGGATCCCCACGCACCAAGATTCCTGGATGCAAATAATCTGAAATTGCCCCAAATATGCAAAGAACTCTTTATTCCTTAATTTAGACATCTACCCCGCCACATTCCAGGAGACCAATGTTAGTTTATTAGCCCCGTGGTCAGTCGTTAGTCAATCCATAGATTTCTCCCCTTGTAGCTCCCCTATATTGGTCGACCCCATTGCTGATGCCGAAGATACCGCTCCCAGCTCCCCACTGCAGCATCTATTTCCCAAGGCCGGTATACCAAATGGTATATTACCCTCCTCAGGGGGGTTCAAGCTGGCTATAACATCCCCAGATGCCATACAGTGCTTGTTGGGTGTAGATGTAGAGATATGTGTCTGAGACACTTCTAATAGATCTCTAGATTGTCCCCTCACTGCAATGAGTGAGACCCGGAGTGAAGGAGAATTCCTCTCTATAAATCCCTGGCTCCTTTGAATACACTCCTGTTCTCCTACTACTATCTGCTTCTCACATATCTGTGTGATTTGTTTATGTAGCAGAGAGAAGGAGTGCAGGATGTCTACTTGTTGGGCGGGCAGGGAGGCATGAGCCCTCTGGGACCAGCCAATCCGAGAGGGCACAGAGACCTGCTCCCTAATCCTGGGGCAGTGAGGGTGTTCTGTTTCCATTCCTTCTTCCTCTCTAACATCCTGAGACCATCCCTCAGACAGATGGGCTTTAATGCCTCTATTAAGGGCATCTATAGCCTTCCTTCTAGCCCCAGTCCCTCCTGACTGCTCCCGGCTAAAGTACACATTAGCCAGGCAGACCCCATTCTGGAGCAAAAACTCCTTAGCTTGTACAATTGCCTTCACCCATTGACAGTGGTTAAAGCACACCACAACCATCTGCTGGGACCTTGAGGAGCTCAGTAGCTCAATCTGAATGATGTCTTTGCTAGTAATTGGGATCCCAATAAGAGTTCTCAAATGATCTGCAATTTCCCATACAGAACACCATGATGGAAAGTATCCATTCAGCAATGGTCTAATATTAAAACAAATGGAGTTCCCTTTCCTTTGAAAATGGGTCAAATTGCATTCCCCCAGGGCATCTGGGAGATCAACCGCCAAGAGAGGTTCCTTCAACTCTGCCACTCCTGGACACATAGAACCCTTCCATTTAATGCTGGGAATGATAGTTTTAATAGGGCCAGGGATACTAGAAGTTACAGGCCTGGCTGCGCTGATTATATTCCCCTCCTTATTCTCAGCATCATTCCCCTCTTTTATCATTATATTATGCCCAAAAGGACCCTTCTCTAGAAAATGTGTCATCACTCTATGTATGTCATAATTCCATGGGACTGACCCCAGAGACTCAGGTGGTATTACTCCTGGGGAACCTCTCTGTACCAAATCTATAAATCTATCCAGCTTCTGTTCTAAAATATCTAAACGTGTGAACATGCACTGGGTAGTATGGGTGGTCAGAGTGCAATGTCTTGCCAGCATTTCTGCTAAGGGAAGTGATCCTTGCCACTGGGGACCCTCACTATGAGGTCTTCCCAAGTCCCCTTCTAACTCTCCCAAACTTCCCACAGGGCACCTATCACCAACAGTTAAAGATTGTTCGAATACCCGCAGATCTTGGCTCTCCTGGTAAACATTACACAAATGGTTTCTCTGACCCTGCCCTGGGATCAGCAGGTCCTGGGGAACATCCCCCGAGGATCCGCTGGCCAGAGCATTAAACCGATTAGAAGTTGAGAAATAACTGTTCATCTTCCGTTGTTTCAAGAGAGGGGATAGAGACTTTGTCAGGGGTAAACTCCTCTTATTCTTTGGGGGCATATCAAACTGCTAGTTATTGCCACTCCCGCTGTTCCGTCACCCAATAGGGTTACTCACATACTCTGTTGTTCCAGCCCCAAGTTGCCTAGATAAAGTAAGCGGGGTTCCTTGGTGCAAAACTCCTGCACAGAAACCTACTGCTGCGCTCCAGCTCCTCGGGGTGCCGAAGGGAGCGCAAAAGGGTGTGCCCTTGTGCACGCAGCCCTTCGGCGTGCGACCAAGGCACGCGACCAAGGCGCTGCCTTGATCTAACTGAGCGTTTCTTCCCCGCAGGCAGAGGTCCCCGCCCCTCGTGCTGATTTCTGCAACTGGCTCCAGGTAAGTCTGCTGGTTCTGAGCTTCAGCACCCCACTACTGGCAGTGCCTTGATCTAACTGAGCGTTTCTTCCCCACAGGCAGAGGTCCCCACCCCTCGCACTGATTGCTGCAACTGGCTCCAGGTAAGTCCAATATTAAGGGTTGCAGTGCCCTCCCCCAGAGCTCTCCTGATTGGTTCTGGGAGGAAAAGGCATTGAGAATTAAAACAGGGTGCAATTCAACTGCTGGGATCTGCTTGCGATGTTCATTGGCCAGAGATACATCCATCAGGTCCTTCCCCTCCTAGTTCAAGAGTTCAACACTGTTTCTGGCTCCGAGTTGTCTGCTTCCTCCTCCACTGTCTACATTTCCCTCCAAAAAACACCTGCCAGGGTGCCAGGTAATAATGAAATCAATAATGACTTTTGTTATTGATTTCATTATGTCGTTTTCGTTATTGCAATAACAACAAAAATTAAAAAATTCAGTTTCATTATTAATATAATGAAAAAGACATGCACACCCCTACTCCACAGCTCCTGTGGACTCTGGACACTGACCCCCAGCAATCCCTCCCTGAGAGAAACCTAGTTAGTGTGGGCTTCTAAGTTAGTACAGAGATGATACAGGGACTGAATATCCTAGTCCATTAATTCATGCACTTTAAATCAGGTCCAGTGAAGTGTATAGGAACCACTATTAATGTTGCCCATTCCTGATTTTTTTGTGGAAACAAATATCCCTGTCAGGTACCTTGTTTTGACATTTCAGTCACTATGGGTGATTTCAGATGTTATGCATTCAGGAGTCACCACAGTGGATTCCCAGCAGTGGTGAACTGAACAACCCCCCCACCATGATCAATAAAGGCCCTGAACAGACGTGACGGGAGTGGGACCACGGCAGGGAATCAGGCCGCCAGATCATGTCCCGGGCCGGTGCAACAGATGTGATGCCGATTCCTGGCCATGGTCAAAACACCCAGAATGAGCCGGGGAGGGGTGGGACACAGACATGGACGCCTGAGGGCAAACAAAGCCAAAAGGGACATAAGGGAATGCCCACACAAGGGAAATGGGAAGGGAGGGAGAAGAGCTGCCCAGGTACCACACAGAACAGGCACACAGACAGCGAGGGCACAGTGAAACACACAGCACAAACACACACGCCCGGACAGGAAAGGGAGGGGGAGAGACACAGCGGGAAAGACAACACACAAGGCACAATGGGCATGGGGGGGAAGGGGGGAGGGACAGGGAAGAGGAGGGGAAATGGCACTGGGGCATAGCGGGACACAGACAATGGCAACCAGAACCCCCAATACAGAACAGTCTGCACGGGCACTCCCACAGCAACACAGGCAGTCCTGGAATGGGGGGGCCCAGGCAGTCCAGGCACAGGCACAGTGGGAGCACACACGGAACATGGAGTGGGCCGGGAACACTCCAGGAGGCACAATCGGAACAAAAGCGCCAGTGAGGGGCAATGCAGAGGAGACAGGAGGTCCAGGGCAGTGAAGCAGGTCCAAAGTCACACAAATCCCCCCCCCAGAAGGAAGCCAGGGCGGCCAGTCTGGGGTCCCCAGAACTCCAAGATCACATGGGCACCCAGGAGGAGGGGGGCAGGGTGCAGAAGGGGGCACAGGTGAACGAGGATGGTCAGCAGCACCCTGGGGAGCCGGGGGGGGCAGTCAGGGTGCCAGAGGCGGACAATGAAGATGGCAGTCACGGAGGGGAACACCGGGGACAGAGGCAGACAGGAAGGGGGCCCAGAACCACAGGCAGGCCCAGCGACATCCCAGGAAGCAGGCAGCACAGCAGCACGGCCGGGAGGGAGCAGGCACAGCACAGGGGCAGCCACCGAAAAAGATCTCACATCAGTGGCCACCGATCTCGCCCTCCAAAAAGGCCCCCACTGACGATCTCAGGGGTCGCACGGGCACATGGGGAGTGAGGCAGGGCCCAGGCCGTGAAGGGCTTTAACGGTCAAAACCAGCACCTTGAACCTAGCCCGGTGCTTTATAGGCAGCCAGTGCAGAGCCCGGAACACAGGTATCATGTGCTCCCTGCGGCCTGCCCCAGTAAGGAGATGGGCCATGGCATTCTACACCAGCTGCAGCCTCCGGAGCAGCTACTTGGGCAGCCCTACGTAGAGCACGTTGCAGTAATCCAGCCTTGAGGTGATGAAGGCATGTATAACAGTGGCGAGGTCAGAGTCTGAGAGATACGGCCGAAGCCGCCAGACAAGATGTAACTGCCGAAATGCACTCCCCGCCACGGCCACAACCTGAGATTCTAGGCTGAGCCGTGAATCGAGGAGCACACCCAGACTCCGTACCTCCATATCTCATTTACATTCACATTCCAAAATACCTACTAAATAATACTGTTGAAATGGATGAAATCCTGAATACCAAGATATTGGAATACCAAAGTAACTGAAATACTGAATCTGAAATACTAAAGTAACTGAAAAATATGAAGCAAAGAAGTGAAGATGCAAATTTGCACCAATAATGAAGATGAACTGGATATTCATTCATGGGAGTGAATATGCAAATTATCTTCATGAATATAAAAAGTTGTATTTATCTCAGCTCTCACTGATAGAAAGAGTAAGGGTTGGGATAAATTAGTGCAACTAGCAATTGTCAAGTCTGGCAAGTAAAAGATTGTCAAGCAAAAAGATAAAATTTGCCTCCGTTTTTGTATAGGTGGTTTTAGACATGATAAAAATATGAGTCTTTTGCTGGGTCCTTTGTTCTGTGAGGTGGCAGTCATTGATGACTCAAGTAGGTGGTGAGTTGCTCCTGTACTTCTACAGCAGTTCACTCCGCTGGCATAAGGATCCGATAGAAACCCATGCAACCCTTTTAGAAGAAAGTTGGCAGCAGCATGAGGTCTTTGAAGAAAGGATGGGGAATAAGGAGATTCTAGCATCTCAGGGGAAGAAGCTGTGAAAAAAAAGACTTCTCTTCATAGTTTTAGGTCAATTTTATTGTATTTCTTTCTGGAATTTTCAGCAAATCCCACGGTAGGTAAAATTCCAGAGTGACAGATCTGGAAACGGAAATCTTTTTTTGATTTATAGAACATGGGTAGGACTGATATCAACTTCATCATACACTGTCCATTCAGCATGCCCAAGTTCAAAATGTAGGGATGGATCTAGGCAGATGGAGACTATGTGACCGCCCATGGCCCCCACCCCAAGCACCTGGGAGCCAGGAATAAACCTGAAATGACACGTGAGTGTGAGAAGCGCTAGTGCAAAATATGGGCCCACAGAGCTTCAAATACTAGAAGCATCAATCTTTGGAAGGTCCTTGGCCAGTTACAAGGATTCCCAACATATGGGGCTTGTGAGTAAACTAGACATATCAATATAAAAACATAACATACAGGTTTGCAGGGCCTGTGTAATACAGGGAACACAGATACAAATGTTATGCTTAATTGTGGTAATATTTCTGTTTCCTAACGGGAGGAATCACTGGCCTTTTTTAAACCAGATGCATCCACTCATGTCTACCCAGTGGACATGAGTGGATGCATCCTTTTTGAAAGCGGTGGCAGGTGGATGGGCATGTGTGTGTGCTCTCATGACCCATGCATTCCCACCCGTCGCCCCTGCATGGAGAAACTGGCAAAAACGTGGGATGCTCCCTACATGGAGAAACTGGCAAAAACGTGGGATGCTCCCTGCATGGGGATGCATGGGGGATGGGTGTGTGCCCATCTGCCATCACAGCAAAGTGCACATGGACCATCTCCCCCACTCCCCAGTGGCGGCCCATGTAAAAAAGGCCATTGTGTGTCCATCAAGCATTCATATGTTCAAAGAAGGCCCACATCCCCATTTCACACAGGGCTCCAACTTCCCTGGATCCTGAATGGGATAACCACAAAGTCTTTGATTTCTCCTCAAACTACCAATAAGGTGGTTGAGGATGTGGTGGTGTGTTTGGTTATAAGCATTTCTACACTACGTCTGCATGTCATTCTGGAAAAGAAAAACAACCTGTGTTTTGAAAATACTGTCAAATGAAATATAAATTTCCAAATGCTACCAGGATGACCAAAAACATCCTTGCATGTACGACGTGTCCTTGCAAACATAAAATAAAAGACTTTTGGCAGGGGAAGTAGCACTTGAAAAAGTTCTTGATCTAGAAGTCCTGCATCTTCTGTAGCATCAGCATCACAAAGTGTTGCCTAGTCAACGTCATCACATTCAGTTGTGGCCATATATCTCAGACTGTGACCTCTCCACATTATCCATGCCTTCATCACCTCAAGGCTTGATTACTGTAACGCAGTCTACATGGGGCTACCCAAGTTGATGGTCTGGAGGCTGCAGCTGGTGCAGAATGCGTGGGCCTGTCTCCTTATGGGAATGGGCCGCCAAGAGCACATAACACCAGTGCTCCATTCTCTGCACTGGCTGCCTGTTGCCTTCCAGGCCTGATTCAAGGTGTTGGTGCTTACCTATAAAGCTCTATATGGTCTGGACCTCACCTACCTGCGGGACTGCCTCACTCCCTGGGTTCTGGAATGGCCACTGGGATTGGCTGGGGGCACCCTTTTAGACATTCCCCGTGTTCGACGGGGGCGGGGACACATTGGAGAAGGCATTCTCAGTCGCTGTGCCTCGGATGAGGAATGCCCTCTCGGCAGAGGCTCATTTGGCCCAGGACCTTCCCTCCTTCAGATGTCAGTGTAAAACCTGGTTGTTCTGCCAAGTGTTTGGTGAGGGAGATGGGTAAGGTGTGGTGTGGTCTTGGCTTGGGGTGGTGGTTCTGGTTTTATTAAATGTTTACGTTTTTAGTTTTTTAATTTATGTTTAGAAGCTAAGTTGCTTGTATTCCCACTTTGGTGAAAGCCATAAATAAGCTGCCTTGGCAGGAGGGGGGCGGGATAGTAAATAGTTTAATAAATATATAAATAAATAAATAAATAAATAAATAAGAGAGCAATATATACTTCCGTGCACATTATCGATCGCTGAAAATTGGCAGGTAGCATTTCAATTAAGACCATTGTACCATTTGCCCAGTAGACATTCTTTGAGCAAGCCTCTTCTAGAGTCAAAATATGAACCTAATGCAATCTGTGCAAGAAAAAATATCAGTGAAGCACTGTGTCTTGTAGTACTTACACATGGGTGAACAAATGTACGGGTGAAGGAATCATACAGTTTGTGATAACACCTCATCAACTAGGGTTGTGTTTTTTTTACAAAAACATTGAAACAGGAGAGAACAAACATACTGCAGAGTTTATCAGCAGTAAAATATATGAAGTCCTACAGAAAATTGGAAGTGGTAAAGTATTTGCTTTGCTGTAGAGGTGTGTACCGGAGACCCATGTCATTATTAGTTTTTGCTTTTTGTTATTTAAATCTTTCATTTCTGTTTTTGTAAATATCGAAATTATGTTTTTGTTTTTTATTTCCAATGGTTTCAATGGAAAACACACATTTGGCTTTACCTTTTTGGTTTTTCATTATATTTGGATGAATCACGGAGATGTTGTACCTCCAATGGAAGGCATTATGTGTACCAAATTTCAGAAAGATTAGACCAAAGAATCCAACTTTATAAACAGTTGAATTATGTTATTTTGCAAAAATATGCATATACATTTCTGGATGTAACTTCTTTGTCTCCCATCTAACATGGATGAAACTTGGAAAGCTTATACCCCTTCCAAAGTTTACTGTCTATGAAAAATGTCAGAGGGATTGGATAAAGGGTCCTGGTGGTATAAGCAGTTCACTTATAAATGTATGTTTGACTGTAACATCTTTGGAGTTCAACCAGTGTACATGAAATTTGGCAGGGCTGTATCTCTCATCTTCAGGATAAGATTTTCTAAATATCATAAAGATGTGAAAAAGGGTCCCAATTTTATATGCCTGAACAGTATATGCAGAGAATGAGTCTATGCCAGGGATTCTCTTATGTGTCACTGTGGTATAAGGCCTGTTTTTGATGCCAATTTGCCAGAAGAAATGTCAACCAAATATTCTCATTCTGTACTGTGAACACCCCAATGTCCCTCCCCCACTTGTTAATGGGAAATTGGAAGCATCTGTTTAGGAAAGAGTCAATAGAGATTGTCTTACGTCCTCTGTCACAGTGCTGCAGGATGTGATTGTAATGATGGGCATTTTTGCACACACCTAAAGTGCTGGTCTTTCAATCTTCTGGGTTTACAAGTCCACAAGTAAGTTCAGGATGTATTCTTCACACACACACACACTGCTCTGAGGCAGTTCCTGGATGCATTCTTCACACAAACACTGCTCGGAGGCACTGAGGCAGCCTAAAGTAGCCACAGCTGTAGGTGTGAGGGGCTGCCATGGAAACCAAGTGACCACAGCTGCCTGGAGCAAATCAGTTTACCAGGAGAACCTTTTACTCACAAAAGTTCTGTGAGAAGTTCTATGTAGAAGTTCAAAGAGTCAGATGTTTGAAATCTGGGTGAGTGATTTAGACACACAGAAAATTCAGAATGTAAGAGCAAACATGCAGGAGAAATGTGGGTGTAAAAACAGCTGATAATTAGCCAGCCTGGATGTGTAAACCATGTCTCCTGATTGCTTGGAGGCTATGCCCAAAGTCCCAGTTATGTCCCTTCTATGCCTGCCTCAAACAAATCACAGCGGGCATTTGATGATTCTAAGTCCAGGCAGAGGGAGGCTGGACTGACCAGCCCCCTCACTACCCGGAAAAGCTCTGATGGGCGGGACTTAGCGGACCCAATGAGGGCAGCAAAGAAAACTTTCTTTGCTGCCCACACTGCCACAGCGTAGGTATGCAGCTAGACTCCATTCCACCGTCACTCTAACCACCGCCCTTCCTGCTTCATCCGCTGCAGCTCCTCTGTATACCATGGGGACCATAGGTTGTCGGTGGCAATAGAGCAAAAGAAGTTATAAAATATGTAAAATCTGCTCATATTATAGCTGCAAGCTTCAAGAAGAAGCAGGAAGAAAAGAATGGGAATAAAATCATTACACTCAAACATTGGGTGTTAACTGACACAATGAGATGTCAGGTTAACCCTACCAGGGGAGGGAGGAGGGGGGTTTCCCCCATCCAGGTGTATGCTGGTCATGGGAACATAGTTCCCCGTGGCCTGCCCCAGTGTGGGAGGGGTGGGGGACAATGTGCAACTGCCTGGACACACCCCTGTGCTACTGCCATTGCTCCACCACCCTGCCATCACAGACAGGAGAGGGCCCTAGTGCTGAAATGAGAATGAAATTAATTCTCACAAGAATCTCGCAAGACTGTTGCGAGAATCTCGAGAAGAGAAAATCTTGTCATGAAGCCTATTCTTGATGAGATTTTTCAAGAAAGGCAAAAATCTCATTTCAGCTCTAGTTCCCACCCAGTTCACCTGCTCTGGTCCAGTGGGGTGACATGTGGGCATGGACTGTGGGCCCACTTTGATCGGGGACCATATTTCTGGCCCAGTCGTTCCCCCCCATCCCCCAAGGCTGGGTTTGTACTGGGCCCATAGCTGGCAGGGTCAGAACAAATGTGCTGCTGTGACACTGGCCCTACTGGGCCACCGTCACATTTGTAAACACCCTTTGTAGTAACACTAGATCAGATGGGGTGGTGAGTGATCTCATTTGAAAGTTTACTAAAAAAAAACCCAAAGAAGCTCTTGAAGGAACAGTGATAACTGAACATCTTAAAGTAGTCAGAAGCACAAGGAACACTGTAATTGATGAGGATATCTTCTAGGTTCAGCTGCAGAACTCCCTGAAGATTCAAAAGCCAATTTCTTCAGCAGTCACTGCACCTGAACCAGACAGTGTGCTTTTGTCAGGCATTCCTTACCTAATGGCCCTGATAAAATGTAAGTATGGCCATTTTTACATGGATGCCTGCCCCCCCCCCCTTCGCTGGGTGTGCGATGGGGGGACATCCATGTAATTGCCGTGGTGGTGGATGGGGGGGATAGGTGTGCACCCGTGAGTACACCATAGGCGGTGTGTGTGTGTGTGTGTGTGTGCACTCCTGAGCAACACCCACCTCCACCCATCACCCACTCATGGAGCCATCTGGCATACTGGAGGTGGATTTTGCATGGGTGGAGGTGGGTTTGCATCCCTGGGAACACACCCACTCACACCCACCTCCATGCACTGTGGCCACACACCCATCCTCCCTGCCCCCCCGGTCCATTTTAAGAATGCCTATATCTCCACTTACATGTACGGAAGAAGGAAAAGTGAAAAACTTCATTCACAGGTGGGTGGAATTTCGTGCCAGCCAATTCACGCTGCTGCAAATCTCTTGGATGCAAGATTCAAAGGTAGAAATGGAAATGATGATACCATTGCCTGCTACTGTGTTTGATTGGATTACAAACCAAGCAACCCACTTAGGACTTGGTGTTGGAAATGTACTTTCAAATGTTGCAGAACACAAAACATCGTCAGGTATTTGGCCCAGGAGTGCAACTTGGGACTCTGCCTAGTGTATTCCTCCTGCAACATGGTGGCAAGGCGTTTGTACAACATGGCCTCTGACTCCTCTTGCTTCTCGCCTGTTTCCGATTCCTCGATCTTCTGCAGCATGTGAAAAAAACTGGTCTACGTTTGGAAATATACACACCAAAATCAAGAAACGGCATGTGAAAGAATAAAAAAAACCTTGTTTCAATCTGTGCAAAACCTTCCGTTTACTGAAGTCCGTGCAGATAAAAAAGGTTCAGAATAAAAATCATAAATTATTAATATCTCAGAAACCGAGTCTGATTAGACAAAGAAACTTGTGATGCTATTATTTTCAAGGATATGTTAGTTTGTTAAACAACATATTGGTTTCATGTGGCAAATTTGTCTCCAGCCTTAGAGGGATGTTTTTATTTTCTGAGCTCTTCTTCTAAAAATATGAGTTTTTTCTGTGTTTATGGAGAATGCCGACTTTATGGAAAAGACTTTCTAAGCCCAGATAATAAAAAACTTCTTTTTGTTTAAAACAGCTTTGATGGTTTCTACTTTAAACTTCTATTTTTTCCCTACTTCTAAAGAACTGGCAAAAATAATATATGCCTAGCTACATTAGGGTGCAGCAGTTTGTAGCTCTATCTGCCACAGTAATTATTTGTAAAGCCTTTGTTTTATTCAAACAATAATTACAAATAATTATGTGCAATATTGTCTGAATAAAACTAAGGCATTTATACTTTTACATTTCATAAATATACTAAACATTGTTATACATAAAACATGTTATGTTCTTAAAGTATTAAAGTAAATTTAGATCTGATAAGAAAATAAATATATATTTAAATATATTATATATAAATATATAAATTATATATTTAAATATATTTAAATATATAATTTATATATTTATATATAATATATTTAAATATATATTTATTTTCTTATCAGATCTAAATTAGATCTAATATAATTTACATTTCCTCCCAAAATTTGTTTTTAAAAAAATTATTATTAAAGATAACAACAACAAAAATGGTTTCTTTTTCATGGCTTCAAAATGTCCAAAAATGTTACACCTCTAATCTTGCACAAAATTAGGCACAGGGAAGAGGGGTTAAACATCACAACTACCTTGAAAAGCACATGTCTGACCAGGGACTTGAACCCTGGGACCCAAGATAAAAAGTTGGAAGTTCCACCCCTTGAAATTTCTAGGCTCTCATTAGCTACTTTCCTGATGATTTTCTTTCTGCTGAAACAACAAACCCTAAAAAAATAGTGGGTTAAAACTAAAAGTGACCGAAACAAACCACAAACAATTGCCAAAGGGGGGTAATTGATGGAAGATGGGACTGGTAGAGCTCTTTTGGGGGCATTTTCAGGGAAGAAGGCAGCTCCAAACGTGCCTTCGCTTCCTGTAACCTGAAAAGAGAAAGCAGACAAGAAAACACTGCCAGGAGTGGGATTTGATCTCACATCTCTATGGAGACAGCAGCCTAATTGCAGTGCCTTCCACCATTCGGCCATCCTGACCGTCCAAGCTTCCTGACTAAGGTGGCTCTGAGAAACAACAATCAATAAACAGGTCAATGGCACTTAAAATCAAACACTTGACTTTAGGTCACAACCACTGCCAAGAAAACAGAACACCATCTCAGGGATGGTATTGGAACACATGACTGCAAGAGAGAAGCATCATCATAGACCATTCGGCCACCCTGACAAGGCACAGGTGTCCTTCTCTGTGGAACTGGAGTGGTGTAAGAACTACTGGCTGGACTGTTCTCCTTTTTTTTTAATATAACATTTTTATCCCACCCCTCCTGCCCTTTCAGGGCAGCCCGGGGTGACAAACAACAATATGAAAACAATTTAAAAGAGTTAAAAATTCATAAAATACAGTGGAAAACAAACAAAAACAAAAAACCCTACCCCTATCCCTCATCAAAGGCCTGGCGGAACAGCCAGGTCTTACATAAACATCGAAATGACAGGAGAGTGAGGATCAACTGAGCCTCTTCTGGGAGTGAATTCCACAGCACAGGGGCAGCCACGGAAAAATATCTAACATTGGTGGCCACCCACCTCACCCGGGGAACCTCCAAAGAGGCCCCCATGAACGATCTCAAAGGTTGCACGAACACATGGGGAGTGAGGCGGTCCCTCAGATAAGCAGGGCCCAGGATGTGAAGGGCTTTAAAGGTTAGAACCATCACCTTGAACCTGGCCTGGTGCTTTATAGGCAGCCAGTGCAGAGCCCGGAGCACAGGTGTCATGTTGTCCCTCTGGTCCGCCCCTGTAAGAAGACGGGCCGCGGCATTCTGAACCAGCTGCAGCCTCCAGACCAGCTTCTTGGACAGCCCCACAGAGAGCAAATTGCAGTAGTCCAGCCTCGAGGTGATAAAGGCATGGATGACAGTGGCAAGGTCGAAGTCTGAGAGATACGGCCGAAGTTGCTGGACAAGATGTAACTGCTGAAAAGCACTCCCCGCCATGGCCACAACCTGAGATTCCAGGCTGAGCCATGAATTGAGGAGCACACCTAGACTCTGCACTTGAGAGACCATGGGAGGGCGAACCCCCCCAACAAGAGGAGATTCAACCACCCCCAGGCCCTCCAAGCCCACCAACATCACCTCTGTCTTGTCAGGATTCAATTGCAGATGGCTCAACTTCATCCAAGCCCCCACAGCTGACAGGTTCTGGGGAAATAGGGAGACTGCATGACCTGGGTCGATGGAAAAAGAGAGGTAGAGCTGAGTGTCATCAGCATACTGATGCTGATGACAAGCAGGTTATAGTCAACCCAACAGAACTTTCTCAAAACGTTCCAGCAGTAACTGAGTTTTTGCGATTTTGTTTAATTGGGTAGGTTTGGTGCGGTTCACTATTTTCCAGTTTCCGTCAGCAACTGTGAACAGAAGTGGGTAAAAACTGAAGCAGCTGAAGCGAACCACCAACCATTGACAAAAGGAGGTAAGAGCAGACCAGTAGTGTTCCTTTTGGGTGGGACGTTTCTGATTGGACAGGCTGACTCGTTTTGGCGGATACTCATTTCAGCTATACTGGACACATTTGGGACATTTTCAGGGAAGAAGGGTGCTCCAAACAGTGAACACCGACTGCTTCCTGTCACCTGAAAAGAGAAAGCAGACAAAATAATACTGCCAGAAGTGGGACCTGAACCTGCACCAGTAGGGAGACTGCAGACTAAAGGCAGTGCCTTTGACCACTCGGCCATCCTGACCTTAACTTCTTTTTTGCTCGGGCAGTTCTGCAAAACAAACAAGAAACAAGTCAAGGGCCTTTAGAATGAAGGACTTGACTTTAGGCTCCTCTACTGCCAAGAAAAAAGCATACCATGTCAGAAGTGGATTTGAACTCACACTTTCAGAGAAGTCTGCAGCTTGAACATAGCTCCATAGACTGTTTAGCTACCAGAAGCAAAATCACCCACTACACGTTACCCACAGCAACAACCAGAAGACTTGCAACTGACCTGTTGGCACTTAGCCACACAAAGTCCAGGGAAGACAGCCACTAACAGCAAAAAGAGAGCCTCTGTCAGAGATTGGATTCAAATCAACACCTCCAGGGTAGACTGAATAGGGATGGACAAACGTGGTTTGGAAGTTTGGAGTTCAGCCCAAACTCAGCCTGTTTGAATGACCAAACACGAACACGAACTGACCGAACGAAACTAAATTCCAAACTTCGAAATGACTGAACAGTTCAGTCAGTTCGGGTCGCGTTCGGGTGAGTTTGGGTGGCAAGAAAGGGTCACTGGAAGGTCAAACGTGACAGGGAGGGGTAGTCAGCTGAGGAGCAGACTTCCAGGCACCAGGGGTAGAGAGGCTAGCAAGAAACAAAACTATCTGCCTCCCCTCTTCCCAACACCTTCTGAGCTAGTCACGGTTCCTGAACAGCAGGCGTTTCAAAGGCTCCCTCTCCCAGCATTTCCCAGCTCCCGAATCCATTGCAATCCTCTTCTCATTTCACCCATCCAACCCATCTACCCCCAAATTCTCATTCATTTATTTAGCTTAGCTTAGATAGATTTAGTGGGGTTTTTTGTTTTTGTTTTTACCCCTCCCTGTATTCTCTGTGTTCAATCTCCCTTCCTCCCTCCCCCCTCCATTGAATCCTTTCCCTCTCCCATATATTCCATTCCTGATTCCCTTCCCTTCCCCTGTTTTTTCATTTAGAGTAGGATTATTAGATTGCTTTAAGTTTCATTTCAGTTTTGTACCCCTCCTTGTGTTGTTTGTGATTCTCCCCATCCCATCTATATCTATATCTATATATGTAGATATCTAGATAGATTAGAGATAGTAGACAGTTGGAGTTAGCTTAGTGATATTGATAGCGTTAGTGATTTAGTTTTAGTGTTTGTAGGAGTAGGCCTGTGTACTTATTAGATAATACATTTAGTTCATAGCATTTAGAATAGTTAATAGCAGTTTGATTTAGTTTAGATAGATAGATATAATATTAGATAAAAAATTTAAATTAAAAAAACCATATAAAACCAAAAAAACAAATAAAAAACAAAAAAAGCATATAAAACCAAATAAAAAACCAAAAAACCCCACCATATAACACCCCCCCCCCCAAAACCCCTCATAGAAAAACATTTCCCGAATGGCCGAACCTGAACCGAACAGCCGAACCCAAACCCGGTGAGCGAACCGAACGGACGAACCAAACGCAGCTGAACTGACCGCAGCCGAACCGAATGGCCGAACCCGAACCGCGATCTGTTCGCCCATCCCTAAGACTGAAACTTTAACGCAGTGCCTTCAACTGCTTAACTGCCTTTACCAGGAATGGCAAACCTCCTCTTTGACCTTGGAAGGGAAACAAGAAATTTTCGATAGTTGGGTATGGTTGACACATCTCAGTTTCCAGTTTTCACCAGCAACTGTGAACAGGCATGGTGGAAAACGAGTGGATTAAAACTGGAAGTGACTGAAGCGAACCAAAATGGGATAATTGATGGAAGATGGGACTGGTAGTGCTTGTTCCTAGTTTTGTTCCTTTTGGGGGTGGTGGTTCTGATTTGACGGGTGGTTCTTTATGGCAGATACTCATTTCAGTTCTTTTGGGGCATTTTCGAGGAAGAAGGGTTCTCCAAACATGCCTTCACTTCCTGTTGCCTGCAAAGGAAAAGCAGACAAGAAAACACAGCCAGAAGTGGGATTTGAACCCATGCCTCTAGGGAGACTGCAGCCTAAATACAGGAACTTCCATCACTTGCCCACTGGCAACTGGAAGGAAAACAAGTGGCAGACAGTCAGCTTGCTGGCTCTTTCTCCAATTTCAAGCATGTTGTAGTTGACACTGACAACCATTCTCAAATTTACAGCCACAACTTAGTTTTTGCAATTTCGGACTGTTGGGTATGGTCGGTGTTTCTTGTTCATTTCCGTTTTTCACCAGCAACTGTGAACAGGAGTGGGTAAAAACTGGAAGCAGCTGAAGCAAACCAGCAACCACTGACAAAAGTAGGCAAATCAATGGAAGATCAGACCAGTAGTGCTCATTGCTAACTTCATTCCTTTCAGGTGGGATGTTTCTGATTGGACAGACTGGCTCGTTTTGGCAAATTCTTGTTTCATCTGTACCGGACACATTCAGGGTCTTTTGGGGGGAAGAAGGGCACTCCATGCATCCATCACTTCCTGTCACCTGCAACAAGAAAGCAGAAAAAAACAGTGCTGCCAGGAAAGGGATTCAAACCCACACATCCAGGAAGACTGCAGCCTTAATGCACTGCCTTCAATCACTCGGTCATCCTGACCTTATGCTCTTTTTTGCTTGGGCAGTTCTGCAAAACAAACAAGTCAAGGTTCGTTAGAATGAGGGACTTGACTTTAGGGTCCCTCTGCTGCTAAGAAAACAGCACTTCCAGAAAAGACTGCCACCTGAAAGCAGCGCCATAGACCACTCGACTACCCTAGAAGACCCAGGCCCACATCCACCCATCACACCTTACTCATGGCAACCCCCAGAAGAATTGCAACTGATTTGCCTACACTCAGTCACAGGCAGGCTGGAGGGTGGGACAGCAATGAGTGAGCCTCTGTCATGCAGCGGATTCAAACCAATGCCTCCAGGGAAGACTGAAACTTTAAACACAGTACCTTCAACTGCTGGACCACCCTTTCCAGGAATGGCCATCTTTTTTTTCAACACTGGGTTGAAATGAGTGAAATGAGTGGCAGTAGGTCAGCTCGTTTGTTTTTTCTCCAATTTTTAGCACGTTCTAGTGGACACTGACAACATTTCTGAAAACGTTCCAGCAGCAACCAAGTTTTCACAATTTTGGATTATTGGGTGTGGTCAGTGTGTTTCATTGGTTTCCAGTTTTTGCCAGCAGCCATGAAGAGGTGTGGTGGAAAAAAGTGGGTTAAATCTGGAATTGACTGAAGAGCAATGTGCTGGACACAATAAACTATCTATCTAAGTGACTGAAGTGAACCACAAACAACTGCCAAAAGGGGATAATCAATGGAAGATGGGAGTGTTAGTGCTCGTTGCTAGCTTCATTCCTTTTGACCAGGGTGGTTCTGCTTGGACAGGTGACTCTTTATGGCAGAAACTCATTTCAGCTCTTCCATACACTTTGGGGGCATTTGGGGGGGGGGGAAGGGTGCTCCAAACGTGCCATCACATGTGTCTCTCACAAAGAGAAAGTAGACAAGAAGACACTGCTAGGACTGGGACTCCTCCAGGGAGATTGCAGTCTAAAGCAAAACAATCAAAATGCACATCAGGGGCTTTTGAAGTCAAAGACTTGACTTTACATCCCAACCGCTGCCAAGAAAACAGCACACCATCTCAGGGGTGGTATTAGACTGTTTGGCCACTCTGACAAGGCTTGATTGCCCTCCTCTTTGGAACTGGAGCAGTGTAAAAACTGCTCACCAGGTTGTTTCCCATTTTTGTGCAAGTTATAGTAAACCCAACCAAACTTTCTAAACATATTCCAGCAGCAACCAAGTTTTCCCAATTTTGGATCTTTGAGTATGGTTGGTGCATCTTGTTCATCTCCAGTTTTCACCAGCAACCATGAACAGGAGTGCAAAAAAATGGAAAGTAGTCAAAGCGAACCACCAGCCATTGACAAAAGGATGAAACTGATGGAGGAGCGGTCCAGTAGAGATTGTTGCTAGCTTATTTCCTTGCAGGTGGGATGGTTCTGATTGGACGGGCAGGCTCATTTTAGCGGATACTCATTTCAGTTCTTCCGGACACTTTTCGGCACATTTTCCAGGAAAAAGGGGACACCAGACATCCTGTCGCTTCCTGTCATCTGCAAAGAGAAAGCACAAGGAAAGCAGACACGCTCTCAGGAGTGGGATTGGAACGTCCCCATCCACCCCCACCCCAGGAGTCTGTAGCCTAAATGCATCAAATTTCCATTGAAAAGACAAAACACCTCTCTCTCAGTAGACAAGCCAGGCTCAGTCTTTTTCTTCACCATTTTGGAGTTTGTCCTTGAAAAATTTATTTGACATGTATCTGCCTGGTTGTATTGTCTGGATAGTGGTGTACTGATTTTGTAAAATCTGCATGCATGTTTTTGTCTACACAATGGCCCGCCATGTACTCTCGGGTCAAAACATTAATCACTCAGTCAGCAGGGTCTTTGGATAGTCTAACTAGTAGATGTTCTTCAGGCACATTATCTCCAGAGTAGGGCTGTACCGAATAGTGAAACAAAAATTCACTAATATTTTAGAGGTTCCAAGGGTCAGTCCTGAGTGTTCTGACTGATCCTCTGAACCTCTGAGAATACTCAGGATTCAGAGGGGTAGGGGGAAGGAAGCAGGTGGGTGGATGGGGCAGTGTGGCCAGGAAAGAGGGAAGCACATGCTTGGAGGTGACATCAGGGAATAGGGCAGCAGGGAAAGGGGTACAGAGAAGGGGGCAGGGAAGACCAGGGAAGGGGGGCAATCTGGAAATGTAATTCAGCGTTAGAACTAATGCTGTCTGGGAGCAAGCTGGACTACATTTCCCATCATGCTCCCAGAGAGCTTTAGGGGCATGCTTGGAGTGACCTCATTCAAAATACAGGGAGACAGAGTCCAGATTGGTGCACCTGGCTGCTACGTAGTTTTTTGGTGAGTGGCAGCCCCCTTCTCCCCTTCCCTGGCATCCGTTGCCCCTTCCCTGCATACCCTTCCCTACCCCCACTGCCCTATTCCCTGACCCTTTCTCTGATCCACACTTCCCTCTTCCCCCTCCACACTGTCTACTACCCCTCTGTCCTGCACTTGACCAGCGTTTTTTCCCAATCCCGAGTGGCGGTGCTATTCCTCAGCCATTTGTAACTCAGAAAAACGAGGATGAATGGGACAGTACTCGGTAAAAGCAAGGAAAATCCGAGTACCAAGTTTTAGCCCTCCTCCAGAGGATGGAGTGGGGACTTCTTCAGGTGCACTGTCTCCAGAGGATGGTCCGAGGACTTCTTCAGGTCCACCAGGAACTTCTTCAGGTGCATTGTCTCCAGAGGGTACAGAAAGTTCTGTTTGTCCAATATGTGGGGGAAACCTTTCCAGTTTCGGAGTTCCTTCCAGCAACTCTTGATTGCATTCAGCCTTCTCCTTTGCTAGCAATCTATAAGCTGAGCCGCTTAACCTTTTCCTACCGTCCGACATTTTGCTTGACTTGACTCACTGAAGTGACCTTGTGAGAAGGAGACATGAATGACTCACAGACAACATTATTTCACCTTTTGGTCGTAAATAAATATCAGTCAGTCAATCAATCAATCAAACACAGACAACAGTGAGAATCCCTGCGATCCTGCTGCCAGTTTCCCTCCCCACCCCCCAGACACATGCAGCTGTGACAGCCATGCACTTGCACAGGATAACATGGATCCCTAGCTTGGAAATGAATGGATGCTTGGACATTTGTCTTCACCCCTATTGTCCCCAGCAGTCACCCCCCCCATCCCTGCTCTCATTCCCTTACACCAGTGGTGGGGAACTTTGGCCCTTCCAGTTCCTGGATCTGCCCCTTACATCCAGTTCCTACCAGAACTGAAAAATGGAGTTCATGATAAGGAAGCAGAGATGAGGGCATTCACAGAAGGATAAGAGACAGATCCAGGACACAAGATTCATAATCTTGACCCTTCGCTTCCTGAGTGAAGTCCATAGGAACCTCTGCCTGCAACTTTTATGTGACTCTTGGAGCGTGTACAAATTTCTCAATCGGTCCTTTGGAGGGAAAAGGTCCCCCACCACCTCTGCACTTTCAGTACCAATCCGATAAGCTCCCAGACCAGTGAATGAGAGTAAAACACCTAGAAAAACCTTTAATATTGCTAATTCCCAGCACTAAGAAATAGCATCAAATTGCTTATGGAGTGGGGGACAAAATTCAGGGTGGGAGAACGTTATTTACCCTTTTAAAAAACACAAAATCCACATATGTCTATGTGAAAAATGCAAAGCAAAGTAAGTAAAATAGTTTTCTAGGGTGGGGGAAAAATGTGGGGAGAGACTCTTGAAATTCATTCATTCAAAAGCAGTTAGAGGCCATTTTGAAAATAAAGGGTGCACAGAGTGGGTGGGATGCAGACCAGACACAGCAATGCAACAAGGCACAGCACATTAATTAATCCAGTCAGCAGCAGCCAGAGATTCTGGCCTGACTGGACACCAAACCACAGAAAATGGTGTCCCTCCTTCTAGCCTTTCTCACGCACCCCCTCCTTCTCCCTCTTCCACCACCAGCGGCCTTTCTCCAGCCAACCTACCCCTTATTCTCACCCACGCCCATCCCCCCTCCCCACCCTCATCCCCCCTTACCCATTCCCCCTAGGCCCAAACCCGCGACACCCAGGTGTTCCACAGACCATTGTGGCCAATACGAGGCCAGTGCACGACTCACACCCCGCAAACCAGGCCGTTCCCCATCCCCCAACCTCATCCGCATCCCGTGCCTTCCCAAACACCAATTGCCTTTTTCCTGCTCCCTCTGGAACTGCCGCTCATCCGTGGCTAAAGCTCCCTTCATCCACGATCTCTTCCTCTCTCGCCCCTTTCAACTCCTTGCTCTTACAGAAACCTGGATCACGCCCTCCAACTCTGTTACCCCGGCCGCTCTATGCTCCGGGGGCCTGTCGTTCTCTCACCGCCCCCGCCCTGAAGGCCTGGGTGGTGGTGTGGGCTTACTCCTTGCTAAGCACTGCCAATTCAAAACCCTCTCCCCTCCTCCCTCCCCCTCCTTCCCTTCCTTTGAGGCCCACTCTGTGCGCTTATACTCCCCTCTACACCTTCGGGTTGCTGTCATCTACCGCCCCCCGGGTTCCCTCTCCTCTTTCCTCCCGGACTTTGAATCCTGGCTCACCTTCTTCCTCTCCGATGATATCCCCACTCTTATCCTTGGTGATTTCAACATTCACGTTGACACGCCCTCCGCCCCCTCTGTTTCCCGCTTTCTCTCTCTCGCTTCCTCCTTTAATCTCCGACTCTGGACCGACTCCCCCACTCATACTGACGGCCATTCCCTCGACCTCGTCTTCACTCGAAACTGTTCTCTAACTGACCTCTCCTTTGACCCCTTCCCTAGTTCTGATCACTTCCTCGGCTCCTTCAGCCTTTCCCACCGACCCCCCTCCGCCTCCCCCTCTATGCGCCCCTTCCGCAATATGCAGGCCCTTACTCCCTCGGAGTTTGCCGCACATCTTTCCCCCCTTCTCCCCCCCGTTTTCGCCTCCTCCTCCCCTGACTCTGCTGTCTCTGCTCTCAACGCTTCTCTCTCCTCGACCCTTGACTCTCTTGCCCCCCCCTCTGCTCGCCCCGTCCGCCCCCTCGACCCCCGCCCCTGGCTTACCCCTGCCATCCGCTACCTCCGCTCCTGCGCCCGGGCTGCCGAACGCCTCTGGCGCAAATCCCGCTCCCTCCCTGACTTCCTCCATTACAAATTCTCCCTCTCCTCCCTCTCCTCGGCTATCTCCCTAGCTAGGCAGCGCTATTATGCCTCTAGGATCGAATCTTTCTCCCGCGACCCTCGCCGCCTTTTCTCTACTTTCGACTCCCTTCTCAAACCCCCCTGCCCTCCCCCGCCCTCTTCCCTTGCTGCTCGGGATCTTGCGTCGTTCTTCACCTCCAAGATTGACAAGATCCGTCGGGATATTGCCTCCCGCCCCCCTCCGCCCCCCGCTCCCCTCCCGCCCCCTCCCCCGCCCCCCTCCCTCCTCGCATCCTTCCCTCCTGCCTCTCTCCAGGAAATCTCTGCTCTTCTCTCTTCATCCAACCCCTCCACCTGCCCCCTTGACCCGATCCCCTCCCGCCTCCTGACCTCTATTGCTCCCACTGTCGCTCCCCCCCTTCTGCATGTTGTCAATCTCTCCCTTTCCACAGGCTCCTTCCCCTCTGCCTTCAAACATGCCACTGTCTCCCCCATCCTCAAAAAGCCTACCCTGGACCCTTTCGATCCCTCTAGTTACCGGCCGGTCTCCCTCCTTCCCTTTGCTTCGAAGCTCCTGGAACGTGTCGTCTACTCCCGCTGCCTGAACCTCCTCTCTGCCAACTCCTCCCTCGACCCTCTCCAGTCCGGCTTCCGCCCCCTCCACTCTACTGAAACTGCCCTGGCCAAGATCACCAATGATCTACTTGTCGCTAAATCGAAGCGCCACTACTCCGTTCTTGTCCTCCTTGACCTCTCTGCCGCCTTTGACACTGTCGACCACTCGCTCCTCTTGGACTCCCTTTACTCTTTGGGCTTCCGTGGCTCTGTCTTTGACTGGTTCTCCTCCTACCTCTCTGACCGCTCCTTTAATGTCTCCCTCCCCGAGTCGACCTCCCCCTCCCTTCCCCTCTCGGTTGGGGTTCCCCAAGGTTCTGTCCTTGGCCCTCTCCTCTTCTCTATCTACACCCGGTCCCTTGGTGAAATTATTGCCTCCCACGGGTTCCAATACCATCTCTATGCTGATGACACCCAACTCTATCTCTCTACCCCCTCTCTCTCCTCCTCTGTCCGCTCACGCCTCGTCGACTGCCTCTCTGATATCTCCGCCTGGATGTCCCGACGCCAACTCAAACTGAACATGGCCAAGACTGAACTCCTCATTTTTCCTCCCTCCCCCTCCTCTCCCTCTGACCTGACCGTCTGCATTGATGGGGTCACCATCCGTCCTGTTCTCCGTGCCCGCAGCTTGGGCTTCATTTTTGACACGCACCTCTCCTTTAAACCTTACATTGACTCTGTGGCCAAATCCTGCCGATTCGCTCTCCTCAACATTGCCCGCATTCGCCCCTTTCTATCTGTCTCCTCGGCCAAAATCCTTGTTCATGCCATGGTTATCTCTCGCCTCGACTACTGCAACCTCCTCCTTGCTGGCCTCCCTCGCTCCCACCTGTCCCCCCTTGTGGCGATCCAAAACTCTGCCGCCAAGGTCATTCACTCTGCCCGTCGCTTCGACCATGTGACGCCTCTCCTCCTCTCCCTTCACTGGCTCCCCCTTCCTGAACGTATCCTGTTCAAACTCCTGGTTTTCACGTTCAAATCGCTCCATGACCAAGCTCCCCCTTACCTCTCGGACCTAATCGCCCTACGCGCTCCTGCGCGCGCTCTCCGCTCTTCCGCTGTCCCCTCCCTCGCTCTCCCTCGCTTCTCCTGCTCGCCCAACCGCCTTCGTCCCTTCTCCCTCGCTGCCCCGCATGCCTGGAACTCCCTCCCTGCCGACGTCCGCCTCGCCTCCTCCCTCCGCTCCTTCAAATCCCTCCTCAAGACCCACCTTTTCCATGCTGCCTTTCCCAATGCCCTCTAGTCTTTCCCCTTGCTCTTACTGTCAGCCCTCCTCTGCTGACTGCTGCTACCGACCACCTTGTAACCAAGCCAAGTACACGCACCTGAGACTTCGCATCCGCCTGAATGTTTGTTTGTCTTCTCCCATGTCTCTCCCGCTGTCCCCTCTCCTTGTCTCCCCCTCCTTGTCTTTTAGATTGTAAGCCACAGGTAGGGACCGCATCTGACTGTATGTTCTGTACAGCGCCAGGTTGCAACTGGCGCTTTATAAATGTTTAATAATAATAAATAATAATAATAATGGAGGTAACCTACAACTCCCCACCTTCAAAAACGGAAGGAAAACTGGCCCGGGACAGGGAGAGGGTGAAAGTATTATTTGTTTTGGCCAGTGCAGTGTGGCTTTTACCTAGTGTCAGGCACTGCACCCTGCACGAGTCCCTCCCAACACTGCTGCTGCCATCAGAACTATGACTGTGTTGTTTTGTTGTAACTTGTCTGTCCTCTCTCGGGAGTCTCCTCTCTGAACGGCGTCATCAGCACCACTTTAAGTGGCCACCCACCGGCCTCTAATAAGCATGTGGAATCTGAGGGGAGGAGCTGACAGAGGAGTCAGAGGACCCGGCACACACATGCACAAACATAGCTCAGCCTCTCAGAGCTGCTGGGAATACATTTCCCAGCATGCGCCATTACAGACTGGTTCTGTCTGCATGCATGCCCAGCCCAGGTCTGTTTTTGCCCAGCCTGGCAGCGAGAAATTGAATGCAGGGTAGCAGTGCACACCATCGCCAGCCAGAAGAGTCAGTAGCAGCATCACCAACACCGAGGCAAGAGACAGACCCTCTAGTAATTTGGTGTTTTGTGGGCTGTGGTACTGCCTTGAGTCCTTGTCTGCTGCACCACTGTTCTCCGACCTGGAAACCTCCTCCTGTGCTGTGCTAGTGCTCGCATGCATACACAGCACAACACAGGAGGAGGAGGAAGCCAGTTGTCGGGGACGCGGCAGGTGAGGACTCAAGGCAGCAGCACCACAGACCAAACAGTGCCAAATGACTGGGGCTCAGGCAGGGGCGGCAGCTGGTCCAGAGGTGCACACACGACTGGGAAGGCACAGCACAGTTGCACCAGTCCAGAAGTGCTGGGTAATCAGCGGGTGGCCAGCGGGGTCGGCATCGTTGCTGGGAGCAAGGGGGCCATGGCACGTGGGCAGGCAACCAGGTGGGTGGGGGTCTTTCAGATTTGCTGCCTCTCGGTAATTGCCCCCCTAGGCAACTGCCTAGGTTGCCTTAGCCAAAGTCTGGCCCTGAGCACTCATTAGCGTTTCTACTGCCAATTTTTTCAGTCAAAAAGAAAACCACATCTTGCACAGAGAAGTGAAGGCCTGGGGGGAAAAAACAGAAAATTTTGAGGAAAAAAACAACTCCCCCCCCCCCCATTTTTTCCCCAATGACTTTTTTCCTCCTCCTCCCCCCTTTCCCAATGCAAACATTGTAATTGGGGGGGGAAAGTGAAAAAAAAAAAAAAGAGAAGAAAAAATACATATTAGATATTTTCTTTCAGAATAATGAATGAAATGCTTTTTAAGACAAGGCTTTCAAATACTGTTTGTTACAGATGCCTTTTATTCCCTCCAAATGATTTCTAATAATTTTATAAAATGAAGATGTTTTAT
This sequence comes from Sphenodon punctatus, assembly GCA_003113815.1. Lineage (NCBI taxonomy): Eukaryota > Metazoa > Chordata > Lepidosauria > Sphenodontia > Sphenodontidae > Sphenodon > Sphenodon punctatus. The sequence continues at coordinate 432,344 of QEPC01000704.1, forward strand.
GTAAGACAATCTATTGTATTAGACAATTACAATTCCTGTAGACTGTAGACACGTACAACTCTCAAATCCAAGATGCGTTTCTGTCCCCAGAGACACTGCCATCTTCACAAGAGAAGGAAGGAAGGATAGGGGACCTTATTTGCTTGTGGATTTCTGAACTGCCTCCAGTCTGCCTTATTCTGGTGACCTTTGATCTAGAGTTTGGTGGAAATACGAGAAGTAATTAGTCTGAATCAGCCAGCCTCCTTCTGACTAGCCCCCTCAGCCTGCTCCCCTCTCCCCTTAAAGGACTGGGAGTGGGCACTGGTAGCACCCTGCTACATGGAAGCAAGCAGCTTATTGCCCAGGTTGCTTGTGTGAAGAAAGTCAAAAGAGGCAGGAACTGCAAAAGGCCTGGGGTGGATTGCAAAGCCTGAGACGAGAAAGAAACCTAAAGATTTTTGTGATGGAACCTGACCACAAGATCCACAGAAGTACATAATAAACTGCATCTAGCAGCACAAAGGAGAGGACAGTATACTTCTTGTTTATTGAAAGGTAAGAGTTTCAATTTCTTTGAATTCAGTATATTAAACTATATTTTCCGAGTTTGAAGTAATTGTATTTTCAATCAATCAATAGTGGTTTATTGTTTTAACAAAATACAAATAAAATTAACACAAAAAACCTTATATTTTCATAATTCCTGTAATTCCTAATTGAATTCCCACCTGTCTGATGCTTTCTGAGCAAATCACCCTCTAATCTTTGCAGTGAGCTGAGGTCTGAGGGAAGGCGTGGTTCACAGTTACCTTGCTGAGGAGGACTCCCTTCCATTCATTACTAATTTTTTCATATGCTGTATCTTTTACCACATACACACCTATGGGTTGCACAGATTTTGGCTCTGGGAATGAATCTGGGAACCAAAACATGCATGGGGTTTGTCTGGTGCAAATGCCCTCCTGCACGGCTTTGCTGGCAATCACCCAGAAAAGTGCAGAGAAGGGAAATCCAGACCAGCACCCTTCCATGTGATTACCGGTAATGCCGTGCAGGGGAGGGGGTGCTTTTGCACCAGACAAACCCTGTGCATGTTTTGGCTTCCATATTCATTCCCGGAGCCAAAATCTGCACGGAATGGCAGGTATGAAAGTGTCCTTAGGGCACTTTTAGACATGGCACCAAGCTCGTGGATTATTTAAATCTTCGAGCTTGGTACCACATCTAAAAGTTGTGCGGGTGGTGTTTAGATGCACTGCTGCCATTGAAAACTGTTGCTCACACATTCTTTATAAACCACGTTGGTAAAACCTCGATATCGAGGTTTTACCAATGCAGTTACAAAGGAATGGGCGAGCGGCAGTTTTCAATGGTGGTGCGTCTAAACTCCGCCCGTGAGACTTTTCTAATGGTGGATTATTTAAATCCGCAAGCTCGCTACCAAGTCTAAAAACAGGCTTAGTGTTTATATATGTAAACTAGCTATTAAATTACTTATTTCTTTTTTCTCCCTCAGCAAAATGGTGCAGCCATCCTCTGCGATATATACAACGGAATGAAAGTCCCTAGTCATTTAATTTCACCAGAAACAGTTGCAAGCTTTCCTGAAAGGTAGGTATTTCTGGATGGTATGGGAAAACCTGTGCCGACCTCAGCAGTAGTCAACATGGATTGGTTAAGTGCATATCCTAATTTTCTTCTTTCATAAGGTAACTAAGTTAGTAGATCTCGCCCCTGTGCTGACTTATCCTGAATCACCGTATCTTGTGTAACATTAAATGAGTAACTACACCTTTGTAACTAAGCCAAGCACGTGCCCCAGAGACCTCACGAGTTCATGTATGTATCCTTGTCTCTTCTGTTCCCCCACTTTGTCTCTCCTCCCTCCCGCCCACCCTTATCTCTCTTAGATTGTAAGCCCACTGGGGCAGGGACTGTGTCCCTTTCTTACAATTGTAAAGTGTCAGGTACATTGCTTGTGCTATATAAATGCTTATATAATAATAATAATAATAATAATAACAATTAATACATTAATTAATATCATGGGAATGAAGTGAACATGACATCTTGTGTGGCTGTAAGGCTTTTGATTTAGCTCCACATGGCATTCTCCTAAGTAACATGGAGAAATGTGGGTTATAAGGAATTTCTGTGCTTCTTTATTCAGAACAAGTAATTCCATGCAGCAATCACCCACACATACAAAGCCTTGTCTCCTACAGAAAGAGTCATATAGTCCCACCAGCTAATCCTATTGTTATGAAAATTCGAGTCCCTGACCCTGCTTATCTTTGAGCCTTTTGCCCCTCTACTGAGTTTGGGTGAAATTGGCTTGTGGGATCAAAAGTTATTAAGGTTGGAGGATGGGGCACACACACATGTGTACACACACATGCGTGCACACGCACATGTGTGCCCTCACATGCATGCACTCCCGCACAAGTGCTCACGGATGCACACACACAGGGTGCTCAATCGGGCTTTCCTTCCTTAGGAAACTAGGCATGTAGGTTGGGTCTACCTGAGCTTTCGCGTCATCTAAATGGCTTCTTAACGGATTGGCTTTACCTTGAACTTTGGAAGACTCCAAAATCCTTATCCACATTTTGTATTTTGAGCTCATCTCATTGTTATGAAGCACCATTTGGTGCATGTAATGTGGATCTCCAGAAGGATCTCCAGTACGTTAAGATATAGGCAGAATGATCCCTTGAACCTGTGTTTTTTTTAAAAAATGTAACCTGTAACAATTGAAAATTATCTTATGCCAGAATCATTTAACACAGCAAGTGTTTTGTGCCTCATTCTGCTATAGCATACTCTTCTCATAATGCTGGATGAGACTTATTGTACAATTTGACAAGCAGACATTGGTGATGGCATGTGAAAGGGTTAAAAGGCTGAATTAAATTTTCCAGAAGTGCATTAGGAAAATTAAATGGCAGAGGAGTAATTGTTCGAATAGCCAGGCAGCTCTTCTGAAAAATAAGAAAACATTTCTGGGAACACTCAGGATAGCCAAGGTTCTCTAATGAGGCCGTCAGGTACATTTGCTGCACACCTGAACTTATAGCTCTGCATGCTCATCTGGTCATAGCCCATTACTACATTTCATGTCAGAGTTTCTAATTACAAGATGTATGGACACCCATGCTGTTTACATCTCTGCTCCATTAAATCTGGGACAATATTAGAGCAGGCTGTGGATGGCTTGCCAAAGCTTGCGTTGGAAATCTGGCAAAATGAATCGCCCACATTAGCAAATGGAGCTCTACAACTGTGCTAATGAAACTTGCAGCTCAGGCCACAAGCTGTTTGCCTGAGAGATCAACATTAAAAAAAATATATTTTTTTTCTTTAATAATACTGCATTGCTCAGTTGACTGTTTCTAGCTATGCCTAGCCAAGGTACATAGATGTATTTTTGTCATTAAGGCATGGAGATTAAAATGCAAGAACATCAGCATTTGGGCTTGTTTGTAAATTTGTCTGTACTTCATGCTTGCTTGTTTTCTTGCTACTGTTCTTTTTCTGTAGTTGTCACCTTGCTTTTTCTTCAAGAATAGTTTCTCATTTTTGTTGCAGAAAGACCCTTCCAGTTCCTATCATCCTGTGATGATGTCTGATATCTGTCTGCTCTTGCTTCCTGCATACCAGTCAAACTCTGGTTGAGAAGATGATGTTCCATGGCAGTTTATCCTCAGATGGAAGCAGTGCTCCAGGAGGACCATGGAAGTGCCTTTTTCACAACAAAGCTTTAATATGTCATTATGGTAAAGGGATTACACCAGTGCTCCAAGCTCTGCACTGGCTGCCAATAGTCTTCTGGGCCCAATTTAAGGTATTGGTGCTTACCTATAAAGTCCTTTACGGCCTGGGCCCCACCTACCTGCGAGACCACCCATCTTCTGGATCAACCCCTGCGGTCTGCCGGGAGCGCCTTTCTTGAAGTCCCCTGAGTGGCTCGAGGGCAAATATGGAGAGAGCGTTCTTGGTGGCTGCACCTAGGCTGTGGAACTCCCTTCCAGTGGAGGTCCAGGTGGCCCCGGATCGCCCCTCCTTTTGCTGACAATGTAAGACTGTTCCACCAGGCTTTCGGGGAGGGAGATTGGGGGGGGGGGGGTTGACGACTAGGCTGGGTGCATTCCTTTTATTTATTCTTTAACATTCTCTTGGTGGACTATTGTTTTATGTTTATATATTGCCCCAAGCTGCTTTGGCAGGAAGGGCAGGGTAAAAATGTGGTAAATAAATACATTTAAGTGGGTGCCGGAGACCCATGTTCACTTCATTTCCCTCAGTGCTGCCAATGGGGAAAACACAGGGAACAGCTAGAGCTGAAACAGGTAGCAAATTTTTTTATCTGTGGTTAATATCCGGTGTTTTGGAAAGCTTGGTGGTTATTCAGTAACTATCTGTTAACCATGGTGGTTAACCACCAAACTGGAATATCGGATACTGTTTACTACATAACCAAACTAGTCCAGATCAAAAAATCAAATGGTAATTAAGCAGTAATGTCTAAACTGTAATGCGGTAAATGGTAATTCGGTAATCTGGTTAACTGGATAGCTGGTGGATATGAAAACAGATACTGGATAACGCGGATACTAGGATATCTGGTCAAATTCTGTATGGTTCGCCGATGAACATGGGCCGCTGAATCTAAAGTGTGGGAAAGGGCCAAGAGAAGGAGCCATGTTAGGTAGAAGTAGAGAAGCACAGCATGGAATCACAGTGTGGAATCCTCACGGGGACGGGTCGACGGGAGCACATAACACCTGTGCTCTGTACTCTGCACAGGCTGCCTATAGCGTACTGAGCCAGATTCAAGGTGTTGGTATTCGCCTATGAAGCCCTGAATGGTCTGGGTCCCTCATACCTCAGGGACCACCTCACCCTCCGCGCCTCAGAGCAATCCCTTCGGTCTACCAGGGGCACCTTTGTGGAGGTCCCCCGTGTAAAACGGGGGGCCACTATGGAGAGGGCATTCTCGGTGGCTGGGCCACGACTTTGGAACTCCCTCCCGGAGGAAGCCTGCCTGGCCCAGGTCTGCTGACTTTTTGCCGAGCCTGTAAGACCTGGCTGTTCGCCCAGGCCTTTGGAGGGGAGGGTGGAGGTAGTTGGGGATAAATCTGGGTTTTTAAAAGATTTTAAAAAATATTTTGTAGTCTTGGATTTTAATTGGATTTTATGGTTATATATATATATTACTTCGTAAGCTGCCCCGAGATGCTGCAGGCATGAGGGGGGCAACTAAAAAATATAAATAAAAATATAAATAATAGTCCGATGCCTAATCTTTGATTGTTTTGTTTTGTTCAGCTGGTCAGGACTGGGATGTTTCTTTTTCAATCTCTCTGGGTCCTTCACAGAGCCATTCCTCAGGCATGTAGTGTAGCCAGTGCTACTGAAAAACCTATAATCTGAGCAAATGTAGGACTGGTATATATGAGGAAGCATGCAATTCCTGAGAAAGGGGCTTGTGTGACCTGAAATCTTGTACATTCTCACCAACAGAAGTTGGTCCAATGAAAGAGATCATTTGAACTACTTTGTCTCCATTTCTTACATTTTATACTAACACCACAACCACACTCTCTCTAAATTACAGCGAATGAGTAAAATAGCATAAGTTATTTTTTCATTTCATATCATTTATTTCTATACTGCCCCTCTCGCTGATCACGATTCGAGGAGGTTTACAAAGCAATTTACATATACAATCAATAAATGAAATAACATCAATCACAGTATAACCTCACAAATACAAGAACTCCAGCCATTCAATAAACAATACAAAATCCCCCCAGCCTCAGGACTAAAATAGCCAAAAATACTCCCCCCCTCTTCCAGAATACCCTCCGTAGCTCTCACTGGGGTACCATTCCCCCCACCAGGTTCTGCCCTTCCCCCCCACTGGCGTTGCAAAAACTCCACCCTAACCCAGTCCCCCCTTTGCCACCTGCTCCCACCAGGGGGCGAAGGCTTATCCCTCAAAACAAAGCCACACCTCACCAACCTCCAATTCCTAAGGCTAGGAGGGTGGCGTTTCACGACAACACAGAAACAGCAGGCATAGGTGGGCAGTGGGGAAGTTCTCCTTATCCCTGCTCCCCCTCGTCCTCCAGCAGATGATCTTGGCTGGGGGATGGATTATTTTTTTTCCCCTAAGTGGTGATAGCTTAGAGAAAGAGACAGAGTGACAGCTGGCCAAGGAGTCAACATCCAAAAATGGTTTCTTAAGCAGTGGATGGACCACCACAACTTTAAGGGTATCCAACCGCAGTCAGCAAATTGCCAATCTCTCCCAGCTGGCTTTCACCAGTCAGGATGGCAAGACTCTAATTCACCACTGGTTTCCTGCACTGCTCCAAGCACATCTGCTTCATCAGTGGGGGTCACCAATTGGAACTTATCCAACCAAATGGGACAAGGCAGAGCTTCCACAGCCTCAAACTCTGACTCTGCAGTTGAAGTAGCAGCATCCTAGTTATGGTGAATATGAGCAATTTTATCTGAAAAGCCATTAATAAATGCATCACAGCGGGCAATAGATGACTCAGGGTCATGGCAAAGACAAACCAGATTAACTAGACCATTCACCACCTGAAAAAGCTCAACAGGACGAGACTTTGCACATGCTATGATAGTGGAGAAGCAATTTTTCTTTGCCACCATCACAGCCACAGCATAGTGTTTTAAGAATGACCTATGCCACAATTGGTCAGCTTCAGCATGAATCAAGCGCCATCTGCATTGTAATCACCTACTCTCCTACTTAAGAATATAAGGAGCTGCCTGAGTCAGACCAATGTTCCATCTTAGCCCAATATTGTCACGAACTGACACGGCTGCAGGGTTTCAAATCCGGCTCTCCAGCAGAGACCTCACCCAGGCGTGCTACCAAAGACCCTCCAGGATCCCCAGCAGAGGCCTCACCCAGGCATGCTACCAGAGATCCTGAACTGAAGATTCCAGGGACCTTATATATGCAAAGCATGTGCTCTACCACCTGAGCCACAGCCCATATCCAACTGCCTCAGGTCCTCCGTATACCAGGGGGTCCTATGCTGCCTCAGCAGTGGGAGCGGACACCTGGGTGCAAAACATGTCAATGGTCCTGGTCAAGATGTCATTCCATAAAACAACCAGGTCATCAACAGAGTAGCCGTCAAGGTCAGTGGGTATAATCTTCCAGAGAGTTCTGGAAACCAATTAGTTCCATAAGTTTCCAGGGGCAGACCAACCTAACCGGTCTACCACCCCAACAGGGGCATAGGAGGGCAGGGATCTGGGACTTCAAATGGTAGTGGTCTGACCATGAGAACAATGGGTGTTTTTACACACACATTTCTCCTGCATGTTTGCGGTTACATCCTGAACTTTCTGTGTCTAAATCACTCACCCAGATCTTAAACATCCGCCTCTTTGAACTTCTGTGTAGAACTTCTCCCAGAACTTTTGTGTTTAAAAAGTTTTCCTGGTAAACTGCTTTTCTCCAGGCAGCTGTGGCACGTGGTTTCCATGGCAGTCTGTCACGTCTACAGCTGCGGCTACTTTAGGCTGCCTCAGGGCAGTGTTTGTGTGAAGACTGCATCTAGGAACTGCCTCAGGGCAGTGTGTGTGTGTGTGTGTGTGTGTGTGAGAGAGTGAGTGAGTGAGTGAGTGTGTGTGTGTGTGAGAGAGAGAGAGAAAAATGCATCCGGAACTTACTTGTGGACTTGTAAACCCAGAAGATTGAAAAANGTGTGTGTGTGTGTGTGTGTGTGAGAGAGTGAGTGAGTGAGTGAGTGTGTGTGTGTGTGAGAGAGAGAGAGAGAAAAATGCATCCGGAACTTACTTGTGGACTTGTAAACCCAGAAGATTGAAAAACCCGGGACTTTAAGGTATGTGTAAAAATGCCCACAGCTATAACAAAACCCCCAAGTTAACAACTGGAATCCCTATCTCCAGGCAAAACATCAAATCCAATGTGTGTCCTGCCTCATGCATCAGGCCAGATACAATCTGGGATAGACCCATGGTTGTCATGGAGGCCATGAAGTCCCACTTTGGCCCCAAAAGGTTGTCCCAGCGTGTATGTTGAAGTTACCCAAGACTATCAGTCTGGGGGACCTCAATATCACCTCTGAGACTCATTCAGCCAGCTCGGTCAGGGAGTCTGCTATGCAGTGGGGTGGTCAGTAGACCAGCAGAATCTCTAATCTATCCCCAGGCAATTCCAACACAAGGTGGACACACTAGGGATGTGCGAACACTGGAGCTTCAGTGTTTGGCCCATTTGGTGTTCAGCCCGAATGGGTTTAGGGGGGTCGAACCCATTCGGGTGGGGGGCAGTTTTCCTTCCCCCTCCCTCTCCAGGCTGCGCAGGTGGAAGGGGTGCCAGGGAGCAACTCCCCCCCCCCCAGCCTCATACATTTTTTTTACCCCACCCCAGGGATCACCCTACCTGGTGGTGTCGGGGCTCCGGCCCCGGGTCTGGCGGCGGGTCTGGAGGTGGTGGCACTCAGGAGCACTTCAAACCATTACTAGGCCTTCCTGGTCAAACCAGAAGGCCTAGTAGCGACCTGAAGTGCTCCTGAGCACCACCACCACTGGACCCACCAGACCCGCCACCGCTGCTACCACCACTGCCGGACCTGGAGTCCGACCTGCCTGGTGGTGCCGGGGTTCCAGCCCTCGGTCCGTTGGCGGCAGCAGCGGTGGGTCCGTTGGCGGCGGCACTCTGGAGTGCTTCAGGCCGCTACTAGGCCTTCTGGTTTGACCCAGAAGGCCTAGTAGCGGCCTGAAGTGCTCTGGAGCACCACTGCCTCTAGATCCGCTGCTGCCGGACCCTGGGCTGGAGCTCTGGAACCACCAGGTAAAGCGATCACTGGTTTCGTTTTTTTTTTTAAACGATGAGGCTGGGCTGGGTGGGAGGTGCTCTCTGGCGCCCCTTCCACCTGCACAGCCTGGAGGAGTGGGGAGGGAAAACTGGGTCCCTCCCTGCCCCCATGCCCCGCCTGAACCAGTTTGGAACCCAAACTTTGTTTGGCCGGTTCAGGTGGAGGGCAGTTCAAATTTGAGATGTTCGTGAACAGTCCAAACACCCCAAGTTCAGACTGAACCCTGAACTTCCGTACCGCGTTCACACATCCCTAGGACACACTCAAAATTGGAAGAGTCAGGCACCAGATACCGTCGAAGGACCATTGTGTTCTTACAGATCACCGCCACATCAGCATCCCCGGCCCCTAATCCTAGACTGATGGTGCACCAAGCACCTGGCTAGCACCATCTGGGGCAATATAGGCCCCGATGCCTCATCCAGCTCGGTCTCTGTAATGCATATGAGGACAGCAGCCTCGTCCTGAATAAGATCAAAGATGGTTGATGTTTTGTTTGCCACTGACCTTGCATTAAGCAGGATCGGGGCCCCATTGGCCTCAACCCCCAAATATCCCAAAATAGGAGGAGAACGAGACATGGGAACAGATGCAAGGTGCCTCTCCTGTTGCCCCTGATAATATTTCTTCCTCCCCATCATGACCCCAATAGCACCAATAGCCACCCCACTCTCCACTTCCCAGAAGGAGACCCCCCTCTCCAGCTCCTGATACCTAGTTACCAACCACCAAACACAAGGAAACCCAGAGGGCCAAAAGGACCCTTGGGGGAAGAGAGACCAGAGAGTAAGCCCCAAGCCCAGCATCCAAAGAGGCAGAATGGCAATAGAGGAAGGCAGGAGAACTCTCTCTCCCCTCTCCCATTCCCAGAACCCAACCCAATGCCACCCTTTCCAAGGAAAAAACTCCAACCTCAACCCCATCAGAACCATATTCCCAATCCTCTTCTCCCAACCCATCCCATCCCATCCATCCTCCATGGCCAGGGGGCCACAGCACAACCCCCACTCCTCCAGCTCTGCCCATGCACCCCTCTTACAGGGGGGCATGGCACTACCCTTGCCCACCCTAGATCCCTCATGCCTGTACTGCCCTCTTACCAGGTGGCCCCACGCCTGCTGCCCATGCCCCCCTCCCACTGGGGGCCATGGCACCACCACCCTATATCCATTCTCACCTATCGGACCTAACCCAACCGACATCCTTCTAAAAACTGTTAAAATATAAAATACAATAACAAATAAAGACGGCCCAGCTTCTAGTTCCCAAACAGTTGCCAAATGGTGACTAGCCTTTGGCACCTGCTCCAGGCAGCTGCCTCCAGGTGGCTGGAGACTTTTATCTCCTTGAGGGCAGGGGGTACATACCCTTATCCCAGCTCCCTTCTTGTGTGGCTTCCCACTGAATGGCTGCCTCAAGACCACCCAGCTGAGGATGGGCACCTGATCCAAAGGGCTGGAGAAAATCATTGATCAAAGGCGATCGGATGTGGTGCTGGTCACATCATTCCCTTGTGCATGGCAGGCTGCAGAAACTGGAGAGCCTAAGCCAGTTGGGCCAGTTAAGTGACTCAGGATGGACTTTGAGTTCTCTTGAGCTCACTTACTGACTGCTTGAAGGTAGGGACTAGAGAGGAAATAGTTATCTACCGCTATCTGGTTACTGTTCAGATCCATGGCATCTGATTTGCTCTGTCAATAACTGATTACCAAGTGGCATCCATTTAGTCTTCAATTATTTTAGTGGTTTTACCATGTTATTGTACAATACTGCGGTTTAGTGGTTTTACCATGTTACTGTACAATACTGTGATGCAGCCACCTAAGTCCGTGGCATAAGTTTGCTGAGGAATTATTATCTTCCATAGGGATTTCATTCTTTTATTTATTGAATAAGGCTTTTGTTGCTGCCAAAGCTGAAGTTTATCTACGCCTGGATGACTTAGACTGGCAGGGAGATTTAGCCTCAGTAACAGAATTTCGGTCGCTGAATAACTATGTATGTTTAGCTCCTCCTAAAGGAACCTTGGCCTCTTATTTGTCCTTGCTTACATCTTATAGAGAAAGGTACCTTTTTTTTCAGGCAGGGGCTAATGCTTTACCAACTAAGTTACTAGAGGGTCATCTAGTTGCAGTCCCTTTTGAGCTATGGCTTTGCCCATTTGACAACTTGGATATTGAAACAGTGGGGCACGTTTTGATCTACTGTAGGCTCTACGACTCCTTGACTGAGAGTTGGCTAGCTCAATTTTTGGAAAGGCTTCCAGGCAGAACTGCATTTGAGCTTGAAAAGTTCCTACTGGATGACGCCTCACCGGAGATTTCTGCCAGGGTAGCCAAGTTTCTTCTTCAGGCATTTGTAATGAGAAGGAATTTCCTCCAATTTCGGGGTGTCAATTGTGACGATTTGGACTTTTAATTTTAGGTTTATTATATGCTATATTATATGTTATAGGTTTTGTATTGTATAAGCCGTGGATATCGTGGACAGCTGATTTTGATATGATACTTCAATTTAGGCAGATTTCGGCCCTTAGGGCTGAGTAAAGTTCGCCTGATTGGGGTAATTGAGCTATGTGTTCTATGTTTCTAAGATACCTTTATTATATTATATTATATTATTATCCTTCTATGATGTATCATAGGCTGTTTACTGATTTGATTTTATAGGAGTGTATGTCTGGTGATGATTGTTTTTGTACTTTTGATTTTGTATATGCCCGATGGGGCTCTTGTAAGTTTAATCTAGTCTGGGCAAAGACCTACGGTCATGCCAAATAAATGATTTAATTTGATTTGATAACTGATTACCAAGTGGCATCCGTTTAGTCTTCAATTATTTTAGTGGTTTTACCATGTTACTGTACAATACTGTGATGCACTGTTTATCTTATTGTGGTTTGCAATCTTGCCATTTACTGTTTACCCATATTTCCTTTCCTGTATACTCCCCCCTCCCTAGTAGCAGTAACATTGGATTATGCAGCCACATAGTAATATGGCAATAGTACTACGGTAAACCTCTTAGCCATGGAGGTGAATCCAGTTATTCAATTTATCAGATAACCATCATGGTGATCGGTTAATTACCAGATAACCGCCAAACTAGCCAGCTTGGCAGATATTAACTACAGATAGTATATTAACGATTCATTTCAGCTCTAGTAGAGACTGGAGCAAGGAACTGGAAAGGTGCCAAATCAAGAAAAGCGCTGGGGTGGGCGAGGTGGGGCAGGGATTTGGTTTATGGGCCAGAGGTTTCTCACGCCCAATGTATTTCTTCAGTTATCTAAAAAGGTGTGAAAACTCATTCTTGGAGTAAGTATAATTTTATCAAACCTGTGAAATCTGCCAGTTCTTGTGAAACATTATTGGCTAAACAAGTCATTATTGCTCTCCAGATTTGTGAAGGAGGCCATTTGTAAATGTGCTCTTTTTTTAAGTCTTTGCAAAAGCAATCATTCAAGAAAGAGGAAGGAGATCATTCAACAAAGTTATGAGCCTGGTATTTTTTAGCTATTTGGAAAGTAGGAAATAAACAATGGATAAAATGACTCCAAAAGCCCTAATGGTGGGCCATGGCTCAGGTGACAGAGTGCATGCTTTGCATGTATAAAGTCTCAAGTTCAATCCCCGGTATCTCCAAATCAGGATCTCTGGCAGCATGCCTGGGTGAGGCCTCTGCTGGGGATCCTGGAGGGTCTCAGGTAGCATGCCTGGGTGAGGCCTCTGCTGGGGATCCTGAAGGGGGTCTCAGGTAGCATGCCTGGGTGAGGCCTCCGCTGGGGATCCTGGAGAGCCAGATTTGAAACCCTGCTGCTGTGTTAGGTTGTGACAATACTGGGCTAAGATGGACCATTGGTCTGACTTGTTAGGCAGCTCCTTATAATGGTGAAGAATACACTGACTAAATGATGTTTCAAGTCTAATTACACATTCCTCATAGAAGAATCACATCATATGTACAGAAATTCCTCATAAGAGAATCACATCATATGTACAGAAAATAAAAAAAGTTAATTTTGGCCTGATCTTTTTGGACCAATGGATCTCTGTCTGCCCTTAATAAAATGTATTAGTGTTTATATCGCACTTTCAGTGTTCAAAATGCTCTACGAACCTTATTTAGTTCACCCTCACAGCAACAGGGTCTGTAACAGGGTGCTGTGGTTAGTTCATTACAGGGATCAGGCCTATGGGTACTGGTAGCCAGCCTCCTGAAAGCCATCTGAGGTCTAGGCTTAACAAGCCCAAATGTGGGCAATTGAGGTCAGGTATGAGCAGTTGGTAGGGTCACACTGTGGAGTAGCATGGAGCTGACTCAGAGGGCTGAAGTTTGACTCAGGAGTTTAACAGGCAGAAAGAGGAGGAGAACCTGGGATTTCTTGAGGCCACCACATTGTCTGAGGTCACCTTGAAGCTGGCTGGCATGTTGGGGCCAGGGCATGGGTCTTGATTTAAGAGCTCAGTCTTGTCAAGCCTGGGAGAAAGGATGTAGGGACATCCAATGACTTTTTAAAGAGGACTTTGCTCATTGGGACACTGGCAAAGTAAAATACTGGTTGAAGATATCCTGTCTATTTATTATGTATGATTAAATGTGCTGGTGTAACCCATCTAACCTGCCTAAGCCATTGGGACAGAGCAGAACAAGCAAACAAGCAAAGAAACAAACTAATAATTGCTTCCTGCTTTATTTATGGGTTTGGACAGTTGTGCTTATATTTTTGTATTCAGTATTCCAGTTATTAAGGGATTTTGGGCATCAGTATTTTGCTCACTTCAGTCATGCTACAGGGTGGATGTTTTGAATTTTTGAATATTTTAAAGTCCCACCAAAGAGTGCCTTCAACGTGAACAAAATACCAAATGCCAAAACGTTAAAAGGAACCAAAGTGCCAAATAAAGATTTGAAACCACAAACAGAGCAGGAAATGAATAGGTTTGTAGCTGCTTCGTTAAAAAGCGGAAATGTTAGCTGAAACGGGTTGCTAATTAGCTACCTACAGATCTGACTCAAATTTTTGATTAGTCTGTCGAGTGCCTGACTGGTAAGCAAGTACCTATCCAGGCACCTGATTACCCAAAACAACAATGATGACTGTTTCCAGATTACTGATTTTCCATTTTACTGACCAATTTCAGTAAAGGAAAACCAGGAAAATAGAAATTCAGTAAGAGAAACTGGAAATTTGGTAACAGAAACCAGAAATTCAGTAAATTGGGTAACCCATCAGGCACCAGTTGGGTACTGATTCATACCCAGTGTTACCTGGTCGAATCAAGCATCATCATTTTTACAGGTACACCTGACTTTGTGGGTACTTTCCGCTCTAGGATGCATTCACAAGACACCGTTTCATCAAATTCAGTATTTGTTTTAGCTCTATTTGTAAACTGGTCAGAACAGTTGTACTGTCTGCAGACAGTCACCATTTTGTTTGATATTTGATATATGTCCCATGTCTGTCTGTTGATCTATGGGGTCATGGAATCATACTGAAGTCTAAAAATGGGGTCACAAAAATTCTTGGGAATCACTATTATCACAGCTGGTTTTAATAATTATAGTGACAATTACATATTATATGTAGTAAAATATGTGTTGGTTTTCAAGGCACTGAACAATGAGCCCTGCTCCTGGAGCCTCTCACTGATCTGTGCTCACAAATCACCTGCTGCTTGGGGAACCCATCATTGCATCTTAAGTCAGTGGGCAATTGGGCCTTTGCTATAGTGAGCCCCTTAGTGTGAAACTTGCTTCCTCCGGAGCAAGAGAGTTCCTCCCTCTTGCCTTTTAAAAAGCACCTGAAAACTCATTCATTCTCTAGGTGCTTTTACGATCCACTGCTGGTTCCCCATAATATATTCTGTCCTCCCTCTTTACATTCCCCTTTTAAAATTGTTTATAATTGATTTTATATTGTTTTATATTGATTTTACATTTTATGATTCTAAGCACTCCAAATGCCATTTAAAGGCAGGGGAGCACTATAAAGATAATAATAATAATCTCTAGGTGGCCAAATTATTGCTCGGGAGCTGCATGCAGCCCTTGAGTAGTTCAAGTGTTGCTCTCAGCCAGAGCTGATCCTGATTCCCAGGCTACCTCAGTGATTCTGTGTCTGACTTCATTGCACTGCAATCTCAGCAGCTAAATTATAGCTGCTCCTTGTAAAATCAGCAGCCAGAACAGCAGAGTACTGTCAGCCAATCATGATACAGGTAAAGGTGCACGTGCATGGGTGCATGTATATCTATCCTGCTGCTCTCAGCCAGGTGAAGATTTTGGTACACGGCACTTGGAGTTGGGAATTTTGGCCATCTTGTATAATATCAAGCTCACAATTGATCTTCTACTTTTGTTGGCGCAGTGGAGTGATGAGTCCTAATGAGTCTTATTACAGGGATGGGTTTCTGGCTTTTCTTAATTACACTCTTTTGTAACCAAAATTGTTACTGAGGTTATTATTCAGCTAAGTTAGACAGCAGGAAGGAAAATGAATGCATAAACCTCAATAAAATGTTGACTATTGCATCAAGATGGAGAAAAAATAGATGCTTGTTGATAAATGATTTAATATTACTTGCATAAAGAATGCTGGATTAAATGCTGCTATTATTACTTAGAGTTCAAGCTAAAGAATTCTAATGATTAAAATATGCTGAATGTCTGAACATTTTGAAATTACTTATGCTTAATGCCTTTCCTTCGCTCTGATTCTAATATGTTGTTTTCTTTTGTTTTGAAATTAAAATGAAAATGTTCATAAAGACAATACAAGAAATATGAGCACAGGGAAAAATAGGAAAACTGTATTTACAATTCATCCGACCCAGGAACTCGGTGCAGAACTTTATAATATTGATCTATTTCACCCTCAAAACAACCCTGTGAGGCTGGTGGTGGTTCCCAGTTTACAGGGACTGGTACTGAGAGATAGGCCCTTTTCAAACAGGTTGCGTTGGGTGAGGGGGAAGGGGGTGCACCCACGGTGTGTGGAGGGCACTCCCATCCCATGGGCACACACCCATCTCCACCCACCTCCACCCATCCCCACGCACAGAGCAAACGGCATTGTAGCCCGTTGCTGCATGAAGATTTGTGGAGCTTGGGAGCACACATGCACCCCCCACCCACTGCGCTCACACACACCCCGCACCTGTTGTGGCATTCGCATGGGTGTCCCGCCTCATACATGTGTGGGGACTTTCCTAAGGCCATCCTAAAAGGGATTTGAACCCTAATCATTCAGTTTAACACCTTATTCACTAGACTGCACTCTCCAATATTCCTGGTACATACATTTTCTCATTATTATGGTAGCTTACAATCCTGAAAGCACTTATCATCCTGGCAGTCGTGAGGGAAATCCTTTCTTCTCCATTTTATGGATAGGGAACTGAGGCACAAAAAATGCTCAACTATCACACTGAATAATTGTAGCAGAGAAAGGTATTACATCTAGATCTCCTGGGTCTTCAGCTAACATGATAACATCCGGTGTCCTTGCCCTCACTTGTTTTCCTGTTTCCTACTGTTGCGTTTAGTGCGGAATGTTTCCCTTATATAGGATTTGACTATTAGACAAAATTCCCAACTCCAAGACTAGGTTTCTGTTTGTAAATCCTTATTTATTAATTTGGTGTGAAATCTGAGTCACATCACCTCAAAAAGGAGATAGTAGAACTTGTGTAGAGAAGGGCTACAAAGAGCTTCCATTCAAGAAGAGGTGAACACAGCACAATGGGTAGGCTGTTCAACTAAGTAAAGAGATGACTGAGGGGGAATAAGATAGAGATTTATAAAACCATTAGTGGTGTGGAGAAATCAAATACTAATAAGCAGCTGTTTTAAAATAAACAAAAGGACCAGATACCTTTTACCAGGAGGTACCAGGTACCAGATGCTATTTATCCAGACTTCTGAAGGAACTCAAATATGAAATTGCAGACCTACTTTTAGTAATTTGTAACCTATCGCTAAAATCTGCCACTGTATTGGAGGACTGGAGGGTGGCAAATGTAACCCCAATATTTAAAAAGGGACCAAGAGGTGATCCTGGAAAGTACAGACCAATAAGCTTGACGTCTGTGCTGGGCAAAATGGTGGAAACTATAATTATGAACCGAATCGCTGGGCATGTTGATAAACATGGCTTAGTGGGGAAGAATCAACATGGATCTAACAAAGGTAAGTCATGCCTCACTAATCTGTTGTAATTCTTTGAGGGTATAAATAAGCATGTGCACAAGGGAGACCTGGTAGATATAGTGTACCTGGATTTCCAGAAAGCATTTGATAATGTCCCACATAAAATACTCTTGAGAAAATTAAAAAGCCATGGGATTGGAGGTAGTGTTTTACTATGGATTGGTAACTGGTTAAAGGACAGGAAGCAAAGAGTAGGACTAAATGGTCAGTTTTCACAATGGAGAGATGTAAAAAGTGGTGTGCCCCAAGGACCTGTATTGGGACTGGTGCTGTTTAATGTATTCATTAATGATCTGGAAAAGGGTGTTAAGAGTGAGGTGATCAAATCTGTAGATGACACCAAGTTATTCAAGGTAGTTAAAACACGAGCAGACTGAAGAACTTCAACAGGATCTTATGTGACTGGGTGCCTGGGAATCTACATGGCAGATGAGATTTAATGTGGACAAGTGCAAAGTGATGCACATAGGGAAAAATAATCCAAACGATGAGTACACAATGCTGGGTACTAAGCTAGGAGTTACTACTCAGGAAAAGAATCTGGGAGTGATTGTGGACAATACACTGAAATCCTCAGCCCAGTGTGCAGCAACAGTCAAAAAAAGCAAACAGAATGTTCGGAGTTATTCGCAAAGGGATAAAGAATAAATGGAGGATGTCATAATGCCTCTATACAAATCAATGGTGCGACCTAGAATATTGTGTGCAGTTCTGGTCGCCTCATCTCAAAAAAGACATAGCTGAACTAGAAATGGTACAGAGAAGGGCCATGAGAATGATAAGGGGTTTGGAACAGTTTCCGTACAAAGAGAGGCTTGACAAGCTGGATCTCTTCAGCTTAGGGAAGAGAAAACTGAGAGGGGACATGATAGAGGTTTATAAAATCTTGAGTGGTGTGGAACAAGTAGCTAAGGAACGGTTATTTACCCTCTTAAATAGTACTAGAATTAGGAGTCACTCCATGAAAGTAGCTGCTGACAGATTTAAAACAAATAAAAGGAAGTACTTTTTCACTCAATGCATAATTAACGTACAGAATTTGTTGCCAGAGGACATTGTCAAGGCCAGTAGTATAGCTGAGTTTCAAAAAGGACTGGATAAATTCTTGGAGAGTAGGTCTATTAATGGCTATTAACCAAGTAGCTTATGGGATGAACTTCTTACTGCCGGGAGCTGGGAGTGAACAACGGGGAATGGATTGCCCATTGTGACTGTTGGTTCTTCTCCCATGCAACCAATATTGGCTACTGTTGGAGGACAGGATGCTGGGCTTGATGGACCATTGGTCTGACTCAGCATTGCACTATTTATATTCTTAAAAGGAATTATTTTTCACCTAATGCACAATTAACCCATAGACCTCTTTGCAGTGTATTCTGTGAAGGTTAATAATATAACTAGGTTTAAAAGAAGGATTGAAAACTTTCATGGCAGATATATCCATCAATGCTACTACTAGCCAAGTTAGCCAAGGGTTGAAAGCTTGGCCTGGCAGAAGCTGGGACAACAGGGAATGTATCATTCCACAAAGGCCCTGTTTTTGTCCACTTGTGGGGAAAGCATCCAGATTTGGCCACTGTTAGAGATAATACAGTGGCCTAGAGGGACCATTGTTTTGACTCACTGTGGTAGTTCAAGTGAGAATTCTAGTTCATAAAGAACAATTGTGCAACTGTGCCCTTGCCCTTACACTATTAGGAGAAACTTCCAGGGACTGAGATAAATGGGCAATAAGTGTTCAACAGTGGCAGGAGTTGTGCAATACCTACAAGAGTGAGCCCTACAAAATGATCATCCACTCTAATCTCTCTGGTCAGTCCTGGAATTCAGAGTTCGATGTTAGCTACAGTATTCTCAAACAAGTACTAACAGGGGGTAAAAACAGATGTGTGGATGATGCAGCAGCTCCCCAACCCAGCCCGGTTCTGGGTGGGAAACTGCAGCCAACATGGCACAGGTTGGGGAGGGGCACCGAACAAATGAGCCCGCGGCTGGAGAGCTATCCCACCACCCGCATGCCCTAGGGCAGGGAGCTAAATTAACATGTGGGTGGCTGGCCCAGCCCGTGCCGTATCTCCAGTTCTCCACCCCCTGCCATAACAGACAACCATGGTGCTTGCCATGGCTGTCCCTGTCCTGAGGCGGGGATGGTGGGAGTGAACAGATGTGCTTGCCTGCATTGGCCCACATGGGTGGCCCTTAGCCCAGGCAGTGTCCTTGGAGATTTTCCAAGGATGCAACCTGGGTTAGTCACCTACTGCGCAGTCCCAGGCTAACATCTGGTGGCATGTGCTAATAGACGTGCCGGTAGATACCGGGGCAAAGAAGGTCACTGTCATGTTTGTTTTTACCCAGAGTGGCATTTCAGACAGTTCTGCACAAGGAAGGGTCCCACTAGGTTCTCTGAGTGCAGCAATCTGCAATGGATTCTGTGCTCAAAGGCACCATGAAAGGCCCTTTTCACATGGGTGCCCTGCCATGTTGTTAGAAATGACCATTTCCCCCCAAAACCATTGACCCCCCCCCCTGTTGGCAGCACCCCACGAGACACAGGTCAAAGGGTGCAGGGGAACAGAAGGGGAAAAAGGAAAAAGAAAAAGAAAGAAAATCCCCATGCAAAACCAGTCTGGTTGGAAGGGATAAGAGAATGGAACAAGGGATGCTCCTGGGTAAACAATGGAGCAGCCAAAGACAGGTAGCCTCCCTCTTTTGAGATGAGCCCTCTACAGCCACCCAAAGCTCTGAGCAAGCTATAGATCGATCATTAGGCTGATAGCTCCATGCCTGTTTAAGAATAGCCTTCTTCCCCTGTCTATAGAAACTCACTTTTGCCCTCTTTTTCATCCTGCCATGCCTCCCAGTGAAAACCTCCAAGGCTCTAGTTTCCCAAAACATCATGCAAAGGTTTCTTTTTCAGCCCTAGCATTCCTGAGCACGTCTGGGATCCCTTTTGTGCAAGAAGTGCCTTTGAGATCCCTTGCCCTTATAAGTGCCCCTTGCCCCCTATAACTGTCCCTGGACCCTATAATTGCCCTTGCCCCCATGAGAAAACTGAGTTATTCTTGAACGCAGACACAAGCAGGTTACTCTGTGTGTGCTTGCTTCAAGGATCTCTTCCAGACCACCCCCACCCCCCGGTCTGTCCAGCTTCTCTCCCCCCCACCCCTGAATACCACTGGATCTACAGGGTCATGTTTCCCTTTAGTTAGTTCTGAGATCTGTGCCCACATTTGAGGATTTGAGCTATCTTGGGATTATGCTGGCAGTTTGGGGATCTTATGAAATAGAGAATATATTTAGGAAGTTTGTCTTGGGACTATAGTGGTAGTCCAGGGACATTTGAGAATAGGTTTGAGTTGTCTTGGAATTACATTTGGTAGTTCTTGGATATTTTGAGAATAGTTTGAGTTGTCTTGGAACTGCATTTGGTAGTTGTGGGACCTGCTGGAATAATTTTGAGGATCAGCAAAGCAGCACAGGGATTAGAGCAGGGATAACATCTAGCAATGGCAACCTCTATGAGTGTAGTAGCCATAGATGGTTTGATTTGCAAGGAGAGTGGGGTGTCAAAACTAGAAAGATGGATAGCAAAGAAAGGAAAATGCCCATGGCAGCCAGGATGTTTTAAAACCAAGGACCCAGTCACTTCTGCATCTGAGGCTTATGCAGAATACTTCTGCAAGTTTAAGACAAAAAGAAGTAAAAAGGAAGTTTGTGATGCTTGGGCACTATGGTATGCCTGTTGTGATATGCAGGAGATGATGAGGGAAGCAGAAGGTGCCGCTGATAAGATCAGACAGCAGTGGGAAGGGGAGTGTGCAAGGACAAAAGGATTAGACGAGGAATGTGTAGAAAAGAACAAGGAGGGATGTGAATTTATAGCAGAAAAATGGAGGCTGACAAATTCCCTTAAGAGAGCCCAAGAGGAGAGTGACAGCAATAGCTCGGGCCAAACAAGTAGAACAGGAGCTAGCAGAAACCAAAACCCAGTTAGAAGAAGCCAGGTCAGCAGCCCACTTCTTAGCCAACCAGAATCGAGTTGCTAAGAATGCAGTTAGCCATGAACTTTGTGAGCAGGCCATCCAGAGACTATGGGGGGAACTCAGAGTGCACGGAGGTCTAGTGGTCTCGGTGCACATTGAGGAGTACCTGGAGTTGGAATCCAAATTTCCCCACTCTGGAGCAGCCCAGATACCCCTAGATGCCATCCCGGAGGCCCCTCTCAACCTGGTGTGGCAAGACCCAGAACTCCTTGCCCCTATTGTGAACCGCCAGATAGATTGCCAAAGGGGAAGAGGTGGACAGGCTCACAAGGAGATTAGGGAGATGATCTGATGGTCCCCGACCCAGGCAAAAGTTATAGTGGAACAGCTAGGTTCCCTAGGACACCATACATCTGTACCCAACCACAGATGGGGTGGATTTAACACAGCTGGCTCGGGCCAGTACCCCCGTCGTGGAGGCTCAACCATTAGCAGCTGGGCTTAGTATGGCTGACCTCCATGGTGCTAATTGCAGCAAATGAATGAGGGCAGTGTTCAGAGTTATGATTCCAGGACAGAGTTCTCAGAGGTTGTTCCTATTAGAATCCCAGGCTTTGAGCAAGCAACCTGAGGCTTACGTGACCAGGAAGAAACTCCTGGGGGCTATAGTTGGAATAGTAGTGCCCGTTCAGAGGAATGGGCATAGGGTCCTGCAATACGATAATAGGGAATTTATGAAGGCTGTTTATGCAGGACTGACTTCACAGACTAGATTGGCGTTAGGAAGAATAGATATAAACCAGACTACGTGGGAGGAATTGTCAGCAGGTATCCAGCAGGTAGCCGATATTACGAGGGACATGGGAGGACCTAAGCAGGCAGCTCGGAAACCGCAGCTAGAGCCAGTCCAAGTAGTTATCTTTGTTAATAATGGCCCCCACTCATCCACTCCCCCAAGCCAGGTCCCAAGCCTCCCAGCTAGACCCGACCCCCAGAGCAATCAGTGGAATGGACCCACTAATCAGTTCCTGCCACAGGGAGGGAGGGAGGGAGTAGTTTCCCTCCACTTCTGCTTATGGAATGAATTAAGAGCTGCCGGGGTAGATATGAGACAGTATCACCTGCAGCCCACCCATGTTCTAACTGCAGCCCTAGCTGAGCTCCAGAGATTACAGGCGCAGAGCTCCCAAAGTGGACCAGTAACCACAGTCAGGTTCCCAGATTTGAACCCTGTTTCCCAGACATTGGAACAAGAGCAGGTGCTCCTGGAAGTGCATAGTATCTGCTAGGGAGGCCCAATTCCCACAGGTCCCCCTCATATTGTTGTTCGATTACACCCAGACAGATGGGGGAGACCTAACGCCAGGGCTAGGATTGGGAATCCGGGAACAGAAGCCCAACTCTTAGTAAACACAGGTGCCTCCGTAAATATTCTAGATCCAGATTGGGTAAACGCAGGGGAACCTACCAACAAACAGATAACACTTAGTGGGTATGGGGGGGAGGTTCAGGCAGCTCCAGTGTGAAAAGACATTACCTTTGAATTAGGAAAACTATCTGGGACAATGGAAAGCTGCATCCACTGGGGTAAGGAGAAAGGTATCATTGCGACCCCCTTTTTGTGAGATTTTAAACTCACAATAGATTTGGCTAATGGGATATTGTGGAAGCTCCCAGGAGGTCCCCCCCAAAATGTCAGTCATTCAATGCTGCTCAGCCCTTAAGGCTCCTCTTCCCATTCTTCCCTTGATTAATGATCCATGGACTCAGGACTTTCCCCAAGTATGGATTAAGGACAAGGCAGAGTGTGGAAAGGTGGAAGATGTGGTGCTCATTGAAGGAAAGGATCCCCCCCCCAAAGACAATACAAATATCCCACTGAGGCAGAATAAGGAATACAGGCTACCATAGACAGCTTGTTGGCGAAAGGAATCACAGTGCAAATGCAGTCTATTTGTAATGCACCATCTGGCCAGTTCTCAAGGCGGACAGGTGACTTACAGTATGACTGTGAACTATCGAGCACTGAATTCAGTCCCCCCTCCTTTTGCCCCCGTGATAGCTAAGTACAATGAGATCATGGCAGCAGTATCTGCGGGATCCCACTGGTACTCTATCATAGACCTTGTAAATGCCTTTCCCACCATCCCATTAGACTCTGGTTGTTGGTACAAGTTTGCCTTTACCTACAAAAATCAACAACACACTTTCACTAGAACGCCTCAAGGTTTTCATTCCTCCCCCAGCATTTACCACTAGTAGTATGAAAAACATGAGAGCAATTGAGACCAGAGTCAAGGAATTCAATTATTTCTTATGTGGATGATATTTTAATCCACTCTCCAGAGGAAGAAATAACTAAAGAAATCACAAGGGAGGTATTGTCCATTGTCCAGCATACTGGGTTCAAGGTGAACAGGGAAAAGGCACAATTAGCTCAGAAGCAAGTGAAATATTTGGGCATTAGCTTATGAGAAGAGGGAAAGTCCCCAGATGCACAGAGGGAAGAAGTGATTTTGAAGATCCATGCACCCAGTGATCTACACTCCCTTTGGGCAATTAGGCACAATGAATTTCTCCAGGGATTTTATAGAGTTCTTTGCCGAGAAGGCGAGACCATTATACAAGCTTCTGAAGAAAGGACGTGTGTGGGAGTGGGGCCTCAAACAACAGGAAGCCCAGGCTACCTTGAAACAGGATTCTGCACAAGCTTCTGTGTTAGCGCACCCAGAACCTAAGCTACCTTTCCATATCCAGTTGGCAGCATCTGAAACATGCATAGGGACGACCTTGGCCCAAAACCAGATGGGGAGGCAGCGCTTCTAGGCTCCTCAGTGAGGTAGAGCAACAGTTCATCCCCTGTGAGAAAGCATACTTGGCCCTAGTTTGGAGCCTAGATCACTGGGAATTTATCATAGGAAGATCCAGGGTTATAGTACAGAGCACCCCCCCCCCCCATTTCCCCTTGAAGTACATTATATCAGGCAAGATTCAAGATGGCCAGGTTAGCAACCCCCGGATAGCACAATGGACTTTGGCCCTGGTAAACAGAGGGGTGGGGTTCCATAAGGAGCAGAAAAACACCCCGCTCCTTACAGCTTGCTAGTAGAAGGGGGAAGAGCATGTGTGCCCGATCCTCGACTTGAGACAGATGGATTGGCCAGTGCAATGGGGAAAGAGTCAGGAAGAGTCAGTCAAGCAAGGATTTACTGTATGGTACACAGATGGGTCCTCCTTTTATGAACGGGGGTAGCTCAAAACTGGATGGGCGGCTGTCCAAGTATTAGATGGGTGGGTATTACAGGGATCAGCACACCCCCACTTTTTCCAAGCCGCCGAGGTGCAGGCAGTATTAGCAGTCTTAGACTTTGAACCCCTGGATATCTCCCTGGTCATTTAAACTGATTCCGACTGTACTGCTCGCGCCGTGGCAGCCTGGCTTCCAATTTGGCTAAAAAGAAAAATGACTGCCTCAGATGGGAGACCAGTAGCTAACGCAGACAAATGGGGAAAAATTGCAGAACTAATCCAAACTAGAACTGGCGTGACGTGGGTAGTGCATGCATGTAGCCGGGCATTCTAAAAAGCAGACAGATGCAGCTTTTTGGAACAGCCAACCAGATGTGTTAGCAAAAGAAGCAGCAGCCAAAGGTCAGCCTGAGGACGCTACCGTGGATCCTTCCCCGGAGCACCCTCTAGCCCCCATCACCACTAGAGATCACTCCCCAGGAGCAGGGACTACCATATTAGACTTGGGTACATTACAGCAGGGAGACAGGAAAATAGAGGACTTGGTAGCAAAGGGAAAAGACTCCACTGGGAGATTCACAATTATCAGAGACCAAGAGGTTTGGTGGGCTATTGATCCTGGGGGGAATCGAGATTAGATAACCCCAAGTAAGCTATGGGTAGACCTAATACAGGTCATTCATGAGCAAGGGCACAGAGGCAAGCAAGACACTTTCGATTGGGTTAGAGACACTGGGTGGTGGCCCCATGTGAAGGCTGATGTGTATCAGTTGTGTAATAATTGTCTGGCATGTGCAATGGTCAATGCAGATCACCAGACAGTTAAAGCCCCGATCCAACACCAGTGCATTGAGAGCCCTTGGGCCAGGATACAAATAGATTACATAGGACCCCTCCCAAGCACTGCGAAAGAAAACAAATATTATTTGGTCTTGGTGGACACCTTCAGCAAATGGGTGGAAGCATTGCCTTGTAAAACTAATACTGGTGCGGTGTCTGCTAAGATACTTTTTGACATTGTCCTTTCAAGATGGGGGATGCCCCGCTCTATAGATTCAGACATAGGGTCCCATTTTGTAGGAGAAGTAATGAAGGAGTTATGTCAGGCTTTGGGAATTAAGCAGAGATTTAACATAGCAGGGCAACCTGCGTCCTCTGGGTTAGTAGAGTGAACCAACAGGACTTTAAAGGAGGCTCTGAGAAAGCAAGTCAGTTCAACAGGCAAAGATTGGGATGAAAGGCTCCCAATCATCTTGATGGCCTTGAGAGGGTCAAAGGCTGTTCATGGCTATACTCCTTTTGAGGTGATGACACAGAGAAAAATGCAAATGCCTGAGTCCTGGTGGCTGGTAACTGAACTGCCCAGTTCCTGGAAGAATAAAACAGCATCAGACGAGTGGATTAGGACCTTGGTAGAAGAAATAGCTAAAATTCATAGGCAAACCGCCATCAGTCTGGGGGTAGCCCAGTCTAAGGTTGATAAGCGGTTGAGCTGGGTGAAGAAGCTCATTGTTTGGGAAATTGGGCAGCTGGTTATGTATTGAATGTTTTCAGTAAAAGAACATTCTCTGACCCACAAGTGGGAGGGCCCAGGGCAACTTGTGAAAAGAATTAGTCCCGCCATGTATCAAGTGGAAATTCCGGAGGGAAAGAGAGGACAGCCTTGGAGAAAATACTTTCACAGTTCCCAACTCATTGGAGTGGAAGAGCAAGCCGCCAGATTCCCCTGACTGTCTGAAGCATAGGACTCAGGAAGGTGAATCGCTGGGCCCTGCTAACCCACTGGTTCACTTGCGGTAACAGAAATCTCTGTAGATGGGGTTTCTAAGGAGTCTTCCCCTCTCTTCAGGAGCACAAATAGGAGAGTAGGAGTAAGAAGGTGCAGGAGGCAAGTATTCCATCCTATGGCGCAACCCTGAAGTGGCTTTTCAGTTAGTCCAGCCCTGAGTTTGGCAGCACGGGTTGGGACCCTCATTGTCCAGCAAACCTTTCAATTTAGATTTTGTTATAGTGAGTCCAGGGGTCCACATCAGTCTCTGGTAGGGGTGGCCAGGTGGCAGGCAATGGTGGGAGTTATAGAAAAATTAGTAATTCAATTGTAAAGGAATGACTCCTCCAAATGGGAGGTGTACATGAGAGAAGATCCCCATGTGATTCAGTTCAGGGCTGGTTGGGTTGGGATTCATGGGTGTCCTGGGCGCAGATACCCTGTGTTATATGGGAACAGTTCACCCACTACCCCCATGTGGAGGGAGCTGTGGGAATTCATATCCATTAATAGGATATGGAAGCGATGATTAAGGCCTCCCCTCCCTGTAATTGCCCCCACTCCCAGTCACTGGAGGCAGAGAAAGTCAGTCTCCCTCTCCAGCCACCTATGCATCGGAGCGAGCCCCCCACAACCTTGTGTCTTCTCAGGAAGCCAGAATGGAAGTAGCCCTGATGGCATGGTGGATGATTGGACTCGTGAACACAGGAGATCCCATGGAAAGTCCCATGATTCCAGTGAAGTTATGGAGCTGCATCTCTCAGGCAGCAGAGCCGGGAGTGGAGTTCCTGTGCCAGATGCCAAACTTATACACCCACTGAAATCAGACCAGAACATTTGGTATTCCATACCTCTTCCATGTCAGCTCCGAAGCCGGATGCACCTGGGACAGCATGGTCAACTGCACACACCACAGCTCCGAAGAAAGAAGCAAGTTTGGCTACTACACCATTCCTGTTAACATCAAGCCAAAGAGAAAAGACCCCAGCCTCCGAGTATGGTGTAAGCCTCTACCTAGAGCTACAAACCCCAGCGTGCTCAAAGATACAAACTCAGGGACCTGTGACATTGTAAAAATCACCACCACTGCTTGGACTATTGGAACTTCCTTCCACATTGCGATGGTAGAAGGTACAGAGAACCCCAGAGACCCGGCAGATAAACTTTTATCTTCCTCCCCTGATGGAAGCATGGCTTCTCAGACTATGGTTAATTAGGAGCCGCAGGGATGGGAAATAAAGGATAATGAATTGTACAAATCAGGTCCACCTGGCTGGGTTATTCCCCTTGCAGGGACACATTGTGATAAATTTAAGCCGGTAATTAGGTTCAGTTACTATGGCCATGTTTCCTTTCATGGAAATAAGACATTGGCAGGGGTTTATAAATTGGAATTTGGAAATGGGACCCAAAACCCTGTAGAGATTCACCCCTTGATTGAGCATGCAGAATCTCTTCAGAATTTAACTGCCCTGGTCATGGGCTCGCATGTGCTCAAACTAGACCAGCCTGTGAAGATATTATTGAATTCTCAGGTGTCCCTGAAGGAGATCCAGGTTGATCTAGCCGGCATTAATATTTCAGAAGTCATTCCCAGGTGTGCCCACTTCCTTAGAGTAGGAGAGGTAGGGTGGTTCAAGTGGGTTTCCATGTGGCAAAGCTTGACCACCAGAACTAGGAATAAGCGTGAGTTAGCAGATTGGTTGGGGCCGATAGGAGCAGGAGCCTCATTGATCGCTAATATTGAGGTGTTGATAAATAAGGCATGAAATCATCCTCTCACGCACTAGTATTGTTAATGCTACGCCCATGGCTATTCAAGTGATTTTAAGTGCAGGCTCAGTTTGTGTGCTATGTGAGAAAGAAAATACAGCAGCTTATGTTTACCAGACCTCTGGAATTATTTGATCCCAGAGAGGAGCAGGCAGTCATTATAAAGATAATACTGTTCACACTCTCACAGTATTAATTGGGGGGAAAGTGTAGGGTAATGTTTATATAATTCCAGTGATTAGTTTTATTAACCATGTGTTTTTATACAGATGTTTTATGAATTAACTATGGGAATCACCCAAGCCACCCTGCAAATTTAATTTTCCAAATGTAGGCTACTGGTCTTGCTTTAGTATTGAAAAAGCTAGGTTGGTGTATCTATATAATGTGTGTAAACAAATTAATGTTCAGGTAATGAATTAGGCCGTGCAGAGGCCAGATCTCTATTTCTTACAGGAGTAAGAAGGTGGTCTTGGAAGGCAACAAGCTAAGGAACCAACCACAGTTTTAATTTTATTTCATTTATGTGTGTGTGTATGTATGTTATGCCATGGCTGTTTGCCACTCAGTGTTGTGTGTTTGTCACTCAGTGTTGTACATCTATTTATGTGTCTATCTATGTGATATCATTAAACCTATGTGAGAAAAGGGAAACAAGTGGCAGGATGTAAGAAAAGTAAACACGGAGTAAAATTAAACAATCAATGTTGTCCACATTGTTCTGCACTCTCAAGTACACAGTTAGTACAGAATAATGTGATGCAACTACAGTGGTCTTCTATGATTATTCAAAGGGCAGGTTTTCAGTTAATCTCTTCATCATCACTTGTTTACCTATGCTTTGTAGTTTGTTTGTTTTTATTTACAGTTTTTCTCCTAAGCATCTTTCCAGCTAGGTCATGGCATCACTCACAGTATTTGCGCAAAGGGGCAGTGGTAAAGACTAGCCCCCACATTGGGTCAAGTGCTGGTAACCTCTGACCCTATGAAAAGTATAGCTGTAGGACTTACCCAACAAATTGCTTTACTTGGCAGTCGATGTCCACAAACTCTGAAATGTTTATAGCCACTGGACATCCCTGTGTTTGCGTACATACTCAGTGTAAAAATGTAACCATTGTTAACCATTTTGATTTCATGTTAAAATGTACATTATCATTACCACTGTTATTGGATGTTGGGCTAAATGTTTGATAGCCCTGCTTCAACAAAGAGCTATTTTATTCCAGCTAGGTAAAATTGATATGGAAGCAGCTTTCTGGAGAAGGCAGAGCTACCCTTCCCTTTAGTTTAGTTAATAAACTAAAATGTTTATTAATAATGTTACTTGGACATTGCGTACTAATGAGTGGAAGCGATTATGGGACAAAGATAGCTTCTTGCTTTGGAACATGTCATTTGCATACTCAGCAGCCCCAATTCATTAAGCTTTGCAGAACACTATGATCTTTGGGGAAAAGGTACAACATTTAGCTAACTCATTAGGCCATGCAGCTCTGGTTCTCAAATCAGAAGGAAATAAGATTACTAATGTTCTAACTGAAGTAGAATATACTACCAAACATTCTTTTTGGGGAAAGTTTATTCGGGTGGTCACCCACTGCTACGGGGATATTCAATCTTATAATGCATCTCATTGTTATCATTTTAGTTATTAAATGTATTTTAATAGTTGTCATCTGGATTGCATGTTGGGCAAAGAGAGCAATACTAGCCTTGCAGGCCAGGGCCATTCACGCTCCATTGGCACAAAGGACATAGGTTCTCTGGCTGGGAATTGAGCTCCCTCACAGCCAGACAAGTCAATGATCCTTAAAAATCAATGCCTCAAGCACTCCAGAAACAAAATAATGCCACCATATAGCAACACGGAGGGAACTGTTGCATTATGATTGTATTCTCACCTGACAAAATGATTGTAAACATGCTTTGTAGATGATTTTAGTAGCTGCGTACACCTGTTTGTAACAGTATTAGATTGAATATACGCAGTGTTTAATATATGTGCTTATATTAGCCTAAGTAGGAATATGTTGGTTTATGTCGAAAAGCATGACGGATACAAGCCAAGAACAAGACTAGTCGACCTAAGCCTAACCCAGGGGCCACAGATCACAGTGGTGGAAAAGTTGCAGAACCATGCAAGTGAGAGATTGTTTGGAAGGGAGAAAGGGAATGTTGATATAAACAAAGCAATAAATACTACAAAACAGGAGATAGCTTGCAACATTTGACAAAACAAATGGCCTTTTATGATACAGAGTGATTGGGTATCTGTGAAAAGATAGCCTTGGAGGCGCCAGGAGGAGTAAGGAGGATCCCAATCTAAATTACAGAAGATTCGGCCTTGTCCGGAGGGTTGGGGCCTGAATGTTCTGAAAACAGACAAGGGAAAACAAATGCGCATACTAATTGGGTTGGCCTGAAAACCATCAAAGGGTAATGAAAGGCCTTGTTCCTAAATATGCTAACACAACACCTCCTGCCTTAAAGGTCAAGAGAACCCTGGACTCAGTATTTTTGATAACATTTTCTCACCCAAGACAGTATATAAAACTAAGCAATACTCCAGATCTTTGTCACAGCGCTTGAAACCTAATTTGGTTCTCGTGGGCTGTCGACCCTTTCTGGGACTCCTCCATAGGGAGTTCTGCAACTTGACTAGATAGAAGGGGCACCTTTCCCAGGTACGGACCCCTGGACCCTCAACTGTACCCACTTCTCCCGACCAATGCTTGCCACTGTGATCTGCAGGACACGTAAGAGACATGTATTTTATGTCTTAGGCAGGCCAGGCTAGGATCTATCCAAGAACTGTAGTATTGGGTTCATGCTGTACTGATTTTGTGGGCAGAAAATAAAATAGTGTTGTACCTAATTTAAAACGTCTAATTTGTGCTGTGGGGTGACTAAGATCCCGATTGGGAATTGTGCTTGGGAGGGAAACCAGGTAAATTCTAATCTGACAACCAAGGATATGGGGAAATTGTGTGCTCCCTTTACCAGGTCATTTGTTCACTTAGCAGAGGGGCAGATAGCCATTACTATGATCCTGTCCACATGGGAAATGATCCTGGAGAAAGGTTAACTGCTCCTTCTTTCAGGCATACAGTCTCTACAAAATAATGTCTTATTGGCATTGGCTTGTGTCCAAGCCCAAAGTATTGCCCAAAGTGTAACCATGGGGATGATTTGGCAAGCTAAAATGGGACATATCCCCATGGAACTTGTAAATTTGATCACAGCCAAATTAACTACAGGAGAGAACGAACTTCAAGATTGGTGGAAGTTGGTCAATGTGAGTTATGATTCCATACAGGGCCAGTTAAAATTGTTCATCAGCTGCAGAAGCGCTGATGGTATATCCAGTTGTCCCACTGGAATGGCAAATTAGCCAAGATCAGGTTTTGTATTCCTGGAACCTCAATCAATTCGCCTTTCCCTGGGAGGGTGGGTTCAAGACGGTAAATATGAGGGGGTGTGAGCATAGAGAAGGGTTAGGTTTTATTTGTTTTGATAAAAATTTAGAGATACATGATTCTTGTTTTTCCCCCGTTCCCGGTAATGATTTTGTATGTACCTTTAATATTAGAAATGAAAGTGAATCAATGATAGTTTACCTAGGCTAAGGATGTGTATGCATTAGAACTAAGTGTGACAATGTGTTTATTATAATAGGGTGTTTATTATAATAGGAATAAGAATATTCACCCTATGATTCCCCTTTTTAATAGATGTTTTTGTAGTGTTGTTAAATAATTTTAAATATGTAACTCTGGTCTGGACCATACAACATATGAGGCTTTCCCCCTCCCTCTACCAACCCATTTACCCAGTCCCCTTAGATATGGGGCTATCCCTCCTTAAGGCCCTACTTGCAACAAGAATTACAAAAAATGCAAGCTTCCAGGAAAACCACCTCCCTTGTAATACAACATAATAATCAGGCCATCTCCAAAATCATGGCAGATATTAAGGTGACAGGCCAACATGCCTGGTACAAGACATTAGTTGGCTGGAGCTCGCAAGCGATGGGGATGTTCAATTTGATGCTCCACCCAATCGTGTTGATTGTTATCTTCCAAATTGGACTCGTGTTTTGCATGATAGGGCTTGTATGCTGGATCAAGCAAAAGATGGCAAGGTTCAATGTCGATAAAGGACACCGGAGACATTGAACGTGTGGGGGCAGCGGCCATGAGAATAGCCACACCCCCAATGGGGGGAATTATTAGGAATGACACCATTCCCCCCCCAAAACCATAGACCTCCCCCTGTTGGCAGCACCTCACGAGACACAGGTCAAAAGGTGCAGGGGAACAGAAGGGGGAAAAGGAAAAGAAAGAAAAGCCCCATGCAAAACCAGTCTGGTTGGAAGGGGTAAGAGAATGGAACAAGGGATGCTCCTGGGTAAACAATGGAGCAGTCAAAGACAGGTAGCCTCCCTCTTCTGAGATGAGTCCTCTATGGCCACCCAAAACTCTGAGCAAGCTATAGATCGATCGTTAGGCTGATAGCTCCATGCCTGTTTAAGAATAGCCTTCTTCCCCTGTCTATAGAAACTCACTTTGCCCTCTTGTTCATCCTGCCATGCCTCCGAGTGAATTCCTCCAAGGCTCTAGTTTCCCCAAAACATTATGCAAGGGTCTCTCTTTCAGCCTTAGCATTCCTGAGCACCTCTGGGATCCCTTTTGTGCAAGAAGTGCCTTTAGGACCCCTTGCCCTGCCTCTAAGGACCCTATAACTGCCCTTGCCCCTATGAGAAAATTGGGTGATTCTTGAACACAGACACAAGCAGGTTACTCTGTGCATGCTTGCCTCAAGGATCTCTTCCAGACCGCCACCCCCCCCGGTCTGTCCAGCTTCTTTCCCCTCCTGAACACTGTTGGATTTACAGGTTCACCTGTACCTTTTCAACAGGATTGGATAGGTAATATTGCTTATTTCCCCCTTTTTCCCCTCCCTCCCTCTAGCAACGTCCACTTACACCAGGATAACCAGACCAGATAATTCTATGTGAATTATTGTGTATTTGTATCAACTGTGTTTAGAGGGAGGGTATAGAAAATTTCTTGTAGCATCCTAATTGGCCCGTGAGTGAACTGGTTATGTATTGTACTTAGTTGTGTGTCTTAATCTTTACGTCAATGACCTGATTCCCTTTATGCCCGAAAACAACATGCATGCTCCGAAGCTGGGTGCAAGGAGACTACCCATCCTGCTTTATATGGAAGATACAGTCTTGTTATCAATGACCCAAGCTGGCCTTCATCGAAGCATGGGTAGGTTCTCCCTTTACTGCAACCAGGAAAATCTGAGCATTAACTATGCTAACACCAAGGTGTTGGTGGCAGGTCATTCTCGTCGACAATACAGATGGTTAGCTGATAGTGTTGTTATAGAACAGGTACAATCTTACAAATATCTAGGGGTGGTTTTTTCTTCATACTGCCAATGGACCTCCCACTTTGAAGCAGCCAGATCGCAAGCCCGGAAAACTACTAGTACTATTGTGAGCTTTTTTTATTCCCATGGAGAGAAATTAGCAGGTCCGTCCCTGTGTCTTTTTAAGGCTAAAGTAATTTCGCAATTGTTGTATGCTGTAGCTGTCTGGGGGCTTTCCTTCCTAGACAAGTTTGAAAGTATACAGAACTGCTTTCTGTGTGCAATTTTTGTTTACCGCTTTGTGTCCCCCAGGTATTTTTGAGGGCCAAAACAGCAGTGACTTCTATTAGATCCCTGGTGTTAATAGCTATTCTGAAATTCTGGCTGAGAGTGGTAGTTTTTCCCCCTTCATCTTCATCACTTCTATTATTTATTGCAAGCTCCAACACGAGTGACCACTGGAGTGAATCAGTGGAATTAGAATGATCTAAACTGGGGTTTTCAAAAAAGTGCCTATTTCCATTAGGTTATAAAGGGGCTGTAAACCTGATTAAGAGAAGGGTAATTGATCAGGATCAGCAGAGGGAGCTTGCTGTTCTGGCCTTGCAGAGGATTGCCCCGGACTATATTTTCATTACTCCCAATGTTTGCCCTCCTCAATATATCAGTAAGCGGCCAGAATGGCCATATAGAAAGGCTTTGGCCTTGATGCGTTGTGGCATACTTCTGTCTGCAATTCGGAAGGCAGATATCGGAGTGTCCCGAAGGAGGAGAGGTTATGCCCTCATTGTGACATGTCAACTATAGAAACTACCAAACATATGCTTCTGGAATGCGTAAAGTCTAGCACCTTGAGAAGGAAATATATTGGGCCTTACGTTAAACTTGTACCCAGAAGCTGGAGCGATGACCTTCTAGTACGTAATGTACTGGATGGTTCCGATTTCACCTCGCTCCAGAGCGGTCGCAGCCTCCTGTGCATGAATGGACCATTATAAACAAAGAGCTGACCCTCGTCATGTTTATTTCGTTAACTGAGGATGTTAATAACTGAGGGGTGCCTGAGTCCATTTGTTTTATCCTTGACAAACTGTGCAACGAATCTTGCATTATAACTGGTTATTACGGGTTTTATCCCACCATGTGATTGCTCCAGCTTGTTTGATTGTTTAAGTGCTGTCCAGTGTTGGCTTTCCTTTATGCCTTAACTTGTTGTGTTGGCTTGTTTTGCTGAATACGATTTAAATTCAGGGCTTACTGTCAAGTGAACAATGGAAATACAAGCCAGATGCAGGGGTCAAATGTTACAGTCATAAGCACCGAGAAGGCAAAGGTAAGTTATAATCTCAAGGTCATATATATGGGGATTCTCTTCATTATAACCAATCCCTTGAATGCTGTCTATTGTGTTAGCGATATTTTATTTTGTATCTCACTTTGTGTTGTATTTGCATTTGTATTTTGTATTTTATTCCGGCCAATGGCCGAACAATAAAAGTTTACCTACTTATAGCTGTGTGTCAATAAATCTCCCTCATTTTTATCGGAGTATCCCCTTTCGGTGTTGGGGTGTGGGAGGGAAATTCCAGCCAGCTGGCAGTGCATCACATCCTCTGACTGATCCCAGTGGACACGCGCAGACTCTTTCTTGTACTTTGAATACATTCTGCTAATTCCCCCTAAATTTAAGAGGTTGTTTGGATATTGGGGTACTGGCCCCCAATATTCACTCGTGGAGTGGGTCCGTGTACTAACAGTGTGTGCAGTGGGGGTGCCTGTGTTAACGCCACGGCAGGTGCGGGGGGAATGGGTGGGTGCCTGAAGGAACGGAGCCCGTGGTCAGTGGGGGCGCACGTGCGCTCCGGCGCTCCAGCCACCTGCACCCGTCACCCACGCATGGAGCAATGAGCTCCAATACCAGTTGCTCCATGCATGGAGATGGGTGGAGGTGGGTAGAGATGGGTGTGCACCTGTGGGAATGGACACCCCCCCACCTCCACCCATCGTGGCGCACACCCATCCCCCTAGCCACCATGGCCCATTTGAAAAGGGCCAAAGCCTCCTCATAAGGCAAAGCATGTCCCAATGTGTCCAAGGGTGATTAGATTGTGTAAATAGTAATACCGATAGAATTTTAGGGGAACAGAATTGAAGAGCTGCTTTCCATTTCTAAATAAAAATGAGCACAGCTTACACCGTGCAGTTATTTTAACATGCCTTGGAGTAATTCTGTTTGCTTTTTATTGTCTGTGAATTTCTGTCTCTATGTTAAAACACGCTCGCCCGTGGATTCACTAATGGAACTTATGGCAAATCGAACAATAATTCAGATTTCTGCTGGGACAGTCAAAAATGTTTTAAAGATTTTAAAGGTAAAATGTGCTTTGGGGAGTTAACATGTTAAAAAACAACAACACTCGCCTTTGAAAAACCTCTTAGCAGCAATATTCTAAGATCTCAAACTCTACTGGGGATGGATTTGTTTTATTTATGTATGTTCAGAGTGCAGATTTGCTGGCAACCCATTTGCTTGCTTATTCTCAAACTTTCATCCAGTTGAAAAAAAATTTATTTCCACTGTTCTAATCATGAATATAGTAAGAGTCAACTTGGCTGTAAAACTATATCCAGGCATCCATTCATTTGGAGCGCTGTCAGTGCTCCTCAGAGCAAGGCTGGGAAACGTCTTCGTTCCTGTGGGCCATTTTGAAAATTATTACAAGTTTTTAGGCCGGATAGAAGTTAGGGGTACTGTTGGAAATGCAAGGACTGTGAGA
The DNA here is from genome assembly GCA_003113815.1 of Sphenodon punctatus. Lineage (NCBI taxonomy): Eukaryota > Metazoa > Chordata > Lepidosauria > Sphenodontia > Sphenodontidae > Sphenodon > Sphenodon punctatus. The sequence continues at coordinate 468,366 of QEPC01000704.1, forward strand.
TCATTGCATCCATTTGCCCAATGCAGAGTTTACAGAGGAGTGTGAGTAGCTAATCATCACTAAGCAGGCAGGAAGTATACTTAAGCTTAAGTAGCTTTATTAGGAAAAACATGTAGGATAGGAAAGGCCTACATCTATGCTAAGGCCTAAGACTATGTGTGTTCAAGAGGGAGGAAGGAAGCTCTCTGAGACACAAAGAGATGAGAAATCTCCTGCGGGAGGAGATTGACCAATCAGGTCCTGACAGGAGTAGGACAGATAGGATGGGGGAAGGGTTCCCTGATCTGTCTGTCTACTCCTGGTGTTTCTAGCAAACAAACAGGATGAGGTGCT
>QEPC01000704.1:469372-499334 GCA_003113815.1 Sphenodon punctatus
GGAATAGTGGCTCAGCAGGATAAAGAGTCAGACAGAGCAGAGCGAAAGAGGTGAGTTTTAAGGAGAGATTTGAAGGTATGAAGGGAGGGGGCAAGGCGGATGTGGACAGGGAGGGAGTTCCAGGGAGTAGAGCTCTTCCGCAACCAGGGGGAGAATTGGCAAGTTGAACAACTGTGGAATCAAGTGTTTTGAACTGTGAATCTATGGCCTCTTGTTTGGCTATATGGAGGTACACGTTTAGCCGCAGGGGTGATCTGGAAGTGAATGATTGTGTGGGATGTTGTAAGCTTTAACTAACATTGAGTGCAGTCATGCGATGTTCTTACTGCACCTTAGGCAGCCTTACCCTACTCTGGGCTGGCCTTCCACAGGGTGCACAGGGACTGAACCTGCCACAGCTTGGTCCAATGGCATGCCCTATCAGAAAGTCCTTTGGAAGGCACAAAAAGTAACTTAAGCGTTAAGTAAAACGATACTATCATATGTCCCATGTCCTGCCAAAATACTTAACCATAATGTGCAAGAAACCCCTTTGACTTCATTGGGCCTATGTGTCTGAAAACCTTTTCAGGATTGCACATAAATCCTGTGGTATTGCATTTTCCACATGAAGATAGTCACCATGCTTATCAGCATTACGGAACTTGACATGTATAAAGTAAAGTGCTTGATCTTGCTGTATTCTTCATACTGTAGCCTGATCTAGTGAAGTACTAAGTACATTCTACACTTTTAAAACATCAGTCAATATTATCAACATCACATCCCCCTGACTTTGGTTCAAAACAGATGTGATGTGGACTGACTATGGCCTTCCTGGTCCGGGTAACCACCTACACATCTGTTCCCTTGCTGCTAGATGTTAGCCCAGGACTCGCCCGGTCTGAGTGGGTGGCTAGTCTGGAAGGTGTTCCCTGGATGATCCTGAGCACACATCCATGCTAAGGGCTGCCCACACAGTTCAATCCATCTGTTTGTCCCCCCCACCCCTGCCATGGGGCAGGGGATGCCATGGCTTCCCATGATGGTGGAGGGCAGGGTGTTGGAGGTGGGGCATGGGCAGGGCTGGCAGCATGTCTGTTGTGCCCCCTCCCCCAGGCATGCAGTCAGATCTCTGGTTGCAGGCACATTTGGCTGGTGTCCTGAGCCAGAGAATGGTGGTTGCTGTCCTTAGGCTGGGGAGCTTCTGCACTGCCCGCATGCCTGTTTTCACCCTTTGATGGCATTTTCCGCATGCTTTAAGTCAAGTAAGTGCTTTCACAGAAAAGTTCTCCACACTTTTGCAGAATCAATTCCTAAATGCCTGGTCCTTCTTGTTTGGGGTGCAGGGAGGGGATCTGATCTTCAAAGTACTGTGAATGGGGCAGTCATTGGAGTGGTAAAGTGTTTTCAGGATTGGAGCCTGGTTTGTTTCCTTCTCTTTCATTGTTTTGTGTTCATTTTTTTGCGTAGTCTCTGTATTTAATTTTTCAATGTACCTCCTCTTTTTCTTCTCTCTTCTCCCCTCATATATTTTAGTGATGTTCTTCCTGCACCTTCTCCACTCCTGTTTCTACAAGATTTTGCTAAGCAGAAAGTAAACCCAGTAACATTCATACCTGAGTGGAAATTTTTAAACACAAACTTTGAGAAGATTTGAACTTAAATCAGAATGAATTTTCCCAGCTGTAATAGTCATGCTGGCATTGGCAAATAAATGATCTTCAATAGACATGAGCTAGAGCAGAGACCAGCTTCTTCAGCATCTGAGCTATTTTTAATAGAGAATCTCTGGAAACAAACCAGGAGAGCCTTGTGGCTTGAGGTGAAAATAAAGTGATCTGTGTTCAGGCTAATTAAAAAAGGAATTTATAATTTAAGTTTTCTCATTTACTCTGTCTGTAAGTCACAGGGTAATTAATATAGTTAAAACAATATTGTGAGAAACTGATGCTTTTATTTCGGCGATGATCTTTGCAAAATGGATTAACACATTTTAAGCATAAGTATGCAGTGGCAGCTGGTGAGTTTCAAGGCTGGTGGGGCACAAGTCAGGGCCAGAAGTGGGAGGGGCCAGGCCAATGGTAGGCAGAGTCAAGCCAATGGTAGGCAGAGTCAGCAGTTCACATGCAAACACAGAGTGAGCAAAGCAACCATCTTAAGCCAAAAACATTATGTGAAGTCCTTAGCATACCATAAAAGCATAAGTGTGGAATTCCACTTGTCCCCTGGCCCCAAAACATGCTACACAGTTCTGTTGCAATGTAAAAGGCATCTGATGCAACCAGAGAGAGAACATTTATGCAAGATTAGCCATTAGCGAACTAACATGTGGTATGGTGGCCTTCTTGCAGCAGAAAAGCATTGAAACTGACACTGCAAAGGGGTCATTTTAAATGCAGCGAAAATTCCAGCAAAGATTAGAAACCCTTCTATCCAAGCCCTCTGGTCCCCCCAGCCAAAAAACAGAAAGCAGACAGTTTAGGTGGAAAACAGCAAATGGGCCATTTTAACTAAGATTAACCATGGCCAGTGAGGGCTTCCACAAAATGGCCACTGTCTTTGCACATGCTTGGGGCTTGGGAGAGGAGGAGGAACCCCAGCAGTGCACATACAAACACAAAGCAAATAATCTCAAGCCAACAATATTAAGTTAAGTCTTTATCACATCACAAAAGCAGCAGCATGAAGTTCCACTTGTCCCCCAGAACATGCTACACTGTTGCTAACTAAACTTGCAATGTAAAAGGCAGCTGCTACAACTGGAGAGGGAACATTCATGCAAAGACTAGTCATTAGCAGGTGCATAGCTAGGGTGCAATGGGCCCCTGGCTAAGAAGTCAAGATGCCACCCCCAGAGCGGGTCTAGGGGCGCAGCCTGACTCGGCGGGCCTGGGGGCGCTGCTATCAAACACACAAGACACCCAAAATGCAGCCAGCCTATTAAGCGCATTATGTATATATAACCAGTTCACTAGTGCCCCCATAATAAATTCACGCTGCATCCCACCCATAACCATTTCATTTGCGCCCCCAGGGCAGCGTGAATTGATTATATGGGGGGCACAAATGAACTGGTTATGGGGTGAGGGTTTAAAGACCATACTCCTGTTAGCAATAACTTCATTAAGAAGAGTTAGTGAAATAGCAGTCATAATAATCTCAGAACCATAATTTGCAGTTTTTCCAAGATAGAATAGAAATTGCTTTACATCCTAAATTCCTACCTAAGATAGTATAAGTAAGACAGCTGTGAGAATGTGGCCCTTTTTACACAGGCTTCTCCCACCCATGATCATGCAGATTTGTGCGGGTTCATGGGTGCGGGAGCCCTGTGTGAATGACACAGCATGCACACCTGCAATGACTGGGGGTGCGTGCACCCACTCATGTGCCTAACACACATCCCCACTGACCCCCCCATCTCATCCCCATGTATGGATGAGTGAGGGATGAGTGTGGATGTGTGTGCGGCTGTGTGCACACTCCACCCATGCACTGGCATGCCCGTGGATCCCCCACCCAGCAAAGTTGTGTAAAAATGGCCTGTGAGGAGCCACTTGAAGAATAGAAGGTTGCTGCTTTGTAAACAAGGTTCTTCGAAATGGGTCCAAACTTTCTCACAACATCCACCCTTCCAGCCCCACGGAATTTTCTTATATTCCTAGAAAGGATTAGACGATAATATCATTCTGAGGGGGAGAGTGCTTTTTATACTAGAGGAGCTTGAGACCATCACGTGGTCTATTATTTGAATAGGGAGAGCATGCCATGCACAAACCAGTTGTGGGAATATTGGGAACCATCTCGAAGAACCTTCTTTACAAGACAACAACCTTCTGATCACTCACATGGGGTGGAGTTATTTGGTTACAAACAACTTTTGATCAGTGTCCTGCTACTGCTGCTGCAGCACTACTAGCAGGCAGAGGCAGATGAGGGATGGGGACCCCCCCATGATGTGGGAGTGCCCTGAACCCGGGCTTCCTCTAGCCCAGACCAAGCATGGGGCTGCCCCCACAGGGCCAGGCAGTGGCCCTGGCTTAATGCTGTGTTCACACAATGGATTCTAAGCCCCTGGCCACTAGTGAACCAACATGTGGCATGTTGGCCTTCTTGCAGCAGAAAAGCCTTGAAACTGGCACTGAAAAGGAGTAATTTTAAATGCAGTGAGGGCCTCCACAAAGCAGCCATCACCTTTGTACATGCTTGGGAGAGGAGGAGGAACCCCAGCAGTGCACATGCAAACACAGAGCAAGCAAAGCAAACCATCTCAAGCCAACAATTTTATGTTAAGTCTTTACTTTAGCACACCACAAAAGCAGCAGCAAGAAGTTCTACTGGTCTCCCAGAACATGCTACACAGTTTTGTTGCAAACTAAACTTGCAATGTAAAAGGCAGCTGCTGTAACTGGAGGGGGAAGATTCAAGCAAAGACTAGCCATTAGTGAAACAACATAGTGGCATGGTGGTCTTCATGCAGCAGAAAAGCCTTGAAACTGGCACTGAAAAAGGGGCCATTTTAAATGCAGTGAACATTCCAGCAAAGATTAGAAACCCTTCTAGCCAAGCCCCCTCCAAGCCCACAAACAAACAGAAAGTAGACAATTAGAGTGACAGGGTCTTACCCAGGATGAAAAACAGCAAGGGTAAAGAAAATATTTTAAAGAATAGGAGGCGAGGCAGCACAACCCTTCCAACCGGACTCACAAAATTAGTAATTAACCCTGCCTGTAATTCATGCCCAAGGGGTGGGGGTGGGCAGAGGAGAAGAGGACAAAAGAAATCACAAGCAAACAAACAATGTGCAGGAGATCAGGACATGGAGTTTTGTTTTTTCAGAACTTACCAGGTTTCTGAAAGGATGAGTCCTCCTGATCACTCTAGTCGAATTCTGATAACCACCTTCTGTTGTTCTTCCCTCCAAACAATGGACATTTTTACACACACTTTAAAGTGCTGGTCTTTCAATCTTCTGGCTTTACAAGTCTACAAGTAAGTTCTGGATGTATCTTTCACACACACACAGCCCTGAGGCAGTTCCTGGATGCATTCTTCACACAAACACTGCCCTGAGGCAGCCTAAAGTAGTCACAGCTGTAGATGTGATGGACTGCCATGGAAACCAAGTGACCACAGCTGGCTGGATCAAAGCAGTTTACTAGGAAATCTTTTTACACGCAAACGTTCTGGGAGAATTTCTATGCAGAAGTTCAAATTGCCAGATGTTTGAGATCTGGGTGAGTGATTTAGACACACATAAAGTTCAGGATGTAACAGCAAACATGCAGGAGAAATGTGTGTGTAAAAACACCCAATGAGGCCAGGGACTTCAAAAGAGTCCCTGACCCCTCCCCTCTTGTAAAAAAGGAAGGGGGATCTCTCTCTCTCTCTCTCTCTCTCTCTCTCTCTCTTCCCACTCCCCTCCGGTGAACGTAGGGAGTAAGGAGTAAGGAGGAGTGATCTCTTTCCCTCCCTCCTCCCACTCTGGTAGGGAAGGGGCCAGGGGGAGAAAGAGGAGCTATGGGGTGGTCAAAGCATTTAGAAAAGGTGCCCTGACATGCCCCCTAGACCTTGGTGATTATCTGGGTTTCTCGATAGGAACCCATCCAAGGAGCAGTTGGCACCTCCCCCACTTCCTCCCCAATTCCCCAGAAACACTGCTTCTCTGGGCAGGCGCCCAGTGCATGCTCCCTGAGGACTTGGGGAAGTCCTCTAAGTCCCTGCCTCCCTCTAGCTCACTGGCCAGTGAGTGGAAAGCTAGAGGGAGGGGGGACTTTGAGGATGCAGCAGGAGGAGAATGTTTGTCCCCTCCTCCCCTTGCAGAGTGACTCATCACAAGCACCGGCAGTTCTTTCCCTTGCAGGCTTTGTTTACATATCAGTGTTTAGCTTCTGTCTGTGTGCCAGAGCTATGACTCATCGGCTCTGCAGGCAGCGGAGAGGTAAAATGTAAACAAAGCCTTCAGAGAAGCGGGGAAACTTAGTGCTGCCACTGGATCAGCTGAGGAGCAGTCCCTGGCTCCCCAGAAAGCATGGGGGGGCCCTCTGAGGAGCTTGGAGGACATCTTCCCCAATGCCCTGGGGGAGGGTCTGCCACTGTAAGTATGTCATTGCTGTGCCTGGACATGAACACAACCTGTGGAAGCAGAGTGTTGTCCGAAAGCAAAGTCATTCTAGGCAACAGTTGATTTTGATTTATTACACCAGGGGTGGGGAACCTCAGGCCCAGGGGCCAAATGCGGTCCTTGGCAAGTTTTTATGTGACCCCTTTCCAGTGCCTGGATCTGGCCCTTAGATCCATTCTCTACCCCCAAGTACTGAAAAACTGAGCTCAGGATAATGGAGCAGACAGAGGGCATGCACATAAGGGTAGGGGACAGATCCACAGCACAGATCCATGATCTGGGTCTTCATTTTCTTGAATAAACCCATTAAGCACTCCCACCTCCAACCTTTATGTGCCCCTCAGAGCTCGTATTAATTTTCAATGTGGCCCCCCAGGACAGAAAATGTTCCCCACTCCTGTATTACACCTAAATCAGTAAGAAAAGGCTGATTGACTGAGAACATCTCAACCAGAAATGAATACCAACTGAACACAAAGGGAATGGAAAATGTAGCTAGAGTAACACAAAGAAACCCCCTCTGTCTTTGTCAGGACTTTACTATGCAAAGCAGAAGTCAATGTCAATTTATCTGGCATGGTTAAAACATGCTATTTTCTGTAGTACAGAGGGAAGGATGCATCCAAGCATCATATCTAGCCACCACTGATTTCTCCTGCCCAAAAGATCAGGTATTCTTATTGACTGGAGGCAACCATCTGACGTGAAACTAAGCAAGACTTGAGCACATGACCTTCAAGTAGGTAGTTGCGTGCCTTTGTCATTCAACCATCACAACATAAGCGGAAGAAACACAAATTAAAAGTTGTGGAGAGAACGGGGAAGAGCTAAATGGCTACTAGCTTTGGAGAGCAAGTTTTAAACCAGGGATGGGGGACTTCTGGCCCATAGGCCAACTCTGAGACAGGGATGTTCTTTATTTGGCTCTTTTCCACATCCTGGATCTTGTCCATGGTTCCAGTCCCTTCCCTACCCTTAAGTACTGCAAGAGGTACTTCCACCCTGAGCTGCCAGAGGCAGGAAAGGGTGGGTTAAAAATACCTGCATAAATAAATAAATAAAATTAAATAAGCAAGAGCATGTTGTGACAACCAATAGCATAAATACATTCAAAAAAGGATTGGATAATTTTTTAGAGGATCAGCCCATAGATGACTATTAGTCAAGATAATCCAGGGATGAACCATTCCAGGGATGAGCTCTGACTGTCCATGGCAGGAAAGTGATCACTCCATTTGACCTATTGTGCAATTCTCTAAAGCAAATGAACTTGGCTGCTCTTGGAGACAGGATGCTGTGCTAGATGGTAGGGATGGGCAAACAGAACCAAGTTTGGAAATTTTGTTCGGTTCGGGAGTTCGGTTCAGTTCGGAAGTTTGGTTCGGTCGACCAAACTATATGAGTTCGGTCCGAACTCCGAACGTCCGAACAGAGTTCGGAAATTCAAACCCCATTGAACTAAATGGAATATTATCTTTTAGGGATGGGCGAACAGAACCGAGTATGGAAATTCGGTTTGGTTCGAAAATCGAGTTCGGTTTGGAAGTTCGGTTCGGTCGACCGAACTGGTCGACTCCGGTCCGAACTCTGAACTTCCGATCCGCGTTTGCCTATCCTACTAGATGGACGACTGGTTGTTTGACACTTCTTGGGAGCTTGGGGGAACAGAGTGGAGGTGAGAGCAGGCACTGAAGGATATTGAATGGATAATATCCATGATCTGAACCCTCCCCTCCCTTTCCCCTTCCCAAGCACTTCCATTAAGCATTCCTGCACTGGCTTCCTATAGACTTCTGGGTTTGCTTAAAAGTGTTGGTTATAGCCTTTAAAACCCTATATGGCCTGGGCCCTGTCTACCTGCTGGACTGCCTCACCTCCCATGTCCTCGATCAACCCCTCTGGTCCTCTGGGGGCACCCTGTTAGAGATTCCCTGGTTTTTTTGGGAGGCTGCCATTTGAAAGGGCGTTCTCAGTGGCTGCACCACATCTCTGGAACTCCCTCCTGGCAGAGATTTGACTCTCTTGGGATTTGTCCTTATTTCACAGTCTATGCAAGACCTGGCTTTTTTACCAGGCATTTGGTGAGGGGGATGAGGGGAGGGTTTAAGTTGAATTGGTTTTAATTGAGCTTTTAATGTTTATTTTTATCCTGGATTTTATACTTTATAGTTATTTGTTTGTTGTACACTGCCCTGAGTTGCTGTACGGCGAATAGGGCGGTTGATAAATAAATAAATAAACAATTTCTTGAAAATAATCCAGGCTCAGAGCTACAGCTCTGCCCATGTCAGCCAAGAAGATAATAGAATATGGGCAATATATTTGCTAAACAAAGACATATCCTCTTCATTTGGCAAATATATAGCCACCCAGGGGTTATCCTGAGGATATGCTATTGAGCTGTTGGAGGAGGACTGAATGATATCCTCCCTGCTTTGAACATATTTACTGGCTTTTTCATCTGCTGGGACTTTCTGCATCGCATGGAGTGTTGTCTCCGCCGCCGCTGCTGCCAGACTCAGTTGCCGCTGCCACGATCCCCCGCTGCTTCCACCTGTGGGGAGAAAAAGAGCAAGCAGAAGGTGACTCGGGGGTGGGGGTGGGGGACACAGGAGCCAGCACACCTGAGCTGGGTGTCCTGGCATGATCCCATGCCCCCACACCCAGAAGCTGCTTGGGGGGGGCACAAAAGGAGCCAGCTTGCAGGGGAGAGGAGGGGACTTACCGACATTCCATCTGCTGGGACACGCTGCATCACCTGGAGTGTTGTCTCTGCTGCTGCCAGACTCAGTTGCCGCCGCCGTGATCCCCCACTGCTTCCACCTGTGGGGAGAAAAAGAGCAAACAGAAGGTGACTCTGAGCTGGGTGTCCTGGCGTGATCCCGCGCACCAGTACCCAGAAGCTGCTTTTTGGGGAGGGGGCACAAAAGGAGCCAAAGGGGAGAGGGAGGTGGGGAGGGGTTGGTGGGGAGGGCGGTGTCTTTAATACCGCAGTTTGGTAGTAGGGTGGGTGGTATGGGGAAGAGGGTCGTCTGGTGGCAGCAGGTACTTCAGTTATTACTGGTAGGGGGGTGGGACAAGTGGGTCAAGGAGGGGTTAGGTTGGGGAAGGAGGTATTCCCCCATGGTGAGAGTATGGGGGTTGCCTTGAGGGGTGGGGAGGGGGGGAAGTTGAGGGAAAGGGAAGGGGGAGGTATCCCCGGCACTGATCCATGGTGGCAGCATGGGAATGGGCTGGTGGAGGGTCCACCTAGTGGTAGCAGGTGGAGGGATGTACCTGGCTCTCAGTGGCAGGGGGAGTTGGGGAGTGTAGGGGTGATGCCGGCCTCTGGTGGCAGCATGAGGACTGGCAGAAAGGGGAGTGGGATGGGGGGGGATAGGGGTGATGTCTCTGATGCCGATCCCTGGTGGCAGCAGGTGAAGCAATTGGAGTCTGAGGGGGGGAGGAAGGGGGGATATGGGGTCCAGAGGAAGGGCGAGCAGCCCAGAGGTAGGGGTCAGGATGTAGCAGACGGGGTTGAGGGAGCGGCTGCAGAGGTGGTTGTGGAGCGAGTACGGTATGGTCCCAGGAGACAGGCGACTCGCCCTTCCAGGGGACCAAGGTACCTGGTGGAGGTTAGGAGGGTCACCCCCACTCCCACCAAGGGTGAGGCTGGATCAGGGTCCAGGGTCCGCCTGTAAAGGGCTGATGCTGTTGAACTCAAGGTCTGTAGTGAACAAGGCCTCAGTTATTCAGTATCTTATCCCGGATGGGGCAGCAGACCTTGCGTGCATCATGGAAATCTGGCTGGAAGAGGGGGCTGGACCAGTTCTGGCGGACCTTGTGCTGGTCGGGTATGCTGTGCCGGTCAGGTATAGGGGGCCAGGGGGAGGTGTAGCTATTATTTTCAGGGAGGACTGGCTGGTTAGGAGATATCCAGTCCGGGAGATTCCAGGTGTGGAAGCCCTCCATGTGGTGTTTGATTTGGCTGGGGGCAAGCTTAGGGTGTTGCTCGTATACCGGGCCCCTTCCTGTCCGGCGGCATCCCTTACTGCTCTAGCAGAGCTGTCCTCAGAGGTAGTGTTGAACTCCCCCAGGACTTTGGCTCTCGAGGACTTCAACATTCATGTCGATGCTGGCCTTGTAGGAGCGCAGCGGAAGTTCATGGCCACCATGGCAATCATGGACTTTTCCCAAGTGGTCAACTGCCCGACCCATGTGGGGGGACATACCCTTGACCTGGTCTTCTGTTCTGGCCTTGAGGCGGGTGATCCATTAGTGAGGGATGTGAAGTTCACACCCTTGTCATGGATGGACCATTATCGCCTACAGGCCAGCCTCTCAGCGCAACCCCTCCTGAAGGGGAATAGACCAGTTAGGTTGGTCCGCCCTCAGAGGCTGATGGAACCGCAGTGGTTCCAGGAGGTTCTGAGGGAGATAACCCTGGACTCTGCCGATGTGCTGGTACATCATTGGAACACCTTGCTGGGGGAGGCCATCAACAGGGTGGCTCCAAGACGTCCCCTGTCTCAGTCTCATCACCTCAGGGCCCCATGGTTTACCGAGGGGCTGCAGTGTATGAAGCAGGTAGGCAGGAGACTAGAGTGACGCTGGCGTCAGACTCGCTCTGAATCTGACCGACTTCTCCATAGGACCCATTTGCGGTCCTATGTTGAGGCTGTGAGGACAGAAAAGAAGGAATTCTTTGCTGCCCTTATAGCGTCTGCAAAGTCACGTCCAGTGGAACTGTTCCGGGTGGTGCAGGGGCTGGTCAGTCTGGCCTCCCTCCGCCTGGACGAGGACTTGTCCCAGACCCGCTGTGAGGAGTTTGCCATCTACTTTGCAGACAAGATCGCTCAGATCCAGAGTAACTTTGACACCGGGTTGGATACAGTAGGTGAGGAGTATGAGGTTATGGAGGCACCGTATGCTCGATCTTTCTGGGAGGAGTTTCAGGAAGTGACGCTGGCCGATGCAGTGGATGTCCTGGGGTCTGTTCGAACCACCAGTTTTGAACTAGATCCGTGCCCATCCTGGTTGGTGAAAGCCTCCAGGGAGACATTGAGGTCGGTTCTGGCGAGGGAGGTTAATGCGTCCCTCCGGGAGGGGAGGTTGTCGCCCAGTCTCAAGGAGGCTGTGGTGCACCCCCTGATGAAGAATCCTTCTTTGGATGTGGACACACTCACCAGTTACTGTCCTGTCTCTAATCTTCCCTTTTTAGGGAAGGTCAATGAATGGGCAGTGGCTCTGCAGCTCCAGGTTCATCTGGACAGTATCAGTTTCCTTGACCCTTTTCAGTCTGGGTTCTGCCCCGGCTATGGTACTGAGATGGCGATGGTGGCTTTGGTGGACAATCTCCACTGGGAGATGGATGTAGGATGTTCTACATTCTTGATCCTGCTAGATCTCTTGGCCGTGTTTGATACCGTGGACCATGGGCTGCTGCTGAGACGGCTGCGAGACCTGGGGGGTCTGGACGGGACTGTACTTGGGTGGTTCCACTCATTCCTCTCAGGGAGAAGCCAGCGGGTTGTGCTGGGAGCTGAAACATTGAGCCCCCGGGCTTTGACTTGTGGCGTTCCGCAGGGTTCGATCCTGTCTCCGCTTTTGTTTAATGTGTATATGCAGGCCCTGGGGGAGATTGTGAGAGGGTTTGGGGTGTGATGTCACCAATATGTTGATGATACTCAGCTGTACCTCTCATTTTCAATTCACCCAGGCGCTGCCATCTTGTTGCTTTCCCAATGTTTGGAGGCCGTTGCGGATTGGATGCGGCAGAGCAGACTGAAGCTGAATCCCAATAAGACGGAGGTGATGGTGGTGGGTAGAGCGAGGGAGGTGCCAGCTCCTCTGGTGGGGGGGGGGTCTGCCCTCCTGTAGTCCAACTAGTTTGGAGTCTGGGGGTGCTTTTGGATTAGAGCTTCCGTCTGGATTGGCAGGTGGAGGTGGTGGCTAAAGCCGCCTTCCGCCAGCTGTATCTAGTACGGAGCCTGTACCCATACATTTCTGGGACTGACCTGGCCACTCTCATTCACACCTTCATCACCTTGAGGCTAGACTACTGCAATGCACTCTATGTGGGGCTTCCCTTGGCTCTGGTTCGGAGGCTGCAGCTGGTGCAGAATGCGGCGGCCTGTCTCCTCACAGGGACGAGGCGGTGGGAGCATATAACACCTGTGCTCCACACTCTGCACCGGCTGCCTATAGCGTAACGAGCCAGATTCAAGGTGTTGGTGTTGATCTATAAAGTCCTCCACAGTCTGGTCCCCTCATACCTTGGGGACTGCCTCGCCCTCCGCGCATCATAGCGATCCCTGCGGTCTTCGGGGGGTGCCTTCTTGGAAGTCCCCCGTGTTAAACGGGGGACCACAATGGAGAGGGCATTCTCAGTGGCCGGGCTGCGACTTTAGAACTCCCTCATGGAGAAAGCCCGCCTGGCCCTGGATCTGATGGCATTCCGTCAAGCCTGCAAGACCTGGCTGTTTGCCCAGGCTTTCGGAGGGGAGGGTGGGAGGGGAGGATAGGTTGGGCGGATATGGGGAGGGATTTATGGTAAATCTTGGGGTGACTACTTTTTTAATCATTTTATCTCACTATGGTTTATGAGTTTTTATTGTTGTTTTATTTGCTGTAAGCCGCCCCGGGATGCCGTGGGCATGAGGGAGTGGTCAATAAATGCAAATAAATAAATAAATATGCAATCATCATGGGTTCCTAGGCAACAGAGCACATGAGACTTCCAGCCATGTGGAGAACACCTCATACCTCTTGGGAATTACCGCCACCTCCTCCTGCCACTTTCCCACGTCCGTTTCATGGCGGGAGGAGCTTGCGCTAGTGAAATCTAGTGCAGCTGGGAAATGAGGAAGTGCAGCTCTATGGTGGCTTTTGTGACAGGAGGCTCACGCAAGGAACAGGGTAGTATTTTCCTCATTTCCCACGAGCTGGCAGCTGTGCTAGATTTCACTAGCGTAAGCTGCCGTTGATGTGAAATGGCTCATGGGAAAGCGGCCTACTCTAGGAGATTTTCTCAAACCAACCACAAATATGTCTACAGGCCCATAAGCTAGGGTTTCCTTTTCCTGTGTTTTTTTTTTTTAAAATTAAGATCCTCTGGGCGATGTCTCAGTTTCTCTGCCAGGGTGGAGATGCTAGTACAGTAGTGGATGGGGCGATGTCAGAAAGGGGTGGAGCAAAGGGATTTTCCCACATCTTTCCGATGGGGCCCTGTTCCCTCAAGGATCAGCTAGTCCAGCTCAAATGGTTAATATTCACAATTCCTCACTAATAAAGATATTAACTGGAGTACTTCATACAATTAAAAAATAAATCTAAGGAAATTGCAATCTGCTTTTGGATATTCTGTGAGCAGAGAAAGAAAATGCATTTGTTGACTGAATTATTCATTGTGAATTATTCACTCAGTTGTAGTTGGTAAAAGATTTACAATAATGTCCTGCCTCCCTGCTCTGCATTTCTCTCTTTAGTCACATAGCTTTTTTCTCTCTGGATATTATATTAAAAACTTTATATATAGTAAATACTGTTTCTTATTGCAGGCATCTATCTTGAAAAGAAAAGTTTTGTTGTTTTTTTTTAAAGGAGAAAATTCACCATGAAGATTGATTTCTTTTATGTTTATTGAGTTAAAACTTGCAGACTTGAGAAGAATTGAAATGGGATCTCATTTATCATCAGACCGGGTCACATCTTTAAATAACGTCCCCCATCTTTATTGAAAAAATGTTCACAGCATAATTTATGAAAGCATCAATTTGGCAGATTGAACTATTTTTTTTCTGCATTGAATCCCTCTTCTCCCTGATTTAATATTTTAATAACTAAGCCATATTGACTGAGGAGACATCTTCTATAGGTACCTTGATTAGGCGAGAGGAATTCCTTTAGGCAACAAATATCTTAGTTTTCAAAGGATGTTCTTAAGATGCTTGCTACTTTTTCCTCTTTTAAATCACTATAACAGTTGAAACAACCTTGAACTAACAAATGCAAATTAGGGCTTCAGATCACTCTTCCTCAATACCTATATAAATAAAGCCTAGTAGAAATGGTGGACAGCCACTTTTTATGAACTTACACAAATACATCTAGAAGTTGTTAAACTAATGATCTTCAACCCAATCATCAAAGAGATCTGCCATGGCCAAGCATCTCAAAGAAATTGAGTTTTGTTCCAGGATAGGAACCTACTCATAGCCAGTGGTGGAGTAATCACTCACTGGTCCTTTAAGATTAGCCTGCCCATCATGCTTTTCCCTGCCCTCCTTCTGGGATTAGAAGGCCAGAAGACCCATAACTCCTGACAGTCTGCTAGGGACAAGAGTAGCAGGCGCTCTGCCCGAGGTAAGCTTACTGTAGGAGCTGTGCCTAATGCTAAGGGAGATGGTCAGAGATCTGGGCTTAATTTGTGCGGAGGCTTCAAGGACTCAGCCTGAAAGGCAAGGCAGGGCAGGGAAAGGCAGGGCAATGTCTCTAACAGGATTGGGAAATGTCTCTATTAGGAGTGAGCACCCCAAATTGTGAGAGATCAGGAAAGGCCAATATTGGCTAGTTCAGGGTTGTAAACAAAAGCTAGGAAAAGCCTAGATAATTTATTTGATTTTCATTAATGACTTTCCTGCTCCACCTTCTGCACTGGTCATCATATAGATTAAATCACAAGAAATGCCTCCGCCCCCCCCCCTTCTGACACGGCTTCTTGCCGTGCTCACCTTGAAATAGGAGACGGGACACAGCTTGGAAAACTGATTGCACCACTGGGGCTGCAAGCCCCAGGGCGGTGAAGCAGCCGCACTCTGGGAACACGGGTAAAGGTTGAGAACCCCGCTGGGGTTGCTAGGGAACCCCGGTGGTAGTGATAGGCCCATGGGGCCCCATGTGAGCAAGGATCCTGGGGCAGGGCTTTGACCCCGCAGTGCAGATGGCTCTAGCCTCACTTGCAGGCTGGAGCACAGGGAGAAATCAGTGCTCGCTGATCGGGAGCCTGATTAGGCCCTGGTTGTGGTGCCACAAGCACCTCATCCTCTCCACGCTGAAGCGTTTAGGGCTGCCGGCGTTGGTTAGTGGGCCCAGAGATTGGCAAGGACAAAAGAAAGGCTGCCGCCACTGCAAATAAGCGGCGACCTGCACCTAAGAAGAGCCAGGTGACAGCAGAGACAGTGGAGGCCCCAGGAACGATGGGGCCTGTGAAGGGAACAAGCAGCAAGGGACAGGGAGCCTCCAGGTTTGTTGCTAGTCGAGGTGGGGGGAGGGACGGATCCCAGCCTGAGGGACAGACTGATGGGCTGTGAGGCCCTGCTGTGTGCCCTGGTGGCCGGGTAGGCCGGGTGGGACATTGGAACAGGCTGGAGCTCGGGCCCCTTCCCTACCGGACCTATCGATGGCTAGTGGGGGTGCTGATTTTCAGGGAGATAGACTGGGCCTGGGTCATACCGGCCCAAGGCAGGGGAGTAGGAGGGTTGTACCCCCCCACCTGATATATTGAGGAGCTTGTCCCATCCAGGAGGGTGCCTGGTGGGGCCCCCCATGGACATCAAGCCAGCCCCACTGCGGCGGGGCCCTTAGGAGTGGTGCCTCCCACCGCACTACAGCCCCAGGGACTATGGGGCCCCGTGGGTCAAAGGGAAGAAGGCTCGTGCCAGTAGCGGGGTCAGACTGGCCAGCTTACATGGGCCCCCACTGGGGGCTGGCACCCTGGCCTCCTGCTACTTGGGGACAGGAAGGGAGCATAGCGGCACTGGGCATGCCCCCATCCCAGGATGGGCCAGAGGAGCCCTGGTTCCTCTCTTCCAGGTATGAGCGCATGTAAGCTGGGGACGGTTACAACCACATGAGGCCTCATGGAGGGGAAGAGGACGACCTTCAGCCAAGGGTTGAGGCCATCCAGCGGGCCATCCAGTTGCTGGTTCAGTAGCATGACAGACAGGGGCCAGTGCAGCAAGATCCCCCTGCATGAGTGGGCAGCATAACCCAGGTGAGGTGGCAGCCCTCCTACCAAGGGCAGGGGGCTGGTGCCCTGGGGTGGTGTTTCAGGGGATGGCTGCGGAACCAATGACATTGGGTGGTTTGGGCAGTGCGTCTTCAACCTCAGGGGAGGGACCCAGGATGCAGTTGCTATGGTGGAACGGGGGATGGGTTCCCGTCATTGTACCACCTGCCCCTCATGCGGGGAGCTTAAGCTCCCCCCAGCAGCCAGCAGCACAGTGGGCCTGCTGCGCTAGGCGGGCAGGCTCTCCAAGTCTGGTCCCTGCCTGCTGCCTTTTCCACGCAGGTATCCCTGCTCCCGACTATGGTGCCTCAGGTGCTGGATCCTGTCAGACAGTGCCCACCCCCCCAGGGGGTAGGTACACAGATGTCTCTGCTCCAATCAGAGATCACCTCCTTCCAGTCATAAGGTAGCGGATATGGACGTTGACATTTTTGCCTTCCTGTTCAGCGGATAGTGGATCCCGTTGAGCAGGAGGACAAAAAAGAGAAGGAGCGGTTCAAGCGCCCAAAGGTGGAGAGGAACTCATCCAATTGGATAGACGCCTTTTCCATTTACCATGGGGTAATGATTCAGGCATTTCCTGGGTGCTCGGCTGACTTACTGAAATATGCTGACATTGAGCGGCGGGCATAGGAAGCAGGCCCTTCGGGGGCCTGGCTCAGATATGACGAGGCATTCAGTGCCGCCTATACTCCTGGGCTCCGATGGGACTTGCACGCAAATGACTTGTGTCTGAACTGCATCAGTGGCTCGGGTAACGTTCCTTGCTCGCAAAAGGGGGAGCCTCTTCTGAAGTTGAATCCTTTCATGAGGAAGGCCCCGGCTAACAGTGCCGCCCAGTGCTGGGAGTATAGTTAGTCAGACAGGTGTTCCCATGCCACCTGAAGGTTTCGTCACACCTGTCCAAACTGTGCAGGCTTCCACCCAGCCTCAGCATGCCTACGGGGAAGGTCAGGGGCAAAAGGAAAGCCCTCCCAAGGGGTGGCAGGAAAAGGGGGACCTGGAGGGGGTAACAACGGGGGCCCAGGTAAGGGCCCCCATGCAGTTAGGGCGGACAGACTTGAGTCAACCCTCCTGGGATACCCTGACCATGACGAGGTAACATATGTGATTGAGGGTTTTAGGAGTGGTTTTAAGATTCTGGCAGGGAACGTGCAGCATCGGAAAGTCTCCCCAAATTTAAAAACGGTGGTGGGAATGGAAACAGTGGTTCAGGTGAAAATCGATAAGGAGCAGGTGAAAGGTAGGGTGGCGGGCCCTTTCTTAACCCTTCCTTTCTCCAACATGGTCATCTCACCACTGGGGGTGGTACCAAAAAAGGTTTCGGCCGAGTTCTGTTCAATTCACCACCTTTCCCACCTGTGCGGTGCCTCGGTGAATGATGCAATTCTGAGGGAGTTTGTCATGGTTCAATACACTTCATTCGATGCTGTGCTCGCACTGGTCCAGCAGTGTGGAAACGGGGCCATGTTGGCAAAGTGCAATGTCAAGTCAGCCTTTCGTCTGCTGCCGGTCCACCAGGAGATTTTTCCACTCATGGGCTTCCAATTTAATGGGTGGTATTATCATGACAAGGCTATGATGATGGGGTGCTCCATCTCTTGATCAGAATTCGAGAGGTTAGGACTCTCATTGACTGGATTGCGTGGCAGCGTACCAAAGTGGGGGAAGTCACAAAATATCTGGATGACTTCCTCTTCATCAGATGGGCAGGAATGAATGAGTGTTTAGAGCTAATGCGGACCTTCCAGAGGAAGGATGAACTGGGAATCCCCTTGGCTCCAGAGAAGACTGAAGGACCACAAGGCTGACCAATCTGGGTATAGAGCTAGACACAGTAGCATCCGTTTCTCACCTCGACAAGCTAATATTCCTTCGGGAAAAAGTGGAGGAGTGCTTGAGGGTGAACAAGATTAGGGCACATACCCTCCAGTCATTACTTGGGAGCCTTAATTTTGCCTGCAGAGTTGTGCCACTGGGACGGACCTTCTTGTCCCGCTTCTATGCCAGGCTAGGGGGTAACCCCCTCCCCCCACTACCACATTAGGTTTACCAGGGAAATGAAGGAGGACTTGGGATTTGGTCATCTTTTCTGGCAAAATTCAACGGCGTCAGCTTCTGGCAGCAGCAGCTATTGCTGGAGGCAGAGCTGAAGGTGCAAACTGATGCAGGGGGTGGCTCCGGGTTCGGGGTGTTTTTCAGGGACAGGTGGGTGGCTGCCCCCTGGCCAGACTAATGGAGCAAGGCTGGGGTCACCAGAGACCTTACATTCCTCGAGCTCTTTCTCATCATACTTGCAGTGCACCTGTGGCCACAAGACTTAGCAAACCACACGGTGCTTTTTTGTGTGACAACTTATCTGTTGGGCACATCATAACACCTTGTCCTCATGCTCTCTTTGAGTAATGAAGCTAGTGAGGGCATTTGTGCTCACCTGTCTAAATTATAACATCCTGTTCTGGGCCCGGCATGTGTCCGGCATTCACAACGGTGTTGCTGATGCCCTTGCTTCCAGAAGGAGCATTTCCATTTGCTGGCGCCATGAGCCAGGGCAAACCCAGAGTCATTGCTGCCATCGATGTGGAGCCTTGGGCCCTAGAACTGCACTCTGCAGTGCAGGGATTGCTGGCCCCGCAAACAAGGGTGGCATATGATCGGGCGTTTCACCAATTTCAGGAATTCTGGCAGGTGCAAGGGTGGGAATTGGGGTTCCCGATCCCCAAGCCGCAAATACTCCAGTTTGCCCTACAGCTCAGGTGGAATGGAGGGGCACCGGGTACCATAGTGTGAAAATTGGCTGCTTTAGGTTTCTGGAGTGGCCTGGCAGGGCATCCCCCCGGACAGGTTTTTTTTTTTGCCAGATGTCTGTTGGAGGGCTAGGCCGGGGAGCAGGGCCACACCCCTGATCAGAGGGCACCCATCACTCCCACTGTACTGTTGGACCTCTGTGGTGTCCTCCCTCAGGTTTGTTACAATAGTTATGAAGTTTCTCTGTTTGGTACAGCATTTAAGTTAGCATTCTTCAGGGTCTTCCAGGTGAGTGAACTCGTATCCGAGTCAGCCGGGGACAATACAGGTAGGGCTCTTCATATCAAAGATGTGCACATCGGATCAGCGCACATGTCATTACTGGTCCACCACTCAAAAACTGACCAGAGGGCTAGGGGGCAAGTGGTTAGGCTTACCCGGTCTGAGAGAACCGATATCTGCCCAGTACAGGCAGTCAAGGCATACCTTGTTATATGACCGCAACTCCCTGGCCCCCTTTTCCATCATGAGGGTGGGCAGCTGCTGACTAGGTACCAGTTTGCGTCTGTCATGCGAACTGCTGTGGCACGATTGGGCCTCCCGGCAGAGTAGTATGGAACCCATTCCTTTCGAATAGGGGCAGTCACCTTTGTGGCAGCATCAGGGTTTGTCAGACTATGATATAAGAGCAGTGGGTCGATGGCGGTCTGGTGTCTTCTGGTCCTACATCCGTCTGCCCCCACACCACAGCCAGCCCTAAACAATTTCATTCTTGTTCTCAGGTGAACCCCTCCGGCGATAGAAGCAGATCTGGATTGTGGGTCACAGCCTGGTGCCCTGGGCTAGCAAGGAGGCCAGTAGGACCAGGTGGGGAACACAGCTGGGCCTTTTGGCAAGGGTGGAGATCCACTGGATGGGCCGGGGTGGTATGAGATGGCACCACCTTCTGCCAACAATCAGTAGGCCATATAAAGGACAATCTCCCAATGTCATCATTCTGCATTTGGGTGAGAATGACTTACCCCAAGTTAATGGCGTACACCTTATTAGAACTATCAAACAGGATGTATGGGAGATAAAGTGACTTTTCCCATCTGCTTTAATTATATGGACTGATCTGGTGGAACGGATCTCATGGGGAGGAGGGGTTCACCCTAGGAAGGTAGATAAGGCCTGGAGGAACATCAACAAGGATGTGGGGAAGTGGATAGCAAATTTGGGCGGTGATTGGATTTTCAGTTACGCCTTGTCCCATAAATGGCCCGAGCTTTTCCACCAAGATGGGGTACATTTGTCACCCGAGGGAAATGAACACTACCTGAAGGCCCTGAAAGAAAAGCTACAGCAGGTTTTAGAGAATTGGTAGATTGATATTTATATGTATTTTGGATGGTGGGGGTTGGGCTCGTCTGGGTAGACCCGGCGAGCCCTTAGTGGCAGGGGTCCATTACTGAAGGTTAAAGCATAGGTTAGAAGTTGATAAGATGAGTCATCTCTTTAAGAGATGGGGAGATCACACCCACCAGAATAGCAGGGGTATGAAAATCGGTGGGGTGGAATCCCTGGGAGGGGGGTCAACGAGGGCAGTAGGGACAGGTATGGCATTGGTCCCTCGCCTGCAGGCCCACTCCTCCTTACTCAGCGCCGGAAGGAGCTTGGTCCCCCTCAGGCGCAGCAAGTGCCATGACGAGGGGGAGACATTGTTGTGTTGGAGGGGTGGTAATTGATAGTACATCAAAACTACCCCTGTTTTGTTGATGTTACGATAATGCTCAGGTACTGGACCCACATCGCTGTAGGCGATTTCCCCCCACCTAATTGCAATTGTTATAATTTGGTTTAATAAAGAGTGCGGCCATTTTAAACCCAACACTTGGTGTCCTGTCTCCATTCGGCAGGTCGGCAACTCCTGTTTTATTTTCAGCTGCAGAGAGGCAGTGCTAGTCCAGTGTTTAGGTTGCTAGCTAAAGAATAGGGTTAATTTCCCTACTCTGCTGAACTCTGGGCTAGGAGGTGTGGTTTCAGGGGCAGGGGACATGGCTTCTGAGGCAGACCTGGCCCTGGCAATATATATTTATTTATTTATTACAAATGATGCACTGCCAGAGATGACTATTCTTGGCTCAGGGATGGAGCTAATTCCCTTAGATAATAGAGCAGTCAGTGCTGAGAGGGTGATTGGCAGACAACCTTGACCAGTGACTTTGGATGAACAGCTAGTTTCAGCGGCTAATGAGAGGGGTTTGAATCAGGGAAAAAAAATAAGAAATTTTCCCTTCCTATCCCTGGTTACTACAAGCTCTATCTATCCCCCCAACTCTAGATACAATTGGGTGTACTCCCTTTTATTTTTGACAAACTTAGCAGTGACAAGCTTAGCAGAAGCATTGAACAAGCTTTTAGAAGTCACATGTGCTGACCTTGCTTTCAACATGACTTTTGCTCTCCCACACTTCAAAATATGAACATATTTTGATGACCTTTTGTAAGGACCCCTGGGTCTCAAATCCCCAGAGTTCTGGAGTGTGAGTTCAGCCTCTGGTGCCACTGCCTAAGCCTAACCTCAGCTCTGTTTCAACTGCCAGTGGTTCCATAAATGTTTCTCCAGCCCTTGCCTGGACCACGCCCTTCCCAGGTGTTTCCCCTGTACTCTAGCCCTGCCTCCCAGCTTCCTGAGTGATTAGGTACCAGCGAGCAAAAAAAGGCATGCTGGTATGCCCCACCCTTCATACTGTAGTTCCCATGTAGCTAATTGTGTCTCTTTGTTTCCTTGTGTTCCAGCCAATGGTGGCCTGTCACCACTGGCTGCAGGACAGTGCCCCACAAGACTGTGCCCTGCTCCTAAGTGGTAGTGGTGCAGCTCAGAGAAGCCCCAATTCACTCACCTGGTTGACCAATGGCTACATGCCACCATTCCAGACTACCTTGCCAGCTTGCACATGAGGGCTGTTGCTGCAAACAGTGAGGCAACAGTGGGTGTTTCTACACTCACATTTCTCCTGCATGTTTGCCTTTACATCCTGAACTTTTTGTGTGTCTAAATCACTCACCCAGAACTTAAACATCTAGCTCTTTCCACTTCCGCATAGAACTTCTCCCAGAACTTTTGTGTGTAAAAAGTTCTCCTGGTAAACTGCTTTGCTCCAGGCAGCTGTGGTCACTTGGTTTCCATGGCAACCCCTCAAGTCTACAGCTGCGGCTATTTTAGGCTGCCCCAGGGCAGTGTGTGTGTGTGAAGAATGCATCCAGAGCTTACTTGTGGACTTTTAAACCCAGAAGATTGAAAGACCAGCACTTTAAGGTGTGTGTAACAATGCCCAGTGTATGCACATGTGTGAAGGTTTCCCTGCTTCAGTGGTGGCACTGACCATCTGCAAGCTGGCAGAGGAGCCTGGAATGGTGACGTGGAGCTGAGTGAGTGTGTTGGAGCTGGGGAGAGTGGGAGTGAGGGACCTCAGGGATGCATGTGTGAGAGGGCGATGGCAATTTTACCCAAGTTTCATCCCTCTTGCACTGGCAATCTTCTGTCTAGGGGCAGTGATGGGGGAGCTTGACCTATGGAATCCATGGGCAAATCAGAGCATCTGGGGGTGTTTTTTTGTTTGTGTGATCGAGATATCTCCCTGGCCCACCAGAGAAGGAAGTGGGGCAAGGGGAGGGCATTGGGGTGGGAGGGGAGAGTAGATCTCAGCGGAGTACCTTTCCTCATTTTTGCATCCATCTGCTGCTTGTCAGACCAGGCAAGTGGAAGAGAGCTTATCTTTATTACTATTTTGGTGGGGCCTCTGTGTGTGTGTGTGTTACTTCTGCATTTTTCTGACTTTCTTTCCACCTTTTGAATTGGTAAAATACTTTTTCCAGGGGGAGGGGAATGGTTTGGGCTTTAGTCCCCAGCCTGGGGGACCCGAACCTACTGCTGGTGGGTTTTTCCTGGCTTTGATTGCCTCTTTAGAGTTGGTAAAATGCTTTCTTGGAGGATGAGGGCATGGTTTGGGCTTCAGTCCTTGCAGCCTGGAGGGGCCTGATTCTGCTGGGTTTTTCTTGGCTTACCCTGTTTAACCGGTAAAATGGTTTTGGGGAGCAGTGCATGGTTTGCTTTCTGTTCTGGAGTGAAGCGGAAAAGGCGGTGGCCATGGGAGACAGTCAGCTGAGCCAGATGGACCGTCGGTCTGACTTGTCTTCTTGTTGCTTTTGCTTAATGCTTCAGGCCTAGAGCTTTGCATTTTCTGTTTGGTTTTTGTTTTACTGTGTCTTCAGTGTGTTTGTGAAGGGTTCCTGAGTGTCATTGGGAGGGAGGAGCGGGGTGGGCTATATAAAATCATCACTGATTGTAGTCTTTTAATAATTAAGAATAATATCATAACATTATTATTTAACATTAATTAACATCACAATAATAACATTAATAATATAATGTCAAGTTTGGGTGGCCCCATCCACTGCCCCATCAGCCCAAAGGTTCCCCAGCCACCAGTGCTTCTATCTCCAGCCTCCCTTATGTTCCAGTCCTTGATTCCTTGTTTCCAGCTCTCCTGCCCCCCCACCTTTTGTATCCTGCCTCCCTTGTTCAGCTTCCCCTCTGCCTAGTCCCTTGCTCCTTGGCTCCCTTATTCCCTGGTTCCTGAATCCTGGGTGTGTTTTCCTTTCGCCTTAGAACCTGGATGATGAGCTGTATTCTCTCCCTGAAATCATAGATCTATGATAGGGGGTTGCTCCCTGTGACCCGAGAGAATGGCGGAAGGGTTTTCCTTGCTTCTGTTCGTTCCCTTCATGACTTCCAGACCCCTCCATTCTCCTTCACCCTTTCCCCTAACTTCCCCCTATCGGCTCCATTGGGGTGCTCTAGTTCCCTGTATCCTGATCCCCAAAGTCTACCTATGTTCTGGATGACCCTCCCTTGGGACGTTTGACAACTTTTGTAAAGTGGCTTTATTCCTGGCTTGTGGTGCTTGTGTATTTTCCTATGGTGTGGTGGGGTGTGTATAAATATTTGGATCCAGAGTGCAGAAAGCAGTTCTTTGAAATGGCATCATGGGGAAGGAGAATATTTCCGCTAAATAAATTAAACAAAAAAGACAGACTTCGTGCCCATTGCTGATTACCATCAACAAGCAAGGAGGGAATTGTTTCAGCATCCATTCATTCTTCCTCTCACTCCACCATTTCATCAATTTGCCTGTGCTACTGCGCAGCTTCTCCTTTCAAGCCTGAAGGGCAAGTGAATCGCTTCTCAATCCTAGTTTCTTAGCTGTCTCTAGAGGCAAATGCCCCTGCCCAGGGTGACGGATCCCATTATCCTCCACAGTCGCCAAATGCATCACCTCCTCGACCTGCTCCGTTTCCTCTATTTAGGGACTAACCAATGCGAGACCATTTCCCCCCTCACCTCATGCCCCACCTGGGACAGCTGCACAAATCACATAATTTGCTTTCATAAATCTCAACCAGGTGATCCAAAAGGAGTTGATAATTTCACACCAATCACTAATTCCAATGCCACTCCAGGCAATGATGTTTGGTATTTAGATCAAATCCTAATAGGTGACAGCAGCTCTCTAAAGAATGGCAGAACGAGTGATCTCTCTGTTGAAAGATCTGAAGACTAATTAACTGGCAATTCAAAACATGGGTTAATTAAACAGAGTAATGATGTCACACCAGTGCGGTGTAGGGTAGGCACATAACTGCCTTTGCAAATTTATTTAAAGCAGTAACACGGAACATGTTTCTCTCATGGGAGTAACAGAAGTAGACAATGCGGATTGGAATTAATTTTGAAAGCAAACACTGGTTTCTGTTCATGACAGCAAAGAGTGGATAATGTTCGGTCATGCCACACAGTAAATGTATTAGCATTCTGTAAGTACTGCCAGTGTGCCTAGACAAGCAGCAGCTCTGGTTCTGCCTGCGCCAGCTTGCTTCCTCCCTGGGTTGGTCAGTCTATTTAAAAGCACCCCACCAGATATGCAAGTGGAGCAAGCTTGCCGCCAGCACTCCGGAGCATCCCGGAACACCGCCAGTGGAGCAGGATGTCCAAGTCTCGGCACCGGCCAAAACTGAAGCTGCTGTCTGTCTGTCTGTCTGGCGGACCCATGATGCAGCTGCACTCCCAGCTGGCCATTGCCCAGGACAGCACCATAGAATTGTGTCCATCAGCCTAGAATGTCGAGTGATTGCCTGCAACTTTATGGTGGGGGGAGGGGCCGCTGCTTTGGCAGATGACAGGCGCGGGAACCTGCCGGGTCCATCTAAAGTGGACCCAGGTGGGGCTGGAAGCAGGTGGATACAGGGGTGCGCCCCTGGAGCAGCTCCATGGGCAGGCAGCCTCTGCATCTGTCTAAAACAGGGGTGGGGAACCTTTTCTCTCCTGGGGGCCACACTGAAAATTAGTACAAGCTCCGAGGGTCACATAGAGGTTGGAAGCTGGGGTGCTCAGCAGGTGTACTCAGGAAAATGAGGGCCCAGATCACGGATTTGTGCCATGGATCTGTCCCCTACCCATGTGTGCATGCCCTCCCCCCTGCCCCATTATCCTGAGCTCAGCTTTTCAGTGCTTGTGGTTAGAGACTGGATCCAGGGGCCAAATCCCGGCACTGGAAAGGGGTCACATAAAAACTTGCCGAGGGCCGCATTTGGCTCCTGGACCTGAGGTTCCCCACCCCTGGTCTAAAAGCACCCAGTATAATGCTGACCCAAAAATGATGCATTGAGAACCAGTGTAGGTTAGTCGATAGTTGGACTTGGATTCCAGTAGGCCAGTGTTCAAATCCTGCCTTACCCATTAATTCACTGGGTGGCCATGGGCAAGTCAGGAAGCTCTCAGCCTTAGTTCCCCCATCAGTAAAATTGGACTAATAATAGTATTATGTCTAGGGGAAATAATGATAGGGTCATTGTGAGAGTGAGCCAGAATAAGGACTATAAAGCACTTGGAACAATTAAAATACTATATAAATAAAAATAACTTCCTGATTCTTCAGACATAATCCAATTCATGCTGTTAAAAAAAAAAAGAAAGAAAAAAAAAATCATGTGACACTTTTAGGAGATGGACCAAAGGCTGCACTTTGTAAAGTGCTGAACATTCTGGTCCTAGTTGGTCGGAAGCTAAAGCCTAGGAGTGAACAACAGCATTAGTTCAGATGCTATCTATCATTTATTGGGACAACTTTGGCTGGAGCGAGTATGCAAGCTTTTGGAAAATACAGGACCCGTCTCAGTGCCAGCCATAGAATTTGTTGGATCCCAGGCAAAAGCATTATGCAGGGTCTCCAATGGTCCTACCCCCTTCCCATAACCTCAGTCCTTTAACATTTTTCAGTTTGCTGATGCTTGCTTATGAACACAGAGTACCATATATTTTTTTAAAAGGAAGAACATCATTACAATGTGCAAGTGAAACCAACGAAGTGGTTAAAGCTCCCGTGAGGTCCTAAAGATGGTTGCGTTTCGGAACCTACAGAGATCTAGTTCTTCCACAACTAGATACTCGGGGGGTTGGTGTGGGAATGCAGTGGAGGGCATTCTGTGGGGCTCCTGGATGTGCAGGAAAACACAGTCATGCCTATGGTCTACACTTAAGGCATGCTCTGGCTCTTCCTCAGGTATGTCAGTGCTAGTAGTAAGTTAAGGAATCACAAGTTTGTTTTACTGAGTAAGCTCAATTTCATTATATTTGACTAGAATTTGCCAGAATGAAAGTATTTGGTTTATTGAATTGCTATGTGCACGCAAGAACTTGGGAACTATCCATAAAGTACGTCATGCAAGAAAGGGTGAGAGGTGTCAGACGGGTGGGGGAATTGCAAAGTTGTGATATGAAGAGGAGAGGGTATAGACTGTAATGTGATTCGCAATCAATTCTTGTTCCTCATTTTTCAATTATATTTTTGTTTGAAAATGGAAAAAGATATATTCCTTATCTATAATAGACACATTGTTCAATGTGTATCTGAGGCTGCTAGGAGAGATCATACAGAGATTTGGAGTAAGGTGATGTCAATATGCTGGTGATGCTCATCTCTACATCTCCTTTACATTGGACCCTGTCCCTGCAGTCTCAGTGCTTACTTACCCGGTGCTTGGCTGCTATCGGGGATTGAATGAGGGTGAGTCAATTGAAGCTGAATCCAGAAAAGACTGATGAAGGCTGGCCAGTCCAGTCTGGTCCTGTGACTTGGGGATGGGGGGTGGTTTGGGACTCTTGTTATTAATGGAGTCCAGTATCTTCTGGTTACCCAAGTTTGCAGACTTGGAGCGCACCTGGATCTGTCACTGTGTCTGGTTCATCAGGCTGTGGGGGTTTCCAGGGGTGTTTTTCACCAACTCCATCTGGTGAGGAGGCTGCAGCCCTTCCTTTCTGATTCAGATCTGGCCACCCTCATGATTTGATAATCTCAAGGCTAGATTGCTGCAATGTGCTCTACGTGGGGCTGCCCTGGATGACCGTTCAGAGGCTACAAGTGGTGCAGAATGCAGCAGCCCAGCTTCTTTCATGGGCAGGTTGCTGTGAATGCATTCTGCCTGTGCTTCAGAGTCTGCACTGGATACCAATTGCTTCCTGGGCACAATTCAAGGTGCTGGTTTTGATCTTTTAAAGCCTTCAAAAGCCTGGATATCTGAAAGATCACCTCTCCCACTCTGCGCCATCATGATCCCTGCAGTCTTCTGGGAGCTCTCTCTTGCGGATACAATCTGCTACTTAGGTCCATACTAGGGATGAGCGAACAGAACGCGGTTCGGATGTTCGGACGTTCAGGTGTTCGGTTCGAAACCTGAGTTCGGGTTCGGTTGTTCGGTTCGGCGGAGTTCAGTTTGGCTGAACACTCGAAAAGCGCTATCGATACCAATACAGAATTCAAAGATTTGTTTTCGGTATCGGTATAATTTGACCCTGAAACCACCCCTGGTCTCCACCCCTGATGCCAGCAAGTCAGCTCCTTAGCTGCCTCCCCCTTCCAGTCACATTTTTCCCACCCCCGAACTCAACCGAACTCAACTGAACTTTTCCGAACTGTTCGGAAGTTCAAACGTTCGGTTTGGATGTTCGGTTCGGACGTCCGAACAGACTGAGTTCAGGCCAAATTCCGAACATCCGAACTGCATTCGCCCATCCCTAGTCCATACAACGAGGGTGCACAGAGAGTTCTCTGTTGCTGCCCCAATCTTATGAAACTCCCGTCCCCTAGCGGTCTGTCTGAGCATTTTCTGGAGGCAATGTCAATTTTCTTTTTGTCCAAGTGCTTGACAGGTGAGGATAGGGGTTGGGGAGGGAGTTTAGGATTTCAGGGGTGGGAGAGTTAAGGGGATGTTATGTTTTTGTGTTTTGTAAGCTGCCCTGAACCTTATGGGAAGGAAGGGGTACACATTTAAATAAATTAAATAAACATGGTTCTTCATTGCTCTTATAAAAATGTGTGGTGTGAGGGACTGTGATCTGCATGACCCATTTTTTTGGAGGTGGGAGAGGTCTGTAGTTAGTTGGTTAGTTACCTGAATTTATATCCCACTCTTTCCTGTAGGCTCAGCATTGCTTACAAACAAATATATAATGGTGGCCACTGCAGGACCACCATTATATATGTTTCTGGCCAAATATTTAGGTCCGCCTTTGCTTTCTACAGATGCCAGGCAAACCCACAGGGGAAGAGGGTTCCAAAGCTGTGGGGCAGCCACTGAGAATGCCTCTCTCTGTGTACACCCATGTTTGAACCAGGTGCAGTTGTGTAACTTGCAAGAGCACACCCCTGATTGGTCTAAGGGAGCGTGGTCCTTTAGTTGAGTGAAGTTTTGTAACAAGGGGACTGTAGGGTTTAAAAATTACAAATAAAAGGTGGCGTACTTTATGAACAGCCCCTTTTGAAGAAAAATGCTTTTATCTGCTAGGCTTAAAAGGTCCCTGCTCTCCTCCCTCTTAGCACCAAGCAGTTCTCGTGGCCAACCATTATGGCCTTTACCGACTTAGGCTGCATGCACGCCTGACGATGGCGCAGCTGTAAAAGTGATGCAAGGCAAAGATGTGGTGGGGGAAGGAGTAAGAAGTACCGCTGGTGCGAATGGGGCTTTGCTGTGGCTTTACTCACGGATGATGGGGCACAAAATCCAGCCATGTCATCCACAAATAAAACTGTGGCAGAGCCCTGTTCGTGACGGCGGTGTTTCCAGCTTCTGGCTCCTCCCCCTGCCGCATCTTTGCCTCCCATCACGTCTACATATGCGCCACTGTCAGATGTGAATGTGGCCTTAGATGAAGCCAGGGCTGAAGGCTGCTTTTGCTGGGCCTCACGCCACTTGGAACAAGCTGACAGAACAAGAGTAAACAACAGGGGGGAAATGCAATCAATAACACTGAACCCACTTGCAGCCTGTCCATGGGGTGCATGTTCTAGGGACCCACAGAATTAGCATTAATGATGCCCTCGGATTTTTGTTCTGAATCTCTTGAAGAAAATGTTGAAGTGAGGGGGACAAAAAAATAAAATAAAATCCAAACTTGATTGGAGTGTTTTGCTGAAGACGGGGAGGAGAAAAAATAAATTACATTAGTTATGCATTCTTATAAAGCACTTGGGTATGATTTAGCTTCTCCAGCAGAGAATTAAAACCCATCATAATGTGGATACTCTCCGTTATGATAATTGAATAGAATTCCTCTCTGCTCCTGGCTGGCAGGATTCTGCTTCCAACTACACCATGTATTATGCTAAAGAGATTCCATTGGCTTTATTCAAGTTATGCCCGACCTGGAACTACATAAATGAGCTCAGAATTAAATCCTAGCTGTGCCATCGAGGAACTGAAGCGGTAGCCATGTCACTAATTATGCCAATGTACTGAACATAACGTGGGTTTTTGATGTAGTTAAATTACAGTCTTGGGGGTTTGCTTGGTTAAAGTGGCAGGACAGTACTAAGAAGCCCCCAGCCGCCATAGCAACAGCAACAGCAGGGCTCATCCCCTGCAGGTGAGCGAGGCTCCACCCCCCTGGGAGGGCCCAGCCCAGGCCCCAGGCCAAAGCTGCCCGCCCGCCCCCAGAAGCCCCGCCCACCCCCTGAAGCCCCCAGAAGCCATTGCGGCAGGGCTCCACCCCCAGCCAGCCAGAAGCCCCCAGCCGCCATAGC
>QEPC01000704.1:502824-515445 GCA_003113815.1 Sphenodon punctatus
GCTGCTACCGACCACCTTGTAACCAAGCCAAGTACACGCACCTGAGACTTCGCATCTGCCTGAATGTTTGTTTGTCTTCTCCCATGTCTCTCCCGCTGTCCCCTCTCCTTGTCTCCCCCCCATGCCTTTTGGCATGGCTAGCCCCTTTTTGGGACCGCAGCTGATTATATGTTCTGTACAGCGCCAGGTTGTTACTGGCGCTTTATAAATGTTTAATAATAATAATAATAATAATAATAATAAGAGGATAAAGCAGAATATATATATATATATAGGCTCTTACACACCACTTTCGGATGTGGTCCCCTGTGTTGTGTTGCACATCATGGTGTCACAAAAGGGGCGTGGCCATGGTAGAAAGGGGGTGGGAGTTCCTTTGCCCCATGCCTTTTGGCATGGCTAGCCCCTTTTTGGGTCAGTTCTTCAAGACTGGTGACATTAGTTATACCTGTACTGATCTAGAGGTTCTGAAGATAATTCAATAGATTTGAGTAGGGTTGCCACCTATGCAATTTTTTAAGGAACACTTATGAAAAATACATCTTGCAGGGCCTGCATTGGTGCCAATGCAGGGCCCTGCAACATGTATTTTTCATAAGTGTTTCTTAAAAATGTACATAGGTAGTAACCCTAGATTTGTGTGTGTGTGTGTGTGTGTGTGTGAGAATCGAGATTCCCCCCTCCCAACCAAAGCAGTGGAAGCCTGAAGCAGGGGCTCTTCTCCCACCCCAGAGACAGGTCTGGTTTTACCACAGGGCAACTTGGAATGACTGCCCCGGGCCCTGTTGTTTTCACTACTTCCATGGGTTCTGCAGTGGTCACCGTTTGACTAGGGCAGGGTACAGTGGCCCCTCCATCTGAGCAGGGCCCCAAACAAGGCATTATCTAGAGCCCTGAGGAGGGTGCGTTTCCACATGGGAAGGCCAGGGCAAGCAGAGTTAGGGTGGCCAGATATGCAAATATTTACAGGACACTTATAAGAAACACAGGTTGCAAGGCTGCATTGGCATATCCAACCACTCTAACCAGGATTCCCGCATTTTATCTTTGCCCTGGTTCCCATAAATTCTAAGCCCAGCCTTGTTTAGAGACCCCTGTTGGTTCCCCCCATCCCACTCTGGAAACCCTGACCCCTAACCTTTAGGAGGTTCACAATTGGGACGTGAAGCTGGGCCCAGCACAGTCTTGCTATGTCCTGTAGTGCATTGACTGCCATCAGGCCCTGTGTTTACTGTGCTTTCCCAAATGGCAGAAAAATATGAGAAATCTGTGATAGAAGAGGGAAATAAAGCCAAGTCCCTGACTGCTGCATTATCTTTTCTTCCTTCCTAAATTAGGTCTTAACTCCACTGGAATCTGTGGAGATTCACTTGTCTAAAATTAGCCTATGTGAGAGGGAGGCCCCTCCTGGGCTTGCTCCATTCCCCTTGGGACTGAGATGCCACTCATTTTGAGGAAGAGGGATTGTAGAACATGGAAGACACTTATAAATGGAAGACATGACAGTGCACAAATGTAATGCAACCTCTACCAATTCTGCACACCACCTGTTAGGCTGGTAGCAGCTGCAGGTCTGCACTGGCTATTTTAACCAGGAGAGGAATGCAGTACATTCCTACTCAAATATCTGTCCTAAAATCCTAGGACAAGTGGAAGATGTAACCCATGAACATAAGCATCCAAACAAGACTTCTGCTCTGAGAAAGCTTAAAATTAAACTGTTACTTAGAGGAGGGGTGAGGGAATGCAAGCTGAATTTTGGAGAGACTAACAAGACCTGTAATATGTAATTAAACTCAAATTTATCAAGGTTAGTATTCATTAAATGGATTCTGTGCCGTAGGAACTATGAAGTTCTTTGATGAGTGATCAATAACCCATTACAGTAGTGACACAAACTTTGTAGCTAATTACTGGCAACGGGGAAGTGGAGCCTAACTAATGAGTTGTAAGTATTATTTGGGATGGGTGAATGTATGGGAGGTTAATATCCTCTTTGCACATTTTTATATCTATATTACTCGATCTCTTGAAGTGTTGAACTGGAGCTAGGAAAGATGAAAATTAGACTACTTGCCTTTTTCAGCTATGACCTTCAGTTGCAATGTTCTCAAATGCAAGGTCACTTTTCTGGGATAAAAAAAATTTAATAAACACTTGCCGTCAGTAGCACGCTCACTTTGATGCTGAACTCAGATAATAATGTTTGTCATCTTTATTAAAGTTCCTGCATGTGAGATACTTATTTCTCTTTCTTATGGAGAAACAGTGCTTCTTTTGGGTGCCCACGGAAGTGACGGCAAATCGCTGCCGTCACAACCTGGGTCAGGAACCTGCCATGACTGGGTCTGTTCGGCCAGGAAATGTGCTGGTAGCTGGGCCATCAGGGGAGGGTGGGGAGCAGCACAAATGTGTGTCTGGCTGGCTCCGGCCCTGCACTGCACCCAGCTCCCCGATGGGCAGCCATTATGGCCAGCCAGGACAGACCTGCTCCCGGGCTGAGTCATGGTGGGCATAACAAATGTTATAGTCCACTTTGGCCTGATCCGGCGGATGGTAGCCCAGACTGTGACCCTGGCAGTCTCTGGGATCACGGCCCGGTCTCGTTGTTGATGTCCGGGTGAGCCTGCTCCAGCCACTGGGGGTCTCAGTTATTTATTTATTTTTAATAAATTTGCCTCCTCATCCGGGGCCTCCCCTCTTACCCTGCAGAGAACCTGAGTGGGGAGAGATCCAGAGATCCAGCGGCAAGACCCAGCAGCTGGAGCAGTTTCCCTAGAGTTGGAGAGGCATCCAGGTGAGTAAAAGGGTGCTTTTTTTCTTACCTTCATTTCCC
The DNA here is from genome assembly GCA_003113815.1 of Sphenodon punctatus. Taxonomy (NCBI): domain Eukaryota; kingdom Metazoa; phylum Chordata; class Lepidosauria; order Sphenodontia; family Sphenodontidae; genus Sphenodon; species Sphenodon punctatus. The sequence continues at coordinate 505,661 of QEPC01000704.1, forward strand.
CCCTGTTTTTCTCATCACTTGAGTAAAAGACACACACACGCCCCCGCAGTTTTTGCAAGTGTGGGGGGAGGGCTGTTCGCAATATCCTTGCTTTTCTTGGGGAGAATCCAGACAATTCTCGGCTTGATCTTGTTTGCAAGAATGAACCGAGAACCCTGATTCTTACAGAAAAAAGCAAGAATACAGAGATCAGAGTTTCAGCCCTAGTTCTATGGAAGCATGGGATTGTGAAATAATAGCTGTTCTCTGCAAAGCAAGGAACAACTACCAGTCCTACCTTGTGAATCGCAGAGCCTGCCCTGTCTATAACAAACCAGGTAGATTACTCCCTTGGCCAATTCATTCCATTCTAATCATCTTTTGCTATTACAGACCGTTCACTATAGTGAACATAAATGTTAGGTCCCAAGGAATCAGCTATAGTGAGGGTGTTCTGTATTCTAGCACCTAGAATGTAAACCATTCCAGGTTTAAGATCTCACCTATCAGCCTAATCCAATGAAATCAACAAAAAAACCTCCCATTAATTTGAGTGGCCTTTGATATAGCTAAAGGAAGTGTCACAGAGGGGAAAGCAGCCTTTCAAAGTGACAGGGAGCTGGTCCATCCACAGCAGCCCGACTGGCTGTGAGGTGCTGGGGGGGAGTGGCACCCGGCCTTTCAAAGGATATTTTTACACGTGATGTGGTGATACTACGGGTGGCCACCTACGGTGCCATCACATCTGATCCTTTCTGCCAGATGTTTCACACATCAGGGCTGTCCCCGGACCATGGCAGGGTTTAGCCTGCACTGTGACTTGGGCTCCCTGCCAAGTCACAGTGCGGGCTAAGCACTGCTGCAGCATGGGGAAGCCATCCCCGAACCGGTGTAGAGAGGACTGTCGCATGTGATGGCCCACTCTACCTGACTCTGGTCTGGGACTGGAGCTGTTCTGGGCGGGCACGCCAGCCTCTGAGGCTGCTGCACCTGCCTGTCAAGGAGGTGGGTGGTCCGCGCTCAGAAGTGGGAAGGCGGGGCCATGAGGACCACGGATGCACGTCACCTCTCCCCCTCCCGTCGGCACATCTGTTCGGCAGCCAGGCCAGATCCTGCCTGGGGTGAGGGCCCTCGCCCTGGGCAGGATCAAAGCATGACGGTGCTGTGTGCCTTCATGTCTGAAAATTCCCAAAGTGACAGGGAGATGGCCTGTCTGCAACCCCTGGCCAGCTCCCTGTCACTTTGAAGGACCACTTCCTCCTCTCAAGTGCCTCACCACTGTGAGGTGCTGTAGGGGCAGGGTGAAGGAACCAGCCAGAGTAAGTCCACAGGAATGAATGGAAAACCACATTTTAAACAAAAATGAAATTAAAATGAAACAAAAAACTTTTTTTTAACAGAGAAACTAAAATAAAATAAAAATAAAATTGTGCCCTCTTGCACCCCCCCATGCCAACTTCTATTTGTGAGAATATGCAAGCTGCCAAACCACACAGTGCCCTTTCTGAGTCATATAGCATAGCAAGACAGAAATATAAAAATGGAGCAAATACAGGATATATACTTATATACAATTTAATTTATATATTCTTATCTTGCTAGGCTACATGCCTGAGGAAGAGCCTCGTGTGACCTAAATCTTGCATATTTTTCACCAACCGAAGTTGGTACAATCAAAGATATAACTTGAACTACTTTGCTTCCATCTCTTGCATCTGGTACTAAGACGGCAACCACACTCTCTAGACAGAAAAAATAACCACAGATTAAGGCTTGACATGATTTGCTGTTGACAGTCCAGATAAGAAAAGCATCCGTTAAAAGCTTTTCCATAACTTGCATGTGTTTTGGTTGAGGTTGGCATGCCATGGGATAAAATCTTGACATTATATTATGGGCCATTGCCAAGAAACGAAAGACTCATGCATTCAGGTTTCATTATGATTGAAAACTCTGTGGAAGAAAATGGAATAGAATTATTATTTCCTTTTTATATAGCACCAGCAACGTGCATGATGCTGAACAGTCATGACAAGAGACAGGTCCAGCTCCAAAGTGTTTACAATCTAGGATGGACAAGGGAGTAAGGGGGAGGGGAACATAGGGAAATGGCTACATTTAAGAAGTTTCGGGTTCATGTGTTCAGTGTAATACAAAGCACCCTGAGATCTTGAATGCTTACATTTGGGAACTGTGAATTGAGACCAGGTAGCAAAATATCTATGTGCACACATGCAGAGATTTAAAGCCAAAACCTCCAAGGTGACCATCTGCACCACTCAAGCTTGTCCTTCCTATTTTATTAGTAGTAGGTCTCTTTCAGTCTCTTCCTCTGTGATGGATTATGTGATGCCAGCATAAGACTTAACAGTGTCACTCCTCAACTGTTCAGTGCTGGTGCTTGTACTTTATACTAGAACTGTTCCAAGTATTAACAAAAACAATTGAGTATGGGTGATTTCAGACGTGACGGGGCGCTAGTCGCCCCGTCACGGAATCACCGTGGGGATTCCCCGCCGGGATCACACTGGCACGTCCAACAGACGTGCCAGATGATCCCGGCGGGGAATCGGGGAGGGGGAGGGGCTGCGCGGTGCAACATGCGGCCGCATAGGTCCCCCCCCATGCTCCCTCGCCGCCCGCCCTCTGGGGAGACAGGCGGGCTCTGCAGCCAATGCAGCCGCAGCGCCCGCCCGAATTGACCATGGCCCAGAATCCCGCCATGGATTCCGGGCCTTGGTAGCCGTCCAGACAGGACGGGCCCCTTCATCGTGGCGGGGAATAACATTCACCATGCGATTGGGGCCGGTCCCGCCGTTTCCGCCAATCGTATGGTGAATGTGATTCCCCACCGTGATTGACAGGGTGAACATCTGGGAGGTAACTTCCATTCCCCCTTCAGACGTGACAAGACCTTTCTCGCCCGGTGGGAATCCACCGTGGTTGAACGTGATCTCGTCACGTCTGAAAATACCCTATTTCTAAGGGTCTGAGGACCAGTTCCAAGTGTTTGGGCCGGTCCTCAGAGGATACTTGGAATTCAGGGGATGAGCAGGGAGGGGGACAGAGACCAGAGGGTATCTGGGGAGGAGGAAATAGTCCAGCGGAGCCAGGGAAGAGGGGGTGGGGGTCAGGGATAGTGTACATACCCTCCAGAGGGAGTCCTGTGATGCGTGGTCTCTTTCTGGACTGGTAAGGTAAGTGAAAAAGGAAAAGGAAAAAAAAAACTGGGCATGCTCAGAAGGGCCTTAGTTGCTGCCAGCACCATCTTGGCAAGGTTTGTTTCCAAGATGTGGGTTAATGCGGGCTAATGTCATGTCTGTTTTTACCCACTGTCGCCTTGTTGTCTCGTGTTCAATTTATGATCAAATATAACCTCCATTTTTTTTGTCTATCATGCTACTGCCTCATCGGTTTTGCCCCATGTTTACAGTTGTGCAACTGGTTTCCCACCCTAGTGATTCCTCTCTGAGCAGCTGCTTAGATTTTGTCTCAGCTGGGATAACCACCAAAGATGTGTGCAGACTTGCAAGAAAAACGATAAAGGCGGATGTGCAAAGTGGATCTTAACATTACTGTGGAGATAATGAGTGTGTGATGTTTGCTTATAAATGTGATGTTTCATTACTACAGACATGTTCCTTGAATAACGTAAAGTGTGAAGCCCTTTATTAGCCTTTGCTGGAATTGGTGGTGGATGGTTACACACACCTTTGCTGAGGAACACGGTGTGATGTGAAAATGTTAAATATTCAGCACAATTCCAATTATAAACTGCTCCTCCTTCAAGGCAAGTGCAAAAACGCTGGCACAAATCAGCTCTGGCTATACTGGGAAAGATGACAACATAATGACTGATTATATGCGCCAGGCTCCTCTCTTTCCTCTAATTAGGATTTTCTCTGCACAGCCCTTTTTAGTAGCTAACTAGCTGTCTTTTGTCAAACGCTGATAAACGAGCGTTTAGTTTGAAGCAGGGTTTTTTTCTTTGTGCTGAAGGTGAATCATGGCCCCACAAAAGAAGGGGACTGACCAGTGCAGGAGTTGGTGTGAAGAGTAGATGGGATGGGTTGTTGATAGGATGGGTTGTATCTTCATTGCAAAAAGTAGTTCTTCATATTTCCCTGAAAACCAGCAGGTAGTTTAAGCCCTGGTTAAGGCAGTGTGTAGATCTTGTAGATTAGATAGCACCATCATAGTATGCTTAATTTGTAAAAACAATAATAAAAAATGAATTGCTAGATCCATGCCCACCCCAGAAACATTGCCGCTCACTGCAGAGCTTGTCAGCTAATCGCTGGACTAACCTGACTTTCTATAGCTGAATATAAAACAGGAAACCTTGAGAATTAATCTGTATGATATCCTGTGCAGAGTGTGGAACAGGAAAATCATTAATGAAAGCCCAATAAACCATCAGGGTTTTTCTGGCTTTCGTTTCCAACCCGGAAATGGACAATATTGGTCTTTACATTTTGGGGTACACACTCGTACTGGGAACATTTCCCAGGGCCCTGCCCCCACTTGAATATAAATGCTGGGACAGAGCTCTGATAAGCCACACACACACCCAACACAAATTAAGCCCTGGTCAAGAGCTGAAATAAGTACCCACAAAAATGGGTGTACCCAAAACATTTCTGGTACCCAAATCAACCTGACAACGTTGGGTACCGATTGGTACCCGATTACGACCTGAATTGGGTACCTGATGTCATGGAATGTTGACTTCAAGTACCAATTTTTCAACTTCTATTTCAGCCTTTCAACTTATAACACCTATTTTTTTGTTTTCTGTCCCAAAGGTCAACCTCCAGCCCTGAAATTATTATTTTTTTCCGTACTAATTTTTCAGTTTTATATCCCAATACTTGGTAACCAGAAGCTCAAAAAATTGGTACTGGCAATTACCAATTTTTTGAGTTTCTCAGTTAGCAATTGGTACCCAGGTAGCCCGTCGAGTATCCAGTGCAGTACTAAAAAATGTGGGTATTAACCGTAGGTACTAAATTAAGTACCCACTTCAGCTATACCTGGTCTCATCTTCATATAGCATAGTGCATTCTCAAACAGTTTTGCCTTGCACACAAATGAACACCACCATTCACAGCCCCATCCATCACACAGCAAAGCTTTTCCCAAACTCCTTTTATATATTGGACCTCTCTCGTGTGTGGATTCTCTGAAAGTGCACTGCACACTGCTCAATTCTGTATGGGTTCTCTGATAGCCTATTGCTAGGTAATAGCCCACTGCCTTATTCAGAAGCTGGGTTGTAAAGCAAAGTACATGTACACTTACTTGCAAACACACAAAGTTTAAAATATTTAAAGGTGAAGAAACTATACACATATATTTACATCAATTTTTACATCCATAATTAAAAAACCTCCGAGTTAAGGCTCTTGCAAATTCAATCATGCACTAAAAAGCATGGACATTGCAAGTTAAGGCTCCCGCTTTAACTTCTGTGCCTTGTTTATTTATTTATTTATTTATTTATTTATTATTTATTTCACTGCTCTTTTACCCCACACCCTCCCGCTCACAGAGCAGCCCGGGCCGGCTTACAACAGTAATAATAATAATAATAATAATAATAGAAACACAGCATATACAATTTAAAATTCATTAAAATACTAAAAATATACAAATATTTATTTAGTTTTATTTTATTTAATAAATTTGTACGCCGCCCCTCCTGCAACGCAGCCCAGGGCGACTTCCAACAAGTAAAATACAATAAAAACAATTTAAAACATTCCATAACAATAATATTAAATATTAAAACAGGGCTAAATATCATAAATAATATATAATAAATAACAAATCAGGTGGGGGAGCTAAAAAACCCTCACCCTACCCTCCCACCCTCCCCAAAGGCCTGGGCAAACAGCTAGGTTTTGCAACTTTGCTGAAATGTCAACAGGCTCGGGGCCAGGCAATCTTCCTCTGGTAGGGAGTTCCAAAGGCATGGTCTGGCCACCGAGAATGCCCTCTCCATTGTGGCCCCCAGCTTAACATGGGGGACCTCCAAGAAGGCACCCCCGGCAGACCGAAGGAGCTGCTCTGGGGCACAGAGGGGGAGGCGGTCCCTGAGGTATGAGACCATGTAGGGCTTTATAGATCAACACCAAAACCTTGAACCTGGCTCGGTACGCTATCGGCAACCAGTGCAGAGCTCGGAGCACAGGTGTAATATGCTCCCGACGGCCCGTCCCCGTAAGGAGATGAGCCGCCGCATTCTGCACTAGCTGCAGCCTCCGGACCAGGAACAAGGGAAGCCCCACGTAGAGCGCGTTACAGTAGTCTAGCCTTGAGGTGATGAAGGCATGGATGAGGGAGGCCAGGTCCGGGCCTGAGACGTACGGACGCAGCCTACGTACCAGATACAGCTGGCAGAAGGCATCCTTAGCAACTGCCTCCACCTGCCGCTCCAGGCAGAGGTCTGCGTCCAGTATCACCCCCAGGCTCCAAATCTGCTGAGCTATAGGAGGGCGAACCCCCCCAACCAGGGGGGCCACTACCTCCTTCGCTCTCCCCACCAACATCACCTCTGTCTTATCGGGGTTGAGTTTCAGTCTGCTCAGCCGCATCCATTCCACCACGGCCTCCAAGCATTGGGATAACAATGAGACAGCAGGGTCTGGGTCAGTTGAAAAAGAGAGGTACAGCTGAGTATCATCAGCATACTGGTGACACCGCACCCTGAACCCTCTCACGACCTCCCCCAAGGGCTGCATATATATGTTAAATAATAACATATAGGAGACAGGATCGAACCCTGCGGAATGCCACACAATAAAGCGCGGGGGCACGATGTTTCCTCCCCCAGCACCACCCGCTGGCTCCTCCCCAAGAGGAATGAACGGAACCATTCAAGAACAGTCCCATCCAGACCCCCCCAGGTCACGCAGTCACCTCAATAGCAGCCCATGGTCCACAGTATCAAAAGCGGCCAAGAGATCTATCAGGATAAGAAGTGTTGAACATCCTGCGTCCATCTCCCGGCGGAGGTTGTCTATCAAGGCCACCAATGCCGTCTCAGTGCCATAGCCAGGGCGGAACCCAGATTGAAAAGGGTCTAGGAAACCGATGTCGTCCAGATGCCCCTGGAGCTGGAGTGCCACTGCCCGCCCAATAAGCTTCCCTAAAAAGGGAAGGTTAGAGACAGGTTGGTAACTGGCGAGCGCATCCACGTCCAAAGATGGTTTTTTCAGCAGGAGGCGCACCACAGCCTCCTTGAGGCAGGGCGACAGCCTCCCCTGCTGCAAGGACGCATTCACTACCCTCGCCAGCACCGTCCCCAATGTCTCCCTGGAAGCTTTTACTAACCAGGACGGGCATGGATCAAGTTCACAACATGTCGCCCTCACAGACCCCAGGACATCCGTCGCATCAGTTGGCGTCACTTCCTGAAACTTCCCCCACAAAGCTGGACCGGACGGGGCCTCCGTCCCCTCGTGCTCTTCCCCTACTGCCCTTAATCCAGTGTCAAAGTCGGTCAAAGGGCAGAACCCCTGCCCCCCAACCCACCCTACACATCTCCCTCTCTGAAGGCCTGGTGGAACAGCCAGGTCTTACATTTCCTTCCAAAAGAGGGGAGGTCTGGGGCCAAACAGGCCTCTGTCGGGAGGGAATTCCACAGCCTAGGAGCAGCCACCGAGAATGCCCTCCCCATCGTCACCACCTGGGAAACCCCGGGGACTTTGAGTCGGGCGTCCCCGGCTGACCGTAGAGGTCACAATATGATCTGGGGTCTGAGGCAGTCCTGAAGATAAGCCAGGTCCATGCCGTTTAAGGCTTTGTAGGTCATTACCAACACCTTGAATTGGGCCTGGAAGATAATAGACAGCCAGTGCAGAGAATGGAGCACTGGTGTAATGTGGCCATGGCAACCCGTCCCCGTTAAGAGATGGACCACTGCATTCTGCACCAGCTGCAACCTCTGGTCTGTCCCCAAGGGTAGCCCCACACAGAGTGCATTACAGTAGTATAATTGAGAGGTAATAAAGGCATCGATGATGGTGGCCAAAACATTCAGCCACAGCCGTTGTAGCAGGTGTAACTGGCAAAATGCTCCCTTTGCCACAGCATCCACCTGGTGATCCAGGCAGACCGGTGGGTTGAGGAGCAAGCCCAGACTATGGACCTGTGTGGCCAAAGGGGGGCAAACCCTGTCAATGACAGGAGACACCCCACCCCCCCGACCCTATCCACCAACATCACCTCTGTCTTGTTGGGATTCAACTTCAGACGACTCGCGCTCATGCAGTTCCCCACAGCCGCCAGGCACTGGGTGAGCACCGAGACTGCTGGGTCTTCAGAAAAAGAGAGGTAGAGTTGTGTGCCATCGACGTACTGATGACAACGCACTGTCGCGTTGCGTGCCTCTTTTTTACAAAAGGAAAGAGAACTATTTTTCCCAGCAGACAAGATCTAACTGGATAGGGCCACTCTTTTCCAAGTTGTATAAAATGAGTTTACACTTTACTTTGACGCCAGACTAGCAAAGCAGAGTAACGTAAAGACAATAATATTTATAAATAAATGAAGCATGAGGCAAAGAATATTATAAAAATAAGCATAGTTTACTTAAATTTAAATAAAAAGTATCAGTAGCTTACATAAAAAAGTATTGATAGTCAATCAAAGTTACATGATCTAAAAAACATTGCTATTTTAAGAAAATAGCTTCTAAAAGCTTAACATATGCTCAATTCATTGGCTCAAAGATATCAAGAAAATATACTTCACCAGATTCTGCATCCCAGTCTGCCATGAGAAAGAAATCCCAACATAGTGTAGGATTTCAATCTGAGAAAGCAAAGCCAGTCTCTTCCTTCTTAAAGCAAACTTTGCCAGTTTGAGAAGCTGACGCTGGGTATTTTCCGACGTGACGAGATCACGCTCAATCACAGTGGATTCCCACCGGGCGAGAATGGTCCCGTCATGTCTGTAGGGGGAACGGAAGTTCCCTCCCAGATGTTCTCCATGGTCAATCACGGTGGGGAATCAGATTCGCCACGCGATCGGTGGTCCCAGATGGACCATCCCCGATCGTGTGGTGAAGGAGATTCCCCACCGTGATGAAGGGAGTCGTCTCGTCTGGATGGCTACCATGGCCCGGAATCTCCGGTGGGATTCTGGGCCATGGTCAATTCAGGCGGGCGCTGCGGCCGCATTGGCCGCGGCGCCCGACCCTCTCCCAAGAGCGCGGGCGGCAGGGGAGCTTGGGGGGTGGGGCCATGCGGCCCCACATTGTGCTGCGCGGCCCTGCCCCCTCCCTGATTCCCCACTGGGATCGACCACCGCGTCTGTTGGCCCATGACACGGTGGCTCCGATGGGGAATCAAAGGGTTGTTTCCGTGACGGGGCTGATTGGCCCCGTCACGTCTGAAAATACCCGCTGATGACATCAGCTCTTAGGGACACACACAGAATCCTAACTGGTTTGTTTAATTCTGAGCAAGTAAGGAGACTGAACAAAGAAGGTCAAATTTCCTTCAAAGTTAATGGTCAGGTTATAGAGAAAAGTTGAGCAAAACGTCATGTTTCCATCTAAATTAATTGTCAGATTACAGAGAGAACTGACCACAGCTTCAAGGTTTCTTAACCAATTAGTTGAAACATCTGTGCCTGCTAGGAAAAACTAAAACTTAAAACTTTAACTGGAGATGGTCATACGTGGCATCATTTGTCATTTAGACATATAGACTGATAAGGCCTCTGGTCTGGCCTCTAACTTTAGCCATTTTTTTCTGTTTCCTTGGATACGGTGAAAAGTTCACTGAGGAAGTTAAAAA
>QEPC01000704.1:526665-551804 GCA_003113815.1 Sphenodon punctatus
TTGGTGTTGATCTATAAGGCCCTTCACGGTCTGGGCCCCTCATACCTCAGGGACTGCCTCGCCCTCCGTGCCCCAGAGCGGCTCCTTTGGTGGGCCGTGGGTGCTTTCCTGGAGGTCCCCCGTGTTAAGCGGGGGGCCACAATGGAGAGGGCATTTTCTGTGGCCGGGCCGCACCTTTGGAACTCCCTCCCGGAGGAAGCTCGCCTGGCCCCAAGCCTTTTGACATTCTGGCAAAGTTGTAAAACCTGGCTGTTCGCCCAGGCCTTTGGGGAGGGGGGGAGGGGGGTTAGGGTTTTTTATCTCCCCTACCCTATTTATTGTTTTATCATGATTCCCGGCCCTGTTTTAATACTTTTAATGTTTGTATTTTGGAATGTTTTAACTGTTTTAGTTGTATTTTATATATGTGGTTGTTTTTATTGTAAGCCACCCCGAGCTGTTTTAGGAGGGGCGGGGTAGAAATTTGAGAAATAAATATAAATAAATAAATAAATACATTCAAGGAGGTGTTACCTAAAAGTCATTGACATTATCGGAAATCTTTTTTTTGCTTTCAGTTTGTTGGAAAGCATACCAGTCTTGTCAGCGTCTCCTTCACTAATACATTGAAATCAAATTATGGAATCTAGATGACTCTGAGCAAAGCCATAATTTAACATTTGCAGCCCTGGGACAGGACTGGAGCTGCAACGGGTACTAAAATTAGTAGGGGTGGGACACAGGGTCAAATTTTGGTTTTGGTTTTATTTTGGTATCTGATCCCTGAATTTCGGCAAGTGTCTCAGTTCTCGATTTTTTTCCCATTGAAATTTCCCATTGACTTCAATGGGAAAGAGAACCAAGGACCATCCGAACAGGAATCTGAGACAGAAATAAAAACCCCGGGGCGAGTCATCCCATTGGGCACCTAGTGGACTACCTGAGGACTAATCAGATGCCCAATGCCTGAAAATTCCAGCATTACCCAGAGAAACCGACAAGCCCAGCAGTTCCAGCCAGGGCCTGTCAGTTTAAAAGGTTGGCTGGTGTTCCCCCCTCCCCCAAGCAGCATCCCTCAGCTGAGAGGTGCTCAAGGTAGGGAAGCAGCCCTTAACTAGGGCTGAACCTTGCCCTTGATGAGAAATGGCTTCTTACTGAGATATGCAAGAATGAGAACGAGTTGAGAATCAGCTGTGTCTCGACCCATTCTCACGTGAAATTTGCGCAGTTGAAAATCGCCACTGTACATGTGCAAATTGCTGCTGTGGCCAATTCTGTGCATGTGTAGCCCCTGTCGACCATTCTGTGCATGCGCACAGTGTTTTGAGGGCAACTAAAATCTCGCAAAATTCTTGAGAACCCGTAAAACACTCTGCTCATGTGAAAAATGGCTGCTGGGGCTGTGCATGTGCAGAAATGACTGTGGTGGCCATTTTGTGCATGCACACATGAGATTTTTGAGAAACTCATGAGATTTTTAAGAATCTCATCCTTCCTCTCCCTCCTCGCTGTCATTAATTATTGATGGGGTCACCATCCTGCCTGTCCCCCAAGCCCATAGCCTAGGCTTCATCTTTGACTCACCCCTTTCTTTTAAAACCCTACATTGACTCTGTTGCTAAATCCTGTCGCTTCTCCCTCCATAACATTGCTAAGATTCGCCCTTTTCTCTCTGTCTCGTCTGCCAAAACTCTTGTTCATGCTCTGGTCATCTCTCGCCTCGATTACTGTAACCTCCTTCTCACTGGCCTTCCCCGGTCTCACCTTTCTCCCCTCATCTCTGTCCAAAACTCTGCTGCCAGGGTCATCTACCTCGCCAGTCGCTTCGACCATGTGCAGCCCCTCCTCTCTTCGCTTCACTGGCTTCCCCTTCCTGAACGAATCCTGCACAAGCTCCTAGTCTTCACCTATAAAGCTCTTCACAACCTTGCTCCCCCCTACCTCTCTGCACTTATCGCCCTCCATACTCCAGCCCGTGCACTTCGCTCCTCCTCTGTCCCTTCTCTCACCCTTCCACGCCTTCCCTGCTCCCCTAAGCGCCTTCGTCCCTTCTCACTTGCTGCCCCCCATGCCTGGAACTCCCTCCCTGTCCACATCCGCCTTGCCCCCTCCCTTCATACCTTCAAATCTCTCCTTAAAACTCACCTCTTTCGCTCTGCTCTGTCTGACTCTTTATCCTGCTGAGCCACTATTCCTATACCTACGATCGGTTTACCCTTATCCTTGCAACATGGACCTGCCTGCTGTCATTCTCATCGTATCCAAGCCAAGTACATGCACCTGAGACCTCGCATCTTCATGAATGTTAGACCCCTTGTCTCTCCCTCTGTTCCCCTTCCTATGTCTCTCCCCAGCTCCTGTCTCTCAGATTGTAAGCCCTAGGGCAGGGACTGTAAAGTGCAAGGTACACTGCTGGCACTATATAAATGTTTGTTAATAATAATAATAATAATAATTAATAAATCTTGCTCAGGAGTTGCGAGACCCTCGTGTGTTCTTGTGCCAGTGGCAGGAGGGGCGGGGCAAAAATGTTATAAATAAATAAATAAATAAATAACACACAAGATTCTCATTTCAGCTCTACCCTTGACAGTGTGACAATATTAACTAACGAATGCATTTTTTCACTCTGACAAATTAACAATAGCACTATTCCTTTATAAGTTGATCAGATAGTTTACCAGAGTTAACATTAGAAAACTCCCTCAACATACTACCTAAGGAAGGCGGGAGGAAATATCAAAGTTAAGCATCTTGCATTTCATTCTTACCCTCGCACTCACTTTTGCCCTTCAAAAGAGTCCAACCCTGGGGAACTGACAAATAAAGATAAATTACCCAGTCTGCAGCATTCTTCCTAACAAAGCCGTTGTAGTGGCTAAATGAACCTTGGAAGCCAAATTTAGCTTTGTTGGCAAAAACTACAGGGATAGGGTTTTTTTGCTTTTGTTTTTTAAAAAATATCAAATACATGCCGTAAAAATGGTGCAGTGAGTGAGGAATTGGGGAGAAAGATTCTAGAAGATTGCGCTGGAGTTTTTAGGGGATATACAGTAGTATGTTTTAAATCTAGTTCTTATCTTGAAAGTAGGGTTGCTACCTGTTACATATTTTAAGAAACTGTACTGTATTGAATATTAAAATGAATTCGTTTTTAAGTTGTTACGGAACATAGTTTGTTCCTTATTTTGCTAAATGCCTTGTTTGCATGGTGTAGTTTGGCTCCCCTGTCTGGGATAACTAAGCCTGGAGCACCTGCCCCTTTCCCTCATTTTGGAGCTCCTCTGGTGGCAATCTTTGCTTAAAGAATTGAGTTTTTTAGAAGACTGAAGCTGGGAACAAATCATTCTGCTGGCATTAACTCCTTTCCTTCAAAGGAGGATGTTAGAAAAATCTACCTAATTGTGAGGCTATCTGGGTAATGAAACAAATTGCTTAGGGAGTCTGTGGCGTTTTCTTTTTTGGACGTTGTCAAAAACTGACCAGACTATTAGTAGGGTTGCCACCTCAGGCTGTTTGACGTGGAGACTCCAGAACCCAAAACATGGGTCTCAGGGACAAACCACAAGAAGCAGAAACCCAAACTACTAGTGATGTTGTAGGTATAGGGAGTATCCTAACTTGGAGAAGGGTGCTGGACAAGAGAATCCTTGAGGTCCTTTCAAACTCTCTGATTTTAAGATATCATGTCTGTTAGGAGGTAGCATCTCGGATTAAATGGACTATTATTAGTAGTACTTGGTGAGAGGGTTCTTTTGTTCCTCCTTGGACACATTGCATCATCGGTACTAGTTAAAACTAGAGCTGGTCAATGAGGGCGGTGAGCTCGATCCCAAACCCTGTGGATTGTGTGAACACAGCCATGCGGATCCCTATTGCGGGCACATTGTGCCGTGCGGAAACCACATGCATGTGTGAGTGCAGGATCCACGGGGTTTGGGATCAAGTTCAATGTCATTTTTGTGAACATCTTAGATACTTTGTTCTGACACTGTTGCTAAGGATTTAGTTTTGGTCCCTCTGTAAAGAAGGCCGTATCAAAACTTTAAAAATCTGAGAAACTATGGCAATGTGGCATTCTTGTGGTCTTCTGAAACATGGGATATCCCTTAGAAGGCAGAACATCTGGCAGCTCTGTTCCTTGGTTGTATTGTTTTATTTATTTATTTTAAGAATTTTTATCCCACCCCTCCTGTCACAGGCAGCTTGGGGAGGCTAACAAAATAAATATATTATCTTCTTATTAGTCTTAAATTTACTTCTTAGTTTAGTCCTTTCCTTACCAAATATGGACTCTGGACCAAGGCTCCATTAAGTACATAAACACTGGATGAAGAGAAGGAAACAGTAAGATGGAAGCAGCTGAGCTCACTACCCTCATAAAAGTGAAGAGATCTGCATGTGGAGTGGATCCTTTTTCAAGCAGAGATCTGCAGACAAGAACTGCCTTGATAAATACACAAAGGGTGCAATCCTGTGGCCTGTGTACGCTGTGCCTACATGACGCACATGTCCAGAACGCCTGTGCTCAGGTGTGTACGTATGCCACGTGCGGCAAAGTTGCGACCTGTGCTGATATTACCCCCTGAGCCCACACACCCTGCAGTCTGGAGGATGGAGCAGAAGCCATGCCTGCTCCATCCCCCGGGCCACAGGGTGTGTGGGCTCAGGGGGCATGCATTAGCACAGGTCATGCCTTTGCCCCGCATAGCTTGCTGGGTGCACGGCAAATGTGTGCCTGAGTGGCCACCATCTGACCGAGCACTGCTTGCGGGTGGCTACACCAGCCAAAAGACTGCACCCGTAGAAGTTAATGTGTTAATTTTGGAACTTGGTAGCCCAGGGTTCAAATCCCATTTTACAGGACAATCCACTGTCATTAAAGTCAATGGGAGTTTTGCCATTGACTTTAATGGCAGAGAACTGCACTCTAATTTTTTTTCAAATTTCTTACTAGGGCTGAAACAAATCTACAGAAGTTTTCAGAAACCACTGGATTTTGGGGTCTTTGAACCAGAAATGGCACTTTCCAAAGTTCGGGAAAGCACAGCCGTTCTCTAGAAAACTTGGGAAACCTCAGAAAACTTCAGAAGCGCCTGCATGCCTGAGCCTATCTGGAGAAGCTTCCAGATGATTCTGGAAACAGTGCCAAATTTGGTAAGGAGGGGCGGGAATAGAAGGGGACATCTAGAAATTTTATCTCTGCATCCCACCCCGAGGAGATATTCACCCAGTCAATATGAGGGTAATTGAAATCGCCCATTATTACTGCGTTTCCGACTTTAGTAGCCTGTCTAATCTCCCTTAGCATTTCAGTAAGTCTCGCTGTCCTGGTCAGGAGGACAATCATGTAGACCAACCGCTATACGCTTCTCTGTTATACATGGAATTTCTATCCACAGAGATTCCAGAGTACTGATTGCTTCCATTACAATATTTATCCTGTATCCTACCTATGTGACCTAACCTAACCCAAAGTCAGAGGAGACATCATCTGAGGGCAAAGACTGGAGGAATTCTGTCCTTGTCAATTTGTCTGGAAGACCCAGAGGAGGAGGAGGAGGAGGAGGAGGAGGAGGAAGCACTGACATCCACCACAGGAGCAGCAGAAGACCCCTCACCAGGGTCCCCGGCAGGAGCAGAGGCAGGTATCCCTTGAGGAACCCTGGGATAGCAGAGAATCCTGGGTAGCAGTGTTAGTACTGGTGGGAGGCCTGGCGGTGGGGGCACCTGCATGCCAGCAGCCTGAGTGGCATCTAGCCACCAGGCTACCCACCTGGCATGCTCCATCAGGGCCTGGCGGAATGCAACGTTGGCCTGCCATGTCTGCCTCATGTCTGCCTGATTACGTCCAAGGCCACAATGCTGCTCTATGCCACACCTCCCTCTTGCAGTGGGAGCACAGAGCTAAAGTCTGGGACATTCACTGAGGCTGGGAGAAGTGGTCTCACACTGCAGACCTCAGTGCCTGCTGATGCTGCCGCTATCTTCTGACAGGTGCAGACCCTGCCTCCACCTCCTCCACCACCTGGACCTCTGCCTCAGACTCCTCCACTGCCCTGATCTCCTCCTCTAATATGTTGCTTCCTAGTCTAACCTAACCCTGACTATATATATAAAATAAAATATAGATACCTTACTCCTATATCCTAAACTATAAATATTATTATCCTATTCCTAAACTATAACTGATTTCACACCCTGATTGGTTAGGCAATTAAATGGTTGTAGCTGCTGAACATGGCAGCACCTGCTGAGGTGCCAAGGTGGCACCGTCGACGTTTTCCGATGTTCTGTGCTTCAGTCTCTGAAGTCTGAAACGTTGGCAAGAACACCAAATTGCCTCTGAGTACTTGGACCAGCTATGTGGAACTTCAAAATTTGGTCTGAAATACCCGGAAATACTATTTGGTTCAGCCCTATTTTTTACCAACCTACCCCCATTTAAAAAGCAACAACAACTAGACCTGGAGAATCTCAGTCTTGTGTGTTTACATGCCCAGCTCAATGTACAATAATTTTTTTTAATGCATCCCAAAAAGAGTGTGGGTCAGAAAAAGAAACCTTCCTGTGTATTATCCAATCTATACTAGCTTTGGGGAATTAATAGCAAATTAGTTGGAACACAGCAACAGAAAAATGCTCTCTTTGGTTTTTTTTAATGACTTCATACATTAAAGAACAATGAGGGCTTCATCAAGTGGGGAAAAACTCTGTTTAAAAATCCAGGGCAATTAAAACAATATTAGAGTGAGGGGAGTTAAAAAAGATGTCCAGAGTATGGGTGTGTTTACACGGGATTTATCTCTCCTGCAGCTTAAAAATCTGGCTTGGGGAAACCCCCGAAGGCAGTAAGGGGGATTTAGACACTCCTTGCTGTACCAGAAGTCACTAGGGCACCATTGGAAACAGTGACATTGGAAGACTCCAGAAATTCTGACACACAGACTGGTAAGTCCTCAACTGTTGGGGGCTTACCTAGTTGCATCTCAATACTTGTATGAGTACCTAGCACTGCTGTTTCAAATGGCGTCCTGGCAACTTTCAGTCCGGCAAAAAGTGTCTTAATCCCACCCCCATGGGGGTTTCCCCATGCCGGATTTTTAAACTGGAGAAATGTCTCCCATGTAAAAAAGCCCAGTGTGACTTGTGAACAATTAAGTGCAAACTGCCAAGCAATTCTGAAAGCAAAGAACTTTATTTCAAAAACCAGCTAAAGTTGCTTACTGACAATAGCGTCAGTGTTAGTGAAGCCAGGCACAGAAAAGCAAGGAAATGAATAGTTAAAGACATCATAAATCTTTCACTGTCCACACAATAAATACATTATTTTGATCAAATATGAAAAAATGCACGTTTCAGCACATGCTAATGACTTGATTCTCCCCTCCTAGGGGCACTTAATAAAGCAGAATAAAAGCTAGCATGGATACCTTGAATTTATATTTGTGTTCTCTTAGTCATGAGAATATTTCAGAGATGGGAGAAGTTCCAGAATTGTTTAAAGGAACCTAGTTATGCTTATTGACATCAAGACTGTTGGAATACAGATGCTGCAGAGATAAGGCCCTTTTTACACAAACGCTCTAACACTGATAAAATGGGTGTTACATTTTATTATACATGTTGCAGGAAACCCATAGAGCACAGCTGTAGCCCTGCAACATGTTTAATAACATGTAGGGATGGGACTATCGGTATCGGATTAATCCGATAATACTGATAATTGTCGATATCGGCTTAATCCGATAATACCGATAATATAGGTATATCCGTTTTTTAACATTGCCGATTTTTCGGATCTTTAACATTGTGATCATTTTAACAATGGCTGCAATGTTAGAGATCCGAAAAATCGGCAATGTTAAACTGATATACTGATACATCCGATATCGGATTAATCCAATACCAATAAAACCGGTAACCAATAATTTGCCTGGAGTCCCACTCCTAATAAAATGTAACACCCATTTTATCAGTGTTAGAGTGTCTCTGGCCATTTTTACACAGACCTGGGGGTGGGGGATGTCGGCGCGGTGGGCGTAGGTGGGTGTGTGCCTGTTTACATGGACACATACCCACCTACACCTACTGACCCCCATCTCCACCCACGGAGCTTCTTTTGTTCTGTCGGAGGGCTCTGTGGGTGGAGATGGGTGTGGGTCAGTGTGCGGCGGGTGTTGGTGGGTGTGCAGCGTGAGCGTATACGGATACGCACAAATATCCGCTGCCCATGGCATTTACATGGGCACACACCCACCGCACACACATCCCCCTACCTACCGGCGGCCGTTTACACAGACTGTCTCCCCGCCACGCACCCGCACAAACACTGAACGGTGGGGGGGGGGCAATCCGTGTAAAAATGGCCTCTGTGAAAAGCACCTAAGGAATAGGAGCTGGGCGTACTCAAGGAGGGTGCTCAAAGTGGGAGAAGAAAGGGGAGGGTCGAGATCATGGATCTGATCTGTGGAGCAGGGACATAGAGACGTGGAAATTGGTCCTGGTGCAGAAGATGGAGCGAGCCCCCTGCTGGGGCAAGCTACTCTAGTGTGCATATGCCTTCTACAGGCATGTGGGCCCTCCAAGCACAATGGGCCCAGGTGCAGCTGCACCTGCTGCATCTATTGTAGTGACGCTCCTGCTTTGGAGTCATGCCCTGTCCTTGCATCCATGCCTTCATAATCTTTGCTCCCTTCTTCCTGAATGCACTTCATCAGTACTTGCAGGTGGGGGATGGATTTAGAGCTAGTGAGAAAATAGATGTTCCAGAATCAACATAAATGGTTGTCTTTTGGGGAATCTCGCCCAACATTCATATTGTTTTTTTGTGTTTGGGATTCTTCTTTCTCATTGACCATATTTTTTTAGTATTTCTATCGGTGAATTTTTGACACTTTTATGATACGTTGGTCATTTTTGTTGCCATGTTCATCATTGTTATTGGCACTTCCAAAATCCTAAGGAATGGATAAGTGTTGAATGAAGAATGGGTAGAAGAGTGTTCCCAAATTGTTGAGAAAGTGGTGAACAGGCCATTGTCAGTGAAAATATATTTTGCCATGAATTGTCATTTCAGCTTGGGATCCAATTAGGGCTGTAGCGGAATATCGCAGTGGTAGCTATTTCCGACGGAAACAGCGTTTCCGCAATTACTGGTAAGGTGTGACAGAGGCTTTTATTCTGCTAGTTTCATTCCGTTACTTCTGCAGTTCCGCTAATTTCATTCCGCTACTTCCACAGGCTTCGAAAAATAGCAGAAACATGAAATTTTCGTTACTTCTGCCATTCCGCCAGCGCTACAAAATAGCGTAACAGCGGTTTTCCAACAGTTTCCACAATTTTTACACAATTCCACAATTTGTGGAATGCCGGTGGAATTAGCGGAATGTCTGCAAAAAAAGCCGCGGTGTGGCGCAGGCAATTTCGAAATGGCGGAATGGAATCGTGGCACAGTAACTGCTGCTGCCGCATCAGCCCTAGATCCAATGACCAGATTTAGGGTTTGAAAAGGGGCCAAATAAGATATTCTCAGTCTTCCCCAGCGGTGAGAATCATTCTATGATCTGAATATCCATGAGAATCCTGTTGTGATGTGCTTCACAGGGTTGTTACGGGGTGAACTAGATAAGGATTGGAAAGTGCTTTTTTAAATGATGATTAATATCACCCTTTCAAGACCAGATTCACGCAACCTTTTGGTAAGTGACTAGGTGTTATCGTAAGTCCTGCAAGGAACTGTGTACTTTAAGTCTGATTCAGAAAATCACTTAAGCACATGCTTAAGTTTGAGCCCATGAGTAGTCCCCGTCAATGCAACTATTGACTGCAATCTTCTCTTCTCTGCAAAGCATACACATGATTTCAAAAATTGGTCAAAGCTCAGCTAATAAATGGCATTCATGCTGCAAACCTCTTGCCTGAGTGATTCCCGCTATGAGGAAATTATGAGAGATGTGTAGTCAACGGTAAGTTGGATTTTAAGCACTTCTCTTCAGCAGCTATTTATGCTTGTGTCCATAAGAAATTCTAAAGGGCATTCATCATTGTTATTATCACCCCAGTCCCAAATAAAAAATAAAAATCATTTTCTGCTGCTGTCACTTGTGAAGGAATGCTGAATGAAACTGGGGGAAAGTCACATTCTGTTTTATTATCTGTCCAGATGCAACCCCTGATGCCAGCAAGAGAAACCAGGGATAATTCATTTTCACTTTACAAATGTAGTAATAAAACAGTGCTTAGTGGATAGGGTTGATACCACAGCTTTCATTGGTGAATCATTATGCCATTAGCCTCGGAGCTTTTTTCAGCCACATAGATTTAAAGCAAATGGAATTGGGAGAGAAAATGGTGAAGGGATGAAAAAGCTGGGAAATATTGCCTTACTTTATTTGGGAAATACAGGGTGTTTCCATGCCAGTGTTGTGTAATAGCTGTACGCAGTACTTGGACCAGGCGGGAAGATGGGACTCTAGTTCAAGTCTTGCCTTAGACAGATACTCACTGGGTGACTTTGGGCCAGTCACAATATTCTCTCAGCCTAACCTACCTCACAGGGTTATTCTGAGGATTAAAAGTTGTGTTACATGTAAAGTGTTCCGAGTACCATGGTAGGGGACACTATATGAAAATAAAGATGATGATGATGATTGATTGTTATTATCATCCATGCCAGAAAAGAGGGGTGGCTATCAATGCACATTAACTCCAGCAGCGGAAGTTCACATGCTCTGGAAAATCTGTGTCTACGTTAGAGCTGAAATACATATGCTACTTTGCATTTGTGAAGCTTATTCGGATATTCATTCAGCCAAACAAAAATCAGAATAATTCCTCACCGGTGAATCTTTGCACATTCATTTGGTCTCTTGTGGTATTTTTTGTGGTTTGGTAACTTTGGGTGTTTTCGGACAAGATGCTACTCTGCATGACCACCCAAGAGCCACGGATCCAACCATGTATCTGAAGGTGGAGCAGCAGGATGCGCGCTCCCGTGAGTCACAGAGCACCCACTCAGAGCCATGCTGGGAAACCTGGAGTGGGCCATGTGGGGGTAAGTCAAATGTGTAGAACTGTATCAGTGGCTGTGATAGCCACACTGGGAGCTGCCCAGTTGATTCACTCCCCACTCAGCCCACATGTATGGGTGCTCCATGACAGAGCCATGAGGTGGTCATCGAAGCCTCCTCCCCCCCGGTTGACTTTTTCATCTGAAAACACCCTTTGTTTCAGTATTTAATTTATTTGGTGCAATAAATGTTCCTGAAACTGAATGATCATGATTCCAGTCTCTGCCCTAATGGGATTACAATCTTGAATGTCTTGAATGTTTTTATTGGGGCAGGCATTCAATGGGCAGGGGTAGATTGCGGGGAGGGCGATGGGGTGTTTTTAGTTTTGTGGGATTTTAATTATTTATTTTACATTTTAATTTTATACTTGTTTTGTGAGCTGCCTTCGGGGATAGGCCAGGATATAAATCAAAATAAATAAATCTAGGATGGACAAGGGGAGAGCCACATAGGGAGAGACGGGTACATTCATGAAGTTGAGAAGTTGCATGTACTTATTTCAGACGTTACGATACCACGGTGACCCACAGTGTACTGTAACGTCTAAGGGGATTTCCGCCAGATGTTCACCCCATTGAATACCTGGCGGGAATCACATTGACCACGCTTCCAGACCTCTGGGTGGCCGGAGGTCCGGAAGCGTGGTGGGATCGGGCCCCAACCATGGTTGGATTGGTAACATCTGTTACCTTCAGCCCTACAGATCGGGATGGGATTGGGCGCAGCAGCCGTATTAGTCGCTGTGCCTGCCCCTCTCCTGGAAGGTGGGTGGCCGAGGGAGTGCCGGGGGCATGGCTGTGTGGCCGCACGTCACACCATGCAGCCCTGCTCCCTCCCCGATCCCCCTCCAGAATCAGGCCGGCACGTCTGAACGATGGACGGCCTGATTCCTGACCGGGATCCAAAATGGATCCTGGTCCGTGGTTCAGCATGGTGGGCCTCTGGGCCCGTCACATCTGAAATTACCCTTAGTTGTAAAAGAGGGCAGGGATCCTGAAGAATGAGACAGTATAAGGAGAAGCATCAATGAGTAATCTACGGGATGAGGCAGATCTAGGGAAAGCCTGACAGAAGTGCTGTTTACTAGTGCTATGGTTCACCACTCTGTTGTGCAATGGTGTTCTATTAACAACAGTGGCACAGTTGTACTATTACTCTCCAATAGGGCTGAAATGAGATTTTGCCCTTCTCTAAAATCTCGTCAAGAATAGACTTCTTGACAAGATTTTCTCATCTTGAGATTATCGCAAGAGTCTTGCAAGAGTCTTGCAAGAAACTTGAGATTCTTGCGAACCTTAAAATAACAGAAAAAAGGTCTGTGCATGCACAAAAGTAGCCACCATGGCAGTTCTGTGCATGTGCTGCCATTTTGCACATGTGCAGATCATTTTGGGGGGCATTTGCGAGATTCTCGAGTTTCTCGTGAGATCTTGCCAGGGCTGCGAGATTCTCGCTAGAATTAATTTCATTCTCATTTCAGCACTACTGTCCAATGCAGTGCATACTAGAACTACATAGGACTGTAGAAGTAACTGAAATACTGAAAGGAAATAACCAGAGTCACCAAAATACTGATCCAAAATCATTCAAAGTATTTGTCTCCATAAACAATGGATGAAAACAGGTGATGGCGGCAAGGATCCACCCTGGCCCACCCCAGGGCGAACAACTGCAGCCACCACTCTCTGAGTCAGTGAGCAGTATGGAACAATCATGTGAGCTCATGTGGGTGGGCCAAGACTCATCCCACTTTCCTTATGGTCCAGGTAGGGCGAGGAAAAAAAATATGTCCACAGCTAGAGAGAGAGCTGATGCCCATGAAGATTCTATTGCCATCTGAATGTTCACCACCCTGGACTCCTGCCGCTCCATTGCTCAGCAGTTCGGCATGGGAACATCCAGAATGGATGCCATCCTGCTCAAATTCTACGAGGCCCTGTTGCTCAAAAGGGGAGGTGCAACTCATCATCCTTGTTGCATTGGAGTGATCGATGACACCCACATTGCGGTCATCTCTCCCCTCTCACAGTGTGACTAGTATATCAGCTGGCTGGGGTACCACTCCATGGTCTTGCAGTTGGTTGTGGACAACTGTGAATGGTTCACAGATGTGTTAGCTGGATGCTCAGGTAGGAGCCATGACACCCACATCCTTCAAAAGTCCCCCTTCTTCACCAGGATATATAGAGGAGACTTTGGATCCACCACTATCAAGGGGGTTCCCATGAAGCCTGTCATCCTGTCTGAAATAGCCTACCCCCTGGCAAGGTGGCTCATGAAGGCATATCCCATGGCCCGCACCTTGGAAGAATCCCACTTCAGCAGGCAGTCAATTGCCTCCAGGTGCATTGTGGCATGGGGTTTCAGGGTGCTAAAGCAGGGCCCAGGTACACTTAGCACCTGGTAATGGTCCTGCCAGTGCAGGCGGCACTGCTGCTAGCAGACCTGTAGTAGGTTGGAAAGGAGAGGCATTAGTTGGAGCTGTCCCACTCCCAGCTTCCTGGCCAGGTGTTTCACCCCCTTCCCTGTTGCCTGGGCACCCGCTGTGTCCCCCACTTGCCTATTCAGCATGAGAACCCCGCGGGCCCACCTTTGTGTCCTCCTCTTGATGTACCTACTTTCCTCAGGAGGTCCCTCTGTGTCCCTGCCTCCTTGGGTTTCTCACCCTTGGCATTCAGGCCACCTGTGAACACAGCGGAGAATGAGAATCATGTTGGCGACTGGCATTACCTGACTGTTCCATCCTATGGGTGAGTCACCTATTCCATCTGGACTGCCTTTGCTCCTGCAGGTGCAGAGTGTTGGCTCTCCAGGTTGAGAGGGTAGGTGATGAGGGGGTCTGATGGCATTGTCCAATTCCTCTAAGTCAGAGGCTGACACAGGGCTGGGGATATGTCTGATGCGGTAGCCTGCATCCCTGAGGGGCAGCCTTCTCCTCATAGGTGCAGGGAATGCCTCAGGAATGGGTGGGTGCTTAAGGAGCTGCCAACAGTGTAGGGATGTGTACATAATTCCCCCCCTTTTTGTTATTTCTTTTTCATTACTAAAATGACATACGTTTTCATATATATTTTCGTAATTATCTTTTGTTTCCGTTTTTACCTTCATTTTTGTGTTCCATTGGTTTTATTGGGAAATTTCTGACTCTTATATTCAATTGGGATGAAATGTGCACAGGTTATACTGCTTGCCTAAGGGAACATGCCTGCCACATTTGAGAGAGAATGGTTAAAGGTTATAAGCAATTTGTTGTGTGCTTTTTCTGGCTGAAACTTTTTCTTCCATCTAATATGGATATATAATCAGTTTGTATCCCTCTTCTAAGGTATTATCCATGCCAAATTATATAAAGATTGGATAAAATGTCCCTGTTTTATAAGCAATTTGTGATCTTAACAAAAGTTGCACTCTCATTTTTGGCTGTAACCTCTTCGTATTCCATCCAGTTTGAATGAGATTTGAAATGATTTTACCCTTCACCAAAGGTATTAACGGAGAGAGCATTCTCGGTGGCTGGGCTGCGACTTTGGAACTCCCTCCCAGAGGAAGCCCTCCTGGCCGCAGGTCTGCTGTCTTTTCGCCGAGCCTGCAAGACCTGGCTGTTCGGCCAGGCCTTTGGAGGGAAGGGTGGGAGGGTGGGGTAGTTGGGGGGTAAATTTTGGGGGGTTTAAAAGATTTTAAATATATTATTGTATTTTATGCATTTTTAGTTATTGTACGCTGCCCTGAGATGCCGTAGGCATGAGTGGGTCAGCTAATAAATATAAATAAATTAATTAAATTAAATATTAACTCTGCCAAATTTCAGAAATATAGGATAAAGTGTCCCGATTTTACAAACCCACCTGCAGTCCTTCCCAGCCAGAATAACAAAAGAGAAAGCCTGATATCATTTTTTCATTTTCTTTATTGAATAATAAAAATGAAAGAAGGCAGGGATGTGTGAACAGAACCGAGTTCGGAAATTCAGTTCGGTTTGAAAAGTTTGGTTTGGTCGACCGAACTATTTGAGTTCGGTTGAATTTCGAACTTCTGAACCAAGTTCATACATTCAAAACCGGGGTTTTTGGCCTTCCGAACTGGTTCGGACTTGACCGAACAGTTCGGTCAAATTTGAGTTCGATTCGAAAGTTCGGTTCAGTCAACCGAACTATTCGAGTTCGGTCCGAACTCTGAACTTCTGAACCGCGTTCGCACATCCCTAAAAGAAGGTTTATTGGTTTTCATTATTCCAGTAACAAAAACCAAAGACACATCCCTAGAGGGGTGTCTGCCCGGTGGCAGCCCTGGGCGAGCCTGGTGCTGGTGAACCGTGGGGCCATGATGGATCAGTCCATACTGAAGAACTTCTCAATGAGGTCTATGTAGTGCTCGGTTTTGCACCCATGTCTGATTTTTTGTTGTTATCATAGATATCCTTGAAGCCCCTCCACAGGTTCTTGGTCCACTGCTGGCACTGACTCATGTCCTGGTGGCAGCCCAGCTCTGCCATCCAGGTGGCAAGCTACCGGAACACACATTAATTCTGGTGCATTAGGTGTAGATCATATGCACCTGGTAGTCCCTTCCTCCCCCTAGAGGCTGATGAAGGCCCGGGTCTTCTCATCGCTCTCAGGGATCCTCTTTTGCTGGGTTGCTGGGGTGTGTGTGTTTCTCCTGGTACGTTAAGGTTCCACATTCCCCCGCGATGATGATGCTCTCTCTTGGACAGTGGTGCATTTGAATGCCTATGAACCGGATGAAAGAGATGTACCACATATAGATTGTGCCTACCATGGAATAACTGCCATGTTTTTCTTCCCCTTACTCGGGTACATAGACTTACCATTCTGGGCTTTTCCATCTCCTGCTCGATGTTCCCCTTTGGCTGATGTTCTCTTGGTTGGTGTTGGACGGGCATTGGGCAGGGGCTCTGCACAGACCAGGAAAACCCAATGTGGTGTTGCCTTGGCTGCCAGTTCCTTTTAAGGGGGCTAGGCCTATCACCTGAGGAGGATTGTTGAGGTACAGCCACTCCATTGACTGCTCTGGACTCTTTTCCTGTGGCTCTGTGGTCCTCATGGACCTCCCCCTGTGGTGGGGTTGGGCAGGGTCTAACAGATGTGTGGACCCACAGGTGTTGGCCTTGGCTGCGTCTCCAAATTTTTCTGGAAGACAGCTGCCTGCCCCGGGGTGTACACTGGCCAACAGCTGGCGGTGATGAAACAAGTGCAGGTGAGTCCCAGGCCAATGCAGGCTACTGTCATGTCTGTTTTTGCCCAAAGTGGGAAATGAATAGTGTTTTTGGTACATTTGTGTCCGTTTCGATGACTTTTAGATTCACAATGTATATTTATCATCTATATCCAGGCCTCTACTTGCAGCAACCCCAGATTCTTCATCACAGCTGCTGTCAGCACAGCTCCTGGATGAGAAGATGCATGCATCAATTCACTACCAGCATCGAGGGTCTACTGGGCTTCCCATCTCCCCACTGAATGGCAGAGACTAGGGATGTGCGAACATGGTTTGGAAGTTCAGGGTTCTGGAAGAGGCACCAGGGAGCACCTCCCACCCCACCCAGCCTCATTATTTTTTTACCCCTACCCCAGGGATCGCCTTACCTGATGGTGCTGGGGCTCCGGCCCCGGGTCTGGTGGCGAGTCTGAAGGTGGTGGTGCTCCAGAGTGCTTCAGCCCACTACTAGGCCTTCTGGGTCAAATTAGAAAGCCTAGTAGCAGCCTGAAGCGCTCCGGAGTGCCGCTGCCTCCGGACCAGCCACTACTGCCAGCGTTGGTGCTGGACACGGAGCCCGACTTATCTGGTGGTGCCAGGGCTCTGGCCCTGGGTTTGGCAGCGGCGGTGGGTCTGGCACCGGCAGTGCTCCGGAGCACTTCAGGCTGCTACTAGGCCTTTGGGTTTGACCCGGAAGGCCTAGTAGTGGCCTGAAGTGCTCCGGAGCGCTGCTGCCTCCAGATCCGCCACAGGACCCACCACTTCCGGACTTGGCACCGGAGGCCCGTCACCACCAGGTAGGGTGATCCCTGGGGTGGGGTTAAAAAAAATGACGAGGCTGGTCAGGGTGGGGGGGAAGTGCTCCCCGGTGCCCCTTCCACCTGTGCAGCCTGGAGGGGGGAGGGAAAACTGGGCTCCCCCTCCGTCCAAATGGCTTTGGCCCCCCTGAACCTATTCGGGCAGAGACCAGGCTAATTTTGCCTGCAGTGAATCTCGGTAAGAGGGAACAGCTCCTCCGTCCCAGATTCAGAGCTGTGGGCCTACAAATAAGAGGAGCTACATGCAGAGATTCCAAACCCGAATCTGCATCTCCCCATTTTTCTGAAGCGAGAGAACTGGGTTTATCAGGTAGCCATTCCACACACCAATACGGTTATCGGAGACATTGCTACCATGGAGCAAGGGGGCACAGTTGAGTCTAGGCTTTGAGGGCACCCTTTGTAAGCGATCTGAGCGCTGCTAGGACATTTTTCGAAAATGAGCACACATCCCTCCACCCCTCCACTCTGAACCTTTCCTAGTGGTGCTTAGGCCACTCACACAGCGCCCTTCTAAGAGTGGGTGAGAGTGGAGTGCTGTCCCCACCTTCATCCACTCTTGAAATTTCCTGCCTGGAGGAGTTGCCGACGGGCAGGGGAGCAGGTCCTGATAGGAGTTGGGGTGGTGCTGCCTTCATGTATAAGCCTTTCTGGAGACCCTCCCTTGCCATGAGCCCCCAGGTCTACCACAGGCTTGCTGTGCCACTGATGGTAACACAAGGGACTACTGTTACATGTGGATTAATGCCCTGAATTTCATTTGTTTGATATTTAAGACTCCGGTTGTTATCACTTGGCACCATTCAATAGGTTTGCTCTTCCTCAGAAGCATCTGCAGAATGACAGGGCCTTGGGAGTAGCAGCTTGATTCTTTTGGGTCCGTTCCCATAAGATTAAAGAGCTTGGGTTTGGCAGATGGTTTTTGAAAGCACAGATAACCCTTGATGTTGAGGGGGGTGGGGGGGTTGTGAAAGGAATTTCCTGCTCACAACTCAGATCTTGCAAATGTTTGAAATACCTGTAGGTCAAGGTGCGAGTTTGAATGCATTGGCTTTGTTTATTATAATTGGATCTCTTGAAAAGACTGATTTTTAAAACAAAGATATAGAGCTTGTACCACGTGTTTCAGGTTTCAAAACCTCTGGAGAATGGGATAGCAGCATAAGGGATACAAAACATTTCACTAAACTGTGTCACTTTAAAAATCTATCACAAATTCAACTGAAACATGTCTTGAGACTCATTCTGAAATAGCAGAAATGGGAATATTGATTTAAATATTTTATTTTATAATGTTGCTGTTGGTTCTACTGTACTGAATGCAGTAATAATATGCTGGGGGATGGGGGTTACCGTTAACTTTAACTTTACCATGCCATGCAGTTGTGTTTTTTTAAAATAATTGGGTGCCACATTTGCTTCTAGTAATAATATCCCATTATAGCTATACTTACTATGCTAAGTGCCTGAGGAAGGGCCCTGTGTCACCCCAAAACTTGCATTTTCTCACCAACAGAAGTTGGTCCAATAAAAGAGAGAGATTGAGATGAAGTAGTTCAAATGCTACCATTATAGCCTCAGTCAAAATCAACACATCCGAAACTGAGCCCTTCAGCCTGATCCAGCAAAGCACGTTGTAACAGGACGCCCACCCGCGTATATTCTTTGCTCTGGGCTGTTAAACTCTTCTGTTATGCCCGGGGGCCTTCGAGTCGCTCACCCTCACCCTCTCTGACACTCTGCAACGCTCCTTCAAAGAATTTCTCGGGTCTTTCCATCCTTTGTGCCTGAATTCCCTCAGCTCCTCCACTATTCCACAGGTGATGTAAGTTGTCCTTCGGCTTGCATTGCTTTCACCACCACCGCTTGTCTCCTCTCCAGCCTGCACTGGACTTGTCTATTTTCCTTCTCAGCAGCTGGCAGATTACAAGCACTTCAGCTGTTCCCAAAAGCTCCCTAGTCCTTTCACCAGTTCCCCAGGCCTGCCTTCTGTCGTGGAATCTGATGCCCTCCTTCCACCTGTTAGTCCCATCTGTCTCTGACTTGCCCAGGTGCTCTCTGCCCCCTGATGTCTGGGCAGTCTCCATTTGATAAGCTACTCTCGGAAAGTTCTTAAAGGGACCTACACTTATTACCATTCAGGGCAGGGCATGCCCTGCTACACATGAAAACTAGGGCTGAAATGAAGTCTTCGGAAAACTTCAGAATTCAGCAAATATTATGGTATTCAGTTCGGAAAGTCTGAATTCCGAAGTTCCAAGGCCGTTATTTGGGAAGCTTCGGAAACCATTACATGCGTGGGGGGCTGGTGGACAATTGAGCGTCCCTTCTTCTGGAAATGAAACTTAGGACATATTTGGTAGGAGGGGGGTATGGGAGGAGACACTTCAGTGATGGTAAGTCAGATGGCAAGATTTGATTGGCTGGACAAGCCAGATGGCAAGCTTTTGACTGGCTGGCAGGGCAAAATAAAAGTGGCTGCAGCCATTTCCCCCCATTCTTTTTGGTGAATGTGGCTGTGTGCTACAGTGCTGCTGGATCTGTAAGTAATCAGCTGGGTGAGAGGGGTGCCTATCCTGGTCTAATTTGACCTGTCCTGTCCATAGGGCCAATGCTGGGGGATGGGGGTTACCATTAACTTTACCTTTACCATGCCATGCAGTTTAAAAAAAAATAAAATTGGGTGCCACATTGCTTCTAGCTCTGCCTGCTGCTTGGTTGGCACTTGGCACCATGAGGCCAGAGGGATTTCTTTGCCTGGCTCCACTTCCCTTTGCCTGGTCTGTTCAAGTTACCACTGCCACAGTACCAATGCTATTCCAAGAGGGTGCCCCTGGGGGTGGGGGGCAATATCTGGTTTCTTAATTTTGTGATTGCTGGAACCTGGGCTTGCTGGCTTTTGGTGGGATTTATTTCTCCATCCAGTTGCAGACTGTCTTGCAGGGTTGTTATATTCTTCTTGAGCTATAATGTCCCTTGCTAGCCTACATTTTTGTGCACTACTTGGTTGGCATAATGATGAGAGCGGGTGCACTCACTGCTGATGGTGGGCCATGCTGTGGGTACACTACTGTTGTGGGTTTTTTTGGATTTCTGCAAGCAGTTGCACTTTTGTGGGGTTGTCTTCTGGAGCGATTGTCCCACTCTTGCTAGCCTGCTTTTCTGGGTAGTGTTTTTATGGGTAGTGGGTTGGCTTAGGGTTCAAGAACTTTGCAACAACTTTCCAAAGTTTTCTGAGGTCTGGAATTCTGAGTCTGAATTCCAAAACTTTGGAAGCACTATTCGGTACAGCCCTAACACATGATGATCCCCGAGTTCTTTCCAATGCTACAAGTCTATGGTCCTGTAACTTTAATCATAGGAATAGTCTTGTTGATGTAATTATGCATGAATGTAAATACTTTGCTGGATTTATTCCTTGTGGAAAATGTCTCACTTACATAAAGTAAATTATGGAAGTAAAGCAATATTATGGATTAGAGTTGAAACGTAGAGTGGATTTGATATTGGGGAATATTATGTATATTTTTTAGATGGCCCTCTGACTATGCGAACAATATTTGTGTGGCTGAAATAGATATTGGCATATCTGAATATCTGGGTATTCTGATTTGGTTGTTTCCATATTTTTCAGTTATTTGGGTTGATCATTTTGGTATTTTGGTTGCTTTGCTTTGGATATTGCACATGCATAATATTAACGCTGAAATAAAATAACCAAGATGACTGATATCAATAACCTATTGTATTCACCACAGATATTAATTTTAGCTCTATTATGGATATGCTTATGTACAGCCCTTTATTAATGTTGCTTCCTAGGTTAGCTCTTAAGAGTCAATATGACCTGCTCTCAAGATGGCTGCCATTTAGTTCCCAGTTTTGCTAGAAAAACCAGTGAGGTCCCAATTTTTAGCACATATAGGAGGTCTTCGATAGACCTGGATGAATTTTTCCAGTGACTATCTTTTTGGAATCAAATTCTTTCATCTTTGAAATATCCCTGTTGAAGTAATAGGACAATAGGTCAGAAGAAATATTTGATTGAATGGCATTGGGAGTTGAGAGTGACAAGATTAAAATGCAAGGCTGTGAGTGAAATAATGAACCCGAGATCAAAAATAACGTGACCCTTCAGAGGAAAAGTTAGGGAATATGAACATAAATCACAAGAAGATTTCATTTCACAACTAATAGACCAGTGTAAGAATATTCTTCTCAACAAAGTCGTTATTCCTTTTCTTTCCCAACCAAACTACAAAATACAGAAGAAGAAAGTTAGAAAATAATAGCTATACTAAAGAGAAAACAATACTTTTTTTTTAAAGGGGAGACCTGCAAATACAGAGTAGCTTCGGTTGTAGGGACTGAGCCTATACTTGGACCTAATTACAATGCTTTTCAAGAATATTTTAAGTACAATATTGTGATAGAAGATGAGTACAATGAGTAGTGTTAAGATTTTTGTCACGAGATCAATTGTGAATTCATATGAATTTTGTGAATTATGACCCTGGTTATTAATGGGTGTCTTCAGACGTTACGAGATCACGGTGAACCACGGTGAATACCCACCTGTGGTCACCGTGTCTCGAACGTCTGTTTGGCGGCCACGGTGAATCCCCACATGGGGTCAGTTTGAACCACGCTTCCCGGGCTAGCCGGGGGAATGTCCTGGAAAGCGTGGTCAAACGGACACCGGGCAGGGACCAATGAAAAGTAACATCTGGCTGCGTGCCATAGCCCGGGATCCCCGGTGGGATCCCGGGCCATGGTGCTTCCGGCCCGCCGCCGCGGCCGCCATGGCCCTGCCGCCCGCCCGTCTCCTTGGAGGGCGGGCGGCAGGGTGCGTGGTGGGGGCGGGGCCGTGCGGCTGCACGTTGCGCCGTGCGGCCCCGCCCCCTCCCAGTTTCCCCGCCAGGATCCCCCCGGCACGTCTGTTATGGCGTGACGGGGCGACCCCGGGGGGGAATGAAGCCGGTGGTTTCGGTACGGGGCCAAAGGGCCCCGTAACGTCTGAAATCACCCTATGTCTCACAAATGGATGGCTTTGGGGATGGCAGATGTAGAACAAAGAATGACAAACAACAATGCACAAGATGCCATTTCAGAATAGCAAAGAACACTGACTATAGAGTGGAAGTGAATAGAAGAGTTTGTGTTTGAGGATATTGGGGCCAATCCAATACGCGAACATGAAGTCCGTGACCACAGATTGGGTCAGTTGTTCTTGTTCTTGGAGAGCTATGTGAGTATTCAAATTATATTTGCTGCTGAAGTGGATATTCGCATAGCCACATGTTCAGTTTGGTGATTTTGGTTATTTGTTTGGCTATTTGTAATAGTCTTGTAATAAATAAATAGCCTGGCCTAAATATCTAAAACAGATATTTGATGAGAGAGGAACCAAAGAGGGATGATTATTTACTTTGGCAGGTCCAGATCAAAACAGGCAAATGCAACAAGTAAGGTATTCACCATAAATATTCAGCTAGTTACAGTAGTATTTACATTTTCAGATAGTCTCTTGAATATCCAAATAACTATTCCCCACCAAAACATTTTAAATCTGCTAATTTGGATATTTTGGGTTTGATTACCTTGGTTATTTTTGGATTTTCTGTTACTTTGGTATACTTCCTTTGGGCACTTCTAATGCTGTTGCACACCAATTTGGTATACAGGTGTGCAAATAGTGCCAAACTAAAGTAATCAAAATACCAAATAAATAACCCAACTGAAATACCAAAATCAAGTCAGATATTTGTTTTTAGGGAAATGAAGCGAGCACCACATAGCAGTTCGTATCGGCTTCATCAGACCCAGTTCAAAGCAGGCGAAATTATCATCTGCCGTGACTATTAGTGTGTTAATTAATGGTCCGATAGCCACCTATGACACGGTGTCTCTAACAGGCCATTTATTATTAGGTGGATACCAATCAGGAACATGTCCATGTGTTCCCAGTCCATGTCCCACATACCATATCCTCCTCAAGATTGAGGAGGACACTGTGTGGGCTACAACACAAACACAACCCCAGGCTAACACGTGGGTGGGACTGCTAATTGAGGGGGGGTCACAGCCGGGGAAGGTGCTTCCCTAGCCGTGACACCCTCTTTAGATGCAGTGTAATGTGCTCATGGCAACCCGTCCTCGTAAGGAGACGGGCCACTGAATTCTTCACTAGCTACAGTCTCCGGACCGTCACCATAGGTAGCCCCATGTAGAGTGCATTGCAATAGTTCAATCTTGAGGTAATGAAAGCATGGATGATGGTGACCAGGTCACTATCTGAAGCATGCAGCTGAAGCCATCACACCATATGTAATAGGCAAAACACATTCCTCACCATGGCCCCCACCTGGGAATCCAGGCAGAGCTGCGGATTGAGGCTCATGCCCAAACTACGGACCTACGATACCAGCGGAGGCCACATCCAATCAGTGTTGGAAACTGCCACATCCACTGCCCTCCCCACCACCATCACCTCCATCTTGTTGGGATTCAACCTCAGTTGGCTCGCCCTCATCCAATCCCCAACAGCTGTCAGACATTGGGTAAGCACCGAGACTGCCGGGTCTGGGTCGGATGAAAACTAGAAGTAGAGTTGGGTGTCATCAGCATATTGATGACACCACACCCCATACTGTCTCATGACCTCACTGAGTGGCTGCATATACACGCTGAACAAGAGTGGGGACAGGACAGAACCTTGTGGGACACCAGACGTGACGTCCTGTGGAGATGAGGAACAATCCCTGAGCACCACACGTTGAGTCCTCTTGGCTAGGAAAGAGCGCAACCAGTCAAGGGTGATCCCACCCACTCCAGCTCGATCCCACAAGCGAGTCACCAACATCTCATGTTCAATGGTATCAAAAACAGTCGACAGATCTAACAAAATTGCCAGGGTCAATCGACTCTCAGCTAAATGACGGCAAAGGTCATTGACTAAGGCCACAAAGTGCAGTCTCTGTGCCGTAGCCTGGACGAAAAATGGACTGTGAGGGATCCAGATAACCAGTGCAGTCTTGGTGCCCATGCAGCTGCTGGGCCACAAACCTCTCAATAACGCCCCCTATGTAGCGCCCCCTGCCATGACACTCGGAGTGCTTCACATATAACAAGTTAACACCACCATAACCCTGTGAGGTAGGTTTGGCTGAGTTTGAATGTTGTGACTGGCCCAAGGTTTCTCACTGAGGTGAGACTTGAACTGAGGTTTCCCCTGTGTCCCCATCCAAGTACTGGGCACTTAGCCATTACACCGCACTTTTAATGAACAGTTTTACCTATTTTGATATAGTAAATAGTACATTCATTAGTGAATTGTGGATTTTTTTTCAGTTCTTCTCCCCACCTTTGCCACAAAATTCCCTAAGAAATATGACATCAAAATGGTAGACCTAGCAATGAGCATCCACCAAAGAGAGCAATAGCAGGGTTCTTTGCAGTAAGTTGTGTAGATCTGATAAGTCAGTCATTGTCCATTTCATTTCATAGATCCTCATTGAAGAATTATGTACAAAGCTTCATTTATATATATTACTAATCGTAAAGCAGTGACATTTCATTATGGAAAATTACTGTTCCAGCATGGGATTACTTTGGACGAGTTCATCCTGGAGTTTGGAAAAATCTTTCTGGAATTACTCCACACACAAAATATTCCTCCCTGTAGAAAATATTCACTTCTGGAGATTTCAAACCTTTTGATATGGCTTGGCACACTGTTCTGCAGCATTAATCAGCGAATAATAATGTGAGGATGATTTCTCTTTAAAAGCCTGCTTGTTTGGGTGATTTCAGACGTTACGAGATCACGGTGAACCACACTGAACCACGCTCAACCCCCCCGTGGGGCCAAAGGGCCCGGAACGTCTGAACGGCGTGCGCCAGATGTTCATCACGCTCAATACCCACATGGGGTCAGGTTCAACCACGCTTCCCGGGCTAGCCGGGGGAAGGTCTCGGGAAGCGTGGTCAAACCAACCCCCACAGGGAACCAAGCAAAAGTAACGTCTGGACGCCAATCCCCCAGCGGAACCAA